>JARHVA010003933.1:600000-975000 GCA_037957365.1 Torreya grandis | reverse complement strand
CAAAACCTTGCTTAATAAACTCAAAAAATGTGCTATACATAGGTCATTGTCTCTTTATAGATCACTGAAGATCTTCATGTCCTTTCACAACCATGCCAACACACTCATTTATGACTCAAATAGGTCATCAAGATATCAATGGAGCTCTCAACATAATGAAACAACTCACGAAACAACATTCTTTAACTTCCTTAAACACACAATCAAAACCCTGATATGAAAAATCAAAATTATAGCATCTTCATATCTCTAAACCTTATTATAACATCTAAAATATGACATCATACCTCTCTTATGACCTTATGAGGTCATCACAACATCCAAGAGATATTACAATCAATGACACTACTTCTCAAGAACACCATAGCTACCTTTTTAAGCTTACAAGCCATCTTGTCAAGCTAGAGAGCAAGGATCATCATTAGAACACTAATGATCACTCTCAGGGAAAAAATAAAAAGTTATCCTACTCTTAGAACATCATAGAAAATAACTCTCTACCATAATGACATTGGTCTTGAAGACCAATCTTCATCTCACAAATCCTTGTCTTGAACTTGTCAATTTGGACACCACCTTGCACTCAAACATACATCACAACCATGATAACAACTGAAGGAACATTGCATAAAATCCACTTAGTGATCATAGAGCTCCATATACCATATCTGAGCCATTATAATCAAGATCATTCTTATTAGGGTTTGTAGACACCAAACCCTCATATCATTGTCTTTCACCTCTTGAGCTAGTTCTTCAAATATGAAATCAATATGATTATACACAGAGCAAAGCACTAACATGATCTATATGACTTTAAAAACTTTTTCACAAACTTTGATCAATCACCTTGAGCTTCTAGAAACACCAAATAATTTTATAAGCTATATTATTCTTCCATTGTCAAATACTTTGACACTCAGTCTACTTCTATGATGTATTTCATGCATAAATACACTTTTTCAGATCTCTAAGTGAACCAAACCTTGTCATATACTATGTTTACATTCTTTATGAGTCTTTTTTATGCATAGGTATCCATAAACCATTCACTCTTACTTAGAAATATCCATTAGCTCTCATACTCTAATTAGGTCTCATGGAGACCAAATACAAATAGTACTATCTTTCAACATACCTTCAAGGTCCTTTTGTCTATCATCTCAAGTTTCATCTTGGACTTAGCTTTAGTAGAGTATTTATTATTCAATCTTGATAACACCATTATACATACCTCTATGTAAACCTCAACCATGATCTTCACAAACTTATCCATTACTGTAAACAAGATGAACGTTGTCCTTATCACTCTTCAAGCTATTTAGGATCACCTATAGGCTATTAAGCCTCTTCCAAAGGTCTAGCTCTGATACCAATTATTGGAAGTAGCTACTGAGAGGGGTGGGTGAATCAGTATACAATAATGTATATTCAATTCCATTACCATTCCATGAAGTATACATTCACATAAGATCAAACAATGCATAAAGAAACAACCATATAAGCACATCACAAGATAACACAAGAGATTATGTAGGAAACCCTCTTGTGGGATAAAATCCATTAGAACAATCTTTGGACTAATATCCTATAAATTTATTGATTCAATTTAGACCAAAACCAACTGATCAAGGAGTACGCACCCCTCAATTTAGTCAAGCACCCACTTGACCTTTAGCTAACACCAACTAGTAAGGAGGCTACAACCCCCTAGGAAACCAAGCACCAAATTAGATGCCTTTGATATCTGATCATATTTAATAGTTGTTTTTGAATCTTTAACTGATGATGACCTCCTTTGTTGCACTTTTTCCTCTTTACTCTCACTCAAATAGCCTCTAGGGCTCACTTGCTCAATATGCCTCTTCTAGGATCATTAAGTCCAATCACCTATATCAAATTGATCATATATGCATGAATAATATTATTAATCATTTGATGGTCCTAAATGACCTACCTCTACTCTTTAAATGAGCTATTCTCTTAACTTTAGTCCTTATCCACATAACTTATCAAAATAGGCCGTTTAGGCCTTGCCTTTATACCACACACTTCATCTCACCCATCTTGGTCAAACAAGATACATTACATAATTGAATCACACCTAGAATATGTCCACACACACATTACATGGGTGAGATAATCCACTATATAGGTTGGCCATAGTCCTTAAGACTCAAATCCTCCATTATGTCTAGTTGAGACCTAAAGCTAATAGGCCCTCACACCCACACATTACACTTGTGACCTCTTAGACAACCTTCAGCCTTTACCAATGGATTCAAAACATAAAAAATAAATTCAATATACCATTTCTCACTCCCACATAGGTCCATACCACCTGTAAATCCAACTCACCACTTGAACCTATCAATTAGGTCTACTCATTTGTTAAGCCTTCATACACAAAAAAGTGTCTTCTAAAACTGAGGCATATAGTTTATTTTCTCAAACAACCAATTAAAAAAATCAGATTAATATATAATTCATTACCAAAATAACCTTAGCATGTTTATTGGACATCAACGCTCAAGTTCTAATCGTCCAAACACACCTTTGCAACATGACTACTCAAAATACATATAGCCTCTAAAAGTACAGTCATGAACAACTTATTATTTTCACTTTAAAGAACAATTTCATGACATATATCCACATACATAGATCCTATGATATCTCTAGATAATTTTACATTAGTTATATTTCTTTTCCTAGCATCATTCATTGGTCTTACAGACCAATCTCTCAAGTCTTTCTTACACAGTCTTAACATAGTCTGCTAAGCCATTTTGGTTTCTTCATCTCAAAACCTCAACCTACCTCTCCATCTTTCAAAAAGATTGAAAATATCAATTAGATATAAAAAAAACATCAATGTATTCATTAGATGCATCACCTCTTATCATAAGGGCTCAATCACATCACTTTCCCTATCATACTTGGAATAGTCAATCTAACCAACACAGTCATGGTAAACATGACTTATCACACTTGAGGAAACAATTCCAAGATATTTTAATGCATGAAAAAGGTCATACAACATTTTTAGATAATCCTCCAACACAAAATTCATATGCTTCAATGTCAACTTTGTTCTTACATATCATTCTCATTGTCTGGGTTCCACTGTCTTATCTTACATAGATATGTCACTTTGTTGTCACTTTCTTGATTATGTATGTGCATCACCAAGACTTAAAAATCAAGGGAAAAAGAGTTATAGGTCTTAAACAAAGACCATAAATCATTTTATCCATCCCTAATCACCTGTAGCTCTCCCCTAATCACTTTTTCACTTTACTTGGTTATTTTCACTCTGAAAATTTAGCAATAGGACATTTTGATTGATCAAAATGATTGACACAGAGACTGTATCTTACCAAACTAACTCCATGGGTCTCAATAAAAATTCTTTACCTTCAACCTCTAATAACTTTCATGTGTTGACTTAGTCAAACCTACATGTAGCTCCAATTTCTTTAGAAACAAGCTCTTTTCTATACCTTTTACTCGCTACCCTCATACACCACTACCACCTAGGGGTTCCTGGAGGAGTCCTATACAAAATCCAATAAAAAAATGACTTGTGAATCCATTCTAGACAAAAATCATTCACGTTTTTCCAATCAATCCACTATGAGGGTTTGCAAGCACAAAAACCTCCTTACCTTCTTAATGTTCATTCATAAAGTTGAGGACTTGGTTTCTCTAAAAAATGCTTATGAAAGATTTTTAGGACCCTTCTCAAACTAATCTAAAAGGATCAAGCTACCATGAAAACTCTACACATGCCAATGAACATCACAAAATTCTTCTCGAGTTCTCAACTTGCCATTCTAGCACACTTGAAAGCCTTAGACCCACTTTTCTCACTTTATCCTTAGAACTATGACCTATAACTTGGTAAACACCTTTGACAGAACTCCTCAAATCACTGGAAAAGCTCCCATGAGCATGCACACCTTAGAATATGCACTTTATTCCTCAATAGGCCTCACAAGCTCTCTTAGACCACTAGACTAAAACTCTAGACCATACCTTGACTAAGAAACCTCCTTGAAACCTCTTCAAATGCTCTCACCATATTAGAAACATGTCATACACCTTCATGACATGTTCCATATATACCGAAATTCTACTCCATAGCCTCAACCAACTCAAAACACTAGGCTACCAGGCTTATGCCACCACACAAAGTCTCTTATGCTAGGACTAGACATCTTCGAAGCCTTCTTGTCACTTCATGATATCAACCTTTATCAATGACATCACCACTTTGTCATTACCTTTGACATCAATGATAACATTTTCCAAAAATACCTGCCATTATCATTGATGGTAACCTCCTTTTCTCCACCTCCCCCTTTGCCATAAATGACAAAGTGGACTAAACAATAACTAGCCTCCCCTATCATTATGTATGCATTAAAATATACTTTAGGTGATAAAGATAGTCACCTACCTTTCATGCATAAGGATGAACAATTTCTCCCCCTTTGACATACACACCTTGATCATCTTATTCATGTACCAAACTTGTACCTTCTTATTCTTGTACTAGGTATCTTGTCTTTAGATTCTCACTCACTCTTGCTTACCTGATCCTTGGACCTGTTCACTTACAGAGCTCACCAGCTTCCTTTGCTTCATGCATGATGATTCAATACATATTCAAAATTATGACTTGCTTTGATCAAGTCATAATATCATATTTTGTGACTTGTCTCTTGAGTTCACATCTGTAGTAGACTTCTCTATATCTCCATCATGACTAAAACATCTCACATGTGTTCCCCCTTATATTATGCACAGCTCTTCAAGCCTCTCAAACTATTTGAGTTATCTCCCCATAACTATATGTATACTTGAAACTAAAAATTGATAGATACAAAACTCATTTTCTTACCTTCAAATAAAATTCTCAAGTCATTGATGCTTGATATAGCTCATGGCAGCTTCAAACAAAACATCTCAACCTCTGGGTCTTCATACAACTTTCTAGGCATTGTTCTTTATTACCTAATCCTTGGTTCTTAGGATCCACTCTACTAAATTATAAGTTTCTTAATCATGGTATATCTACACTCCCCTTATGATCATGCTCTTCTTACAAGTTTGCTCAATACATCATTAGCATATGGTGGGCCTGTCACTATTTATACTATTTTTGTTTAATTGTTACTCAATCATCTCTTTGAATATACTTCACTTTAGTTTTTTGCAACACTAATAGCCCTATAAAACTCACCATAGGCCTTATAAAACCATTAGGTCTCATGGAGACCCAATCAACATGGATTCTCTCCTCGCTTATCGCTACCTTCTTGGATCAACTTGATCATCTCAAGCAAGAATGAACAAGTTCACAACATGGTAAAGCAACTCCTCATACATAAAATTTATAATCTTTCAAGTAACACAAGCCATTTAAGGATTAAACCACTACAAGATACCCTTATTGGTCAGCAATCAATCATATTAAGTTTGTGAGACCTTATACACTATAATGAAATAACTCATGAAACAACATTCTTCAACTTTCTCAAATACACACTCAGAACCTTGATATGAAAAATTAGAACTATAACATCTTCAGATCTCTAAACCTTCTTATAGAATCTGAAATATGACATTATACCTTTATTATGACCTTATGAGGTCATCATGACATCTAAGAGATATTACAATCAATGACATTACTTATCAAGAACATCATAATTTACTTATTTAAGCTTACAAGCCATCTTGTCAAGCTATAGAGCAAGGATCATCTTCAGAACACTAATGATCATTATTAGGGCACAAATAACATGTCATCCTACTCTTAAAACACCATAGACAACAACTCTCTACCATAATGGCATTGGTCTTGAAGACCAATCTTCGGCTCCCAAATCCTTGTCTTGAACTTGTCAACTTGGACACCACCTTGTACTCAAATATACATCACAAGCATGATAAAAATTGAATAATAACCACCTAGTGATCATAGAGTTCCAAACTCCATAACTAATCTATTATAATCAAGATCATTCCTATTAGGGTTTGTAGACACCAAACCCTCATATCATTGTCTTTCACCTCTTGAGCTAGTTCTTCAAATCTGAAATCAATCTGATTATACATATAGCACTAAAAAGATCTATATGACTTTGAAAACACTATCACACACTTTGATAAATCACCCTGAGCTGCTAAGAACACCAAACAATTATGTAAGCTATATTATTCTACCATTGTTAAATACTTTGACATTGAGTCTACTTTCATGATGTATTTCATGCACAAATGTACTTTTTCAGTTCTCTCAATGAACCAAACCTTGTCATATACTATGTTTCCATTATCTATGAGTCTTCTCTATGCATAGGTATCTATAAAACATTCATTATTATTCATAAATATCCATTAGCTCTCATACTCTAATTAGGTCTCATGGATACCTAATACAAATAGTACTATATTTCAACATGTCTTCAAGGTCTTTTAGTCTATCAACTCAAGTTTGATCTTAGAATTATATTTAGTATAGTATTTATTATTCAATCTTGCTAACACCATTATTTAGACCTCTATGTAAACCTCAACCATGATCTTCAAAAACTTATCCATTACTGTATAGAAGATGAACATTGTCCTTATCACTCTTCAAGCTATTTAGGATCACCTATAGGCTATTAAGCCTCTTTCAAAGGTCTAGATTTGATACCAATTTTTTGAAGTAGATACTTAGAGGGAGGTGAATCATTAGAAAAAAATTTATATTCAATTTCACTTACCATTCCATGAAGCATATATTCACATAAGATCAAACAATGCATAAAGGAACAACCATATAAGCACATCACAAGATAAAACAAGAGATTATGTGGTAAATCCTCTTGGGAGATAAAATACACTAAAGAAATATTTTGACTATTGTCCTATAGATTTATTTATTTCCTTTATACCAGCACCAACTGATCAATGAGTACCCACCACTCAATTTAGTCAAGCACCCACTTGACCTTTAGTTAGCAACAACTAGAAAGGAGACTACAACCCCCTAGGAAACCAAGCATAAAATCAAATAATTTTGATATATAATCATATTTAAAACCTATTTGTGACTATTTAACTGATGATGACCTCTCTTTTTTTCACTCTTTCCTCTTCACTCTCACTCAAACAACCTCTAAGGCTCACTTGCTCAATATGTCTTTCTAGGCTCATTAAATCTAATGAACTATGTATCCACATAAATCAACATGATTAGATATTCATGATTGATATTATTCAACATATTATGGTTTTAAATGATATAAATATTCTCCTTTAATGAGATATTCTCTTCACTTTAGTTCTTATCCACATAGCTTATCAAAATAGGCTAATTAGGCCTTGCCTTTATACTATACACTTCATCTAACCCATCTTGGTTGGCCAAGATACTTTCCATAATTGAATAACACCTATAGTATGTCCAAAAACATGTTACATGGGTGATAAAATCCACTCTATAGGTTTTACATAGTCCTTAAGACTCAAATCCTCGATTAGGCCTAGTTGAGACCTAAATCTAATAGGCCTGCACAATCACATGTTATACTTTTGACCTCTTAGACCACATTAATCATTTAAAATTGGATTAAAAACATAAAAAATACCTTAAATATACCATTTATCACTCCCACATAGGTCCATATCACCTATAACTCCAACTCACCACTTGAACCTATCAATTAGGTCTACTCGCTTTTTAGGCCTTCATACACAAAAAGTCTGTCTTCTATAACTGAGGCATATAGTTGATTTTATCAAACAACCACCTGATAAAATCACATAAATAGATCATTAATGACCCAAATAACCTTACCATGTTCATTGGACATCACCAGTCAATCTCTAATCATCCAAAAACACCTCTACAACAAGACTACTCAAAATTGCCTATAGCCTCCAAAAGTACAACCATGAACAACCTTTTATTTTCACTTGAAATAAAACTTTAATGACATATAATATACATAAATGGATAATATGATATCTATGTATAACTTTCCATTATTTATATTTCTTTTTCTATCATCATTCATTAGTCTTACAAACGAATCTCTCAATTCTCTCTTACATAGTTTTAATACAGTTTGTTAAGCCATTTTGGCTTCTTCATATCAACACCTCAACCTGACTATATAGATTAAAAAAAGATTTAAAATATAATTTAGGTCTAAAAAAACATTAATATATTCATTATATGTATCACCTCTTGTCATAATGTCTCAAACACATCACTTTCCCTATCATACATGGAGTAATCAATCTGACTCAAAACACAATCATGGTAAAAATGAATTCTCACACTTGAGGATGCACTTACAAGATATTTTAATGAATTAAAATTTAATAGAAAACTTTTAGGGAATAATACAACATAAAATTCATATTCTTCAATGGTAACTTTGCTCCTATTGATCATTCTCACTGTCCTAGGTTCCACTGTCTTGTCTTACATAGACAAGTCTCTTTGTGAGCACTTTATTGCTTGTGTATGGGCATAAAAAAGACTTAAACATAAATATAAAAATAGTAATAGGTCTTAAAAAAATACCCTAAATCATTTTATCCATCCATAATCACTTGGAACTCTTCCCTAATCACTTTTTCACTCTGCCTCGTTATTTTCACTATTTTCACTCTTTGTGGATTTAGTAATATGACATTTTGATTGAAAAAGATGATTGAAATAGAGAATTTATATTTAAAAAATAACTCTATGTGTCTCAATAACAAGTCTTGACCTTCAACCTCCAATAAATTTCATGTGTTAACTTTGTCAAACCTACTTGTAGCACCGATTTATTTAAAAACAAGCTCTTTTTTGTACCTTCTGTTCACTACCATGACATACCACTAACACTTGGAGGTTTTTTAAGGAGTAATATACAACATAAAATCAAAAAATTGAATTTACAATCCATTCTAGACAAAAACCATTCACATATTTGTAATTGCTTCATTATGAGGGTTTGCAAGCACAAAAACCTCCTTACCATCTTAATGTTCATTCATAAACCTGAGGGATTGGTTTATTTAAAAAATGATTATGAAATATTATTATCATCCTTATCAAACTACTCCAAAATTCTTATGTCACCATGCAAACTCTACATGTGCTAATGAGCATCATAAACTTCTTATCGTGTTCTCAACTTGTCATTCTAGCACACTTGAAAGCCTTAGATCCACTTTTCTCACTTTTTCCTCAAAAATAAGACTTGGAACATGGTAAAAACATTTTAAAAAACTCATAAAATCTCTATAAAATATACCATTATCTCACACACCTTGGAATTTGCACTTGATCCCTCAATAGGCCTCATAAGGTCTCTTAGACCACTAGGCCTAGAACTATAGACCATACCTTGACAAATAAACCTCCTTGAAACCTATTAAAATGCTCTCACAAACTTAGAAAAATGCATAATAATTCATGCCATGATCCATAGCTTCCAAACTTATACTCCCTAACCTCAACTAGCTTAATACACTAGGATACGAGGCTTATGCCACCACACAAGGTCTCTCATGCCAGAACTAGACATCTTCAAAGGCTTCTTATTACTTCATGATATAAACATTTATAAATGACATAAACACTTTTTAATTACATTTTACATCAATTGAAACACTTTCCAACATCATTATCTTTATATTATGACTTTGTCTAGATTGACTGTATATAAAAAATTTAGATCAAGAAAGCTTTTATTGTGTATGATGATCATTTGGCATTATGAAATTTGTCATGTTGCACACTTAAATACCTTGTGATAAGAAATATGTATTGAGAAAATGTTATGTATTGAAATATAAATATATATGACATAAGCAAATACATATCCAACAACATGAAAAGATGCTTACAAGTCACGATTTTTTTATAGATATTTTGAATTTTTTGGTATTTTTAGAATATATGAATGTTTTTATATTTTTGCATATTGAAACAATAAGCATACATAATTTAAAATTTGACAAAGCTATTTAAATCAAAATAAACATGGTTTCAATAGTATAAGGAGGTGATTATTAAACAAAGGAGCAAGTTCCCCAAAATGAAAAGATAAAACCAAGGGATATAAGAAGTTAGGATGGGGTGTAGAAGAATAAACAAAAAAATATGAGTAACAAAGTAGATATATTCATGAAAGTATTAGGCAAGGAATCTAATAAATGGACTTCACCCAAACATGATAATGTGATGGAATGATATAATGTGTCCAACCAATGATCTCATCAATGAGATGCTCATATGTGTACCCAATTGCTTGATAAAAAGGAGCAATATCTTGTGCAATAGAAGTAGTGACAATTATAGAAGCTTTTGAATCTAAAGAAGAACCATATGTTGTAAATCAACCTTATGAATCATTGTCTACATATTTGTCCAAACCTTCATCTTCATGCATGAGAGGAGATGATATAAAAACCTATGCTTGTGTAGCAACTTTCTGAATAACTTTTACTTGTGGAGGAGCCTTCTGAATAATATGTACCTATGTAGGAGTAAAAATCTTGCTTTGCTTTTCCAAATGATCATGATCATGTGTAATCATGTTATGTTCAATAATAGATGGAAAAAATGAAATATATTCATGCTCTTTAGTAGGTAAATAAACCTAAATATAATCATGTTCATGATTATATGTAGAAACAATTTAAGAGTATATCTTTGTGAATGCAAATCCTTATTTTGAATAATAGTATAGACTAACTCATTACCAATTTTATCAATATCTGTACTACCCAATTGCTATGAAATAATATTAAGTACCTAGGTTGCATTGGATATTCATATTAAATGGCTAAAATTTTAACTACTTGATTAACATGAATATACTTTAGACACTTATGAACTGCATAAGGAATTACTCTAGTTTTTTGTAACCAATGTCTCCCCAATAAAATATCAAAGACTCAATGCTTAGTAACACTAAGAAAAAAGTGGGAAATATGAGATGTCCCACTTGATAAGGAAAAATAAGTTTCCCTAGAGTGTCTTGTGTATGGCCATCAAATGCCTTCACCACTATAGATGTATGATGTATATCCTTTTATGTATAGCCAAGAGAATGTAGAAGTGTTATAGTGTACACATTTTCACTTGATCCATTGTCTACCATAACACTGTGAATAGGTTGTATTTCAACATATGTTGTAATGAATAATGCATGTCTATCATAATCATCATCAATAATTTTAGAATCATCAAATGTAATAGATGGGTGAGATGTTAACTTGCTTATAATTGTACCAATACTTCTATCAAGTGGATGCCCATATGAAATTGGAGGAGAATGAGGATTATAAGCATAGTGTAATTCATAATTCATAATTTTTATCTTTTACCTCATTATTGGGAAAAGGATATTGATATTTTTTTAGCTTTACATTCTCATTTAGTTGTGGCCTAGCCTCTTCAATAGGTATACCAATGTCAATTATTTTCTCATCAATGAGGTCTTGAATTTTATGCTTGAGATTCATACATCTATTAGTGGAATCTCCCACACATCTATGATAGTCAAAAAATGCATTCCCATCAAAACTTATACATGGAGGAGGCCTATATGTAAATATTTAAAATGGTGGATGAAGTGTAATAACATGGCATTCAAGAATATTTTGTAGTAGTGCATAAGGAAGTGAAGGTACCCTTTAGAATTGACTCCTTGTTGGAGATTGCAATTGAAGCTTATGTTTTGGTCGTGATATATAATTTACAATAATTTTATATTCATTTTTACTATCATTAGTTTTTATCTTGTAGTTATCCTTGCCTTGAAACTTGATAGTAGATGTAGAAGTGACAGTAGAGATATGATAGAGCTTGTTCAATGTAATCAATTTGATCTCAAGTTAATTAAATATATGACATATCTTATAAAATGATTTAAATTTATCAAACGTGATAGAATCTTGAAGAGGAGTAAGCAAAATTTTATTGAAAATGTATTGAAACTCATTATCTACCATTTGATTTGACATTTTGGCAAGCATAATCTTGTATCTTAGAACATACTCACTACGTATCTCATTTAGACTTTATATTATCTTTGAAATTTGAGCATAGGATAAATTTTCACCAATATTAATAGAAAAATGTGCCAAAAATTGATACAAATTTCAATCCTTTTAAAAATCAATTTTTGGCACATAAGCTCATAATAAGAAGCCTCAAGGATTATGAGCTTAGGTAATGGTCAGCCTACATTGGGATTAGGAGGTTAGGTAATGGTCAGCCTACATTGGGATTAGGAGGTTATCCATCCATGGGTTAGATAGATGTATATAGATAGGAGATGATTATCATGGTAAAGATATCAAGTAAGTATTGAGTCTTCTATTGTAAGAGGATATTGGAGGTTGTCCCCTCGAAGAGACATTGTGGAGTTATTCCTTCCTAAAAGAGTATAATATGGTGTTTCCCTACCTTAAGGGTATTTTTGCATATATTGAATATCAAGTTCTTATCAAGTGGTATTAGAGCTTCGATTTGGGCAATTTGTGGAGTGAAACCCTAGTTTTTTTTGAATCACCAATAACTTTTGATTGGTTACAAATTGTGGAGTTATTTCTTCCTATGTTTCGGGGACGAAACATGTCAAGGAAGGAAGTAATGCTATGTACCTAGGGATATGATATATGATTGTATATGGGTTGATAGAGATGCCGACATGTGGCACACATCCCCTTAGTTAGTTATATGGGTACAATATATTAGGATAATAGAGTAACTTGTGGAAGTAGTATATTGGGTAATGGTCAGCCTACACTAGGATTAGGAGGTTACCCATCATGGGTTAGATAGATGTATATATATAGGATATGATTATCATGGTAAAGATATGAAGTAAGCATTGAGTCTTCTATTGTAAGAGGATATTGGAGGTTGTCCCCTCGAAGAGACATTGTGGAGTTATTCCTTCCTAAAGGAGTATTATATGGTGTTTCCCTACCTTAAGGGTATTTTTGAATATATTGAATATCAAGATCTTATCAGGCTATAAGTATTAGGGTGAACCCCTGTTACCATGATTTTTATAAGCATAACACCACATAACTCTTCAAGATAGTAACTAATTAGTTTTAAAACTAATGGAACATAGTTTCCAAAATAATACAAATTAAATGAAAGATAAAGTGATAAATAAATAGCAAAATATTTTTTTGTAAAGGAGACATTAAAATTTAACCTAAAGTCAAAATAAAGAGCATTTGTGTTAGCATTTATTTGAGGTGACAAGACAAAAAAATTAGTGGCAGATTACTCCAAGATCAATTTTTTTGAGTCTTTATGTTATAGATAATATTTAAGGCTGAGGACTATATTATTTTAGTGTCAATAATTTATAGAATTTAACTATAACTTTAGGGGAAAAAATCAACAAGTAATACAAGCAATGTTCTATTCTAAAATAGGCTCACCAATGTATTTACCCTTAGAATTAATTGAGAAATGAAATTAAATCTAGAGTAATATACATTTGAAATGTGATCCAAAAGGTAAATAATACAACCTACTATAAAAATACAATGATATACAAAGTTTATAGAAGTTTTTAATTACTAAAAATAACAAATGGGGTTAGGTTTAGAGAAATTTCCTTACAAATTGATTTTATTCAAAATGTGTTATGCATTCACTAACTGTGACTATTTGAATCTACTTATGAAAACTTGCAAACATAGTGTTAATTTAAACAATATCTCATTTTATTCTAGGACAAGTGCTCAATAGTTAGAAAGGGTCATATTGCATTATTGTTTGCTAATGCAACTTTGTTTGTGTTGACTATGCATTGAATCTAAAAATACAAATCAATTTATCTTTATGTGAATGTTATCTGATTATATGTAGAGCTTGTTTGGATGAATGAAAACCCTAGCCTTCATAAGAACACAAATAAGATCAAACACATATGGGGAAATTTGGGAAGTGGGATATGGTCGAGCTATCATAAAAAACCTATTGTTGATTGAGTGTTTCCTACATAGTTTGAATGAGCCTCAAGCCGATGTAGTTCTCCCTTTGAAAAAGATCATATAAAATGTAACTAGAAAATTTGATTAGAATGCTTGACAAAGGATGGCCTAAACCTGTAAGAAAACAATGTTAACTTGTTCAATGATTGAATTAATGAAACATAATCATAGTAGGGTTCTTTACAGAATAAATAAATGCTTTTGAAATTATTTTTGCAAGAAATTGTTAGATAAAGTAATGTGTTCTTATAGAATAATCTTTGATTTTTTTATGATAATCAACCTATTATCACATGCAATTTTTTTTTAAAGAATCATGCCATTTTGAAAAACTAGCCATTAGAATAATGTAGACAAGTATTTACTAGTGGACATGTGTGCAATGCATCAATGTATGCCTAGTGCGCACTTGTCTAAAATGGATAAAGGCTTCTGAAATTGGACTGAAAATTAAGTATATACTAATTATAGAAGAATAAAAATAAATTATGGAAGTTTAGAAGATATTTATAGTAATTATAATATTTTAAAGGATTTCATACAGATAAATGGTTATCAAAATGGTGAGTTGGCCAATCAAAGTAAAAATGTCAAGGGCTAGTATTGTCAAGCATTTATTAATTATTTTTTAGTTCCTACAATACTAAGTACAATATATATGCACTTTATAATGCTATGTTTATCATGATTTTTGAATACTTAACTCATATATTGCCCATCAAGTGGTCGAAACAAATAAATATTGGCAAAAATTAAAAAAATTAAAAACATTTCCAAATTTTTAAAAACTTAAAAACATTTACATTTCAAAACATTGAAGAATGCAAAAATAAAATTCATTTCTTTATACATGTTCACCTATTCTATAGGTTTTTCATTATCCATTGTTTATACATATATGCTTTTCATGATATTTATTGAGTGGGTGCTACACAGATTCAAATGTTACATAATACTAAATTTGACTTTCTTCACCCAATCTTGGAGGGGCCAATTTATTGGACAACATATTATAGCTTGGTGGCATTGCCATAAATCAAATGATTTTTACACTGTGATATCTATCATTACCTTTAATTTTTTCATATTGAGTTACATTACTACATATTTTTCTAGTATCTTACACATTTTATCAATGTTTAATTTATATTATGATTGTTACATTGTTATATTGATTATTTATGCATGAATGATTGATTATGAGGGCATATGTCTTATTGTGTATACATTCTATCCATATAATATCTTCTTTTTATCATGTTTTTTGAGTCATGTCATGAGTCGAGTCACTAACTTAGGTGTGATCACTAGCATTGAATGATCCTAAATTAAGTACCCTATGTACACTATCATATTACATATATATTGAGGTATGTGTTTGATGCCTACATTTTCATGGTGGTCACCATGTATCTGTTGGGGCAATTTTTCTTGATTATGTTCTCAATGTTTATATTACACATCTAGGGGCATGTTTGTTACATGGGATATACTAGTTAATCCTAATTTTAAAATTAAAACTTTTATGTGATCTATTATGGCATGAATGGATGCTAATTCAAAATTTAAATGGTGGGATATTTTCCAAAAAACAAAATCAATTTCCATATGTTTAAATAATAAAATTATTTTAATAGTCTATTTTTCCAACTTGTGAGGGCTAAATTTTAATTACATATGATTTGGATAATAATATGTAATGACTGAATTATTTTTCCCAACATATGGTGCTTTTAACATGTGCCTTTTAAGATGAGTGATTGCAACAACTAGGTCTTCATCACTCACCTCAAAAGGAGGACATATATTAAGGCATTTTCAAAATCAAGATGTAAAAAATGATCAGAAGTGAGTTAAATTATTTAATTCCTTGAACAAAAAGTGGATTAGGTGCTAGTGACTATAAGAAGAATGTCTTGGCTATATTTCAATAATTTCTCAAAATTCTAGGATGTGTGTATTGGGCACTAGTGACTCCTGTGAGAATGTGTTGGGCTATGTTTTCAATATTTATAATAAGTGTTGAGATGGAATAATTATGGTGGAATTTGGGGGAAATATGAAACATATATGTTATTTCCTATGCTTTATTTCAATTTCAAATTTCAAGTTACAAAATTTTCAAAATTTTCAAAAATCACATGTATAACATGAGAAATTTAACTACTTGTAGTAATTCGAATTTGTTTTAGGTAAAACATCTATTAAAGTGTGGATGAAAGATTAACAATATCATGGTATAAAACCTTCATTCATCCATAGTTAAGTAAATTTGTGTATTTCTAGTTATTGAAATTTTCAATTTGATGCACATGTTCATTTCACTCACCTACCCACATCAAACTAGGGACATTATGTAGACACCCAAATTTGGCATAAAACATTCATGTGTTTTATTCCCAATTCAACTTATTTTGAAAACTTGTACATTTTAAACCATTTATAAGATGGCCCCAATCCCACATAAGTTTTTATTTGGTCCATATAGCTTAAAATAATTTTAGCATATATCTAAAACATATTTATTTATACATTTAGATTATATTTTATCCATTAGCCAACCTTACCTCAAAATAAATCCTAACTTATCTCTTGGGTAAACTTTTACTTGTCCAAGTTTGCCCTAGACAAACCCATTCCTATATAGGGTAATCTCTTTTTGCTTTGTGGGTTTGTCTCTTTGTTATTGTTGGTCATGAGCCTTAACCATTCACATTTGTATTTTCAAAAGTTAGTTGATGTAATTTAATCATCCTAGATCATCCTATAAATTTAAGGCCTTGAAAAGCCATTAACTAGTAAGAAATAAAAGAAATAAAAAATATTAGATATAATGAACTAGAGAGAAGGATAACTTTCAAGACCTAACCACACCAAGGGCCAAACATAGAGCCAAGCTTCTCCATTCAAGTTGTGTTTCAATGCATAAAATCCTACACACATAGGACATTTGTCCATTTTGGTTTATGTACAACATCCCATGTGCCAAAGAGGGGTAATTAAAATTAATTAGTTGTTTTGATCACTTCTAGTGGAGAGAGGTTGAAACCCTTACTTGAGATATTTCATTTACACACTACAAAAACACATGGAAATATAATTCCAAGCATGTGGGATACGTAATTTTTAACCTTGATATACAACATTTACCCAACTCCATAACATTTTATTTTATTTTAGAGTGTGCAAGTTAGGTCAAAGTAAAGATTTAACCACACAACATATGATACCATGCACATCCATGAAGTGAAGGTATAGTTACAATCAAGAAGATGAGTGTAGAGGCACAAAAAAATCCAAACTATGAAATACTATAGAGACACACCCAATGACATAGTGATGACCTCGATGATAAAAAGGCAAATTTGAATGGTTAGGTTTGTCCAAATCAGGCCTATATAGGTACATGTATATCTTAGAGTAGTGCACAAGTCCAAAAATTAATGAGCAGGTAAAACATAGTCAACTTAGTCAAAATATAGACTCAATATTACATAATGGTGAAAGTGTGACTGTTTTAACCTCTTTTTCAATTCACTACTTTGATTTAGCTTATATTTACAACATTTGAAGGATTATTTCCATTGTTTAACCTCTTAAATGGATTTTATTTTTTTATTTTAGCTATACACACTTAGATTTATGTAATTACAACTTGTTTATTTCTTATTTTATGTAAAAACCTAAGATAAACATAATGTTAATACAAATGTTGATAATTCAAATAATGATGAATATGATTATGAGGATAACATTGGTGATGATGTAAATGTTTTTGATGATGTCAATCAAAATTGAGTTCATTGAATTGCTTATTTTAGAGGCTTAATCCATAAGAGTTCTAGATCTATTGATCCTATGTTGCTTAAGTTAAAAGTGTCAGGGAAGTCCAAGAACAAACACACCTCTGTTCTGATTCCTCTTGTTGGATCTTGCTTCTCAGAAAGAGCACAGTATGATTACTAAATATAAGCAATTATAAATGCGGAAATAACCAAAAACACAAATAGCTAGAATTCACCAATAGCACAGAATATGAGAGACAATACACTATCTTGTATTAACACTTTACAGAAAAGAATACAACAAAGAGCCGCCACACTCTTTCACCTTATAGAGGTTTGCCACACCTCAGGTGTACAGTAATTCTTCTCACACAACACTCTCCTACACAAAAAACGGTCCCAACAACCAACTCACAAACAGAATTGGTGTTCACCTCTCCAACTAGTCAGTAATAACCCTGCCAGTTCACCAAGCACTCAAGAGTACTTCAAGTTGATCTCCCATGAACCTGCAACCTACAATTCAATAGACCATACTCACATGTAGAACCCCTATGAGCTTGCAACAACCTGCAACTCAATGATCTTACAATGGAAGCAACTTACTTGCCTTCCTTTCTATCTCATGCCTTAATTACAATACATGCCAATGGGTCTATAAATAGATCCCTAACTCAAACACTAACTTAGACTCTTAATTTAGACAATTATCCTCGCAACCAAAGACTCTAACTGGCCTTTACATGTAAACACTTCGTTCACTTAACTACCTGTCTGTGTAACGAGCAGTTCTGGAACACACAGGCGACCGACGTCGGTCCCTGCTAGTCTGGTTCTGCCGACGTCGGCCGACTCCCTGCCGTCGCCGGTGGCCTTCTGCACTGGGTCACGATCGACATTGGTCCTGCTGCCGACGCTGGTGCTCCTGGATCTCAGCAACCTTCTTGTTCCACCTGTTTGCAAAGAGTTGAAGCTTTTAGCTCCACAACTCAACAAAAAGAAATGAAGAAGAAAGCTTTGGCTAAGGAATATATAGCTCAAAATGTTACTAATGACCATCCCTTTGAATGTTTCTAATCTACCTATTATAGGATCTAAATCTAAATCTAGTGCTGAGGTTAGTCATCCTAATGTTCCTACTCATTTTTATATGTGCACACCTATTGTTACTTCTCCTTAGGTTAACATTCCCATTCCTTTGTAAATCACTTCATCATAAATCACTTCATCTTTTTTTCCTTTTACGAATACTGTACCATCTCATCCCACTCCTAATGTTTTATTTCTTAGCCTTGGTCTTAGTCAAAATACCAATCAAGCCTCTATTCATATCGGTGTTAATCATATGTCAGCTTGTACACATACAACTACATCTAAATATGATTACTTTCAATAATCTATTAATTGTAATGCTTACACTTTTATATGGTTAAGATGGGATCAACATTAATTGGTACAAACCCATTCATAACTCGTTATTAAATAATATTAATAATTAAGTATAAAAACTTAATTGATTTTTTCTAATAATAGGTTTGAATTATTCTACAAATAACTACTCTCAAAAACCCTAACTCTAACTCTAGCATCCTTTCTTATCTATATAAGAGTATAGAGGGCTAGTGGGTGAGGTACATTGTGGAATAAGGTTACTATTATTATACTAGTGAATTTATGCTAGATATCTTAATCTAAATAGGTAGTAATGCTACATGGATAAATTCGCATTGTCTTATTCTAAAATTTCATATATTTATACATTGCATTATTGTGGAGGTTTGTCTTATGGTAACTACATTGATCTAGGATAATATGTAGCAATTTAATATGGTATCAGAGCTATTAAATTTTCACCTCTTGTAGTGAAATTATATGGATCATAAAAATATTTTATATTCACGTCCACAATACATGTAAAGATTAGATCTATAGTTTTAACATTTTTTAGCACATTTCTTATATTTTATTCTTAGATTTGTTGTTTTCTTTTTTCTTTGTATATTAAGTTTCAAGTCTAGATCTAATTGGTCTACTACAAATACATAATCTTATGCTCTCACATTGATATTAGGGGTTCTTGGTTGATCGTAAATTGGTGAACATAGTGGGGTAAAAATGGTTGAATCTTTTATTTTCCATAGAAGTCTCCCAGGTTAACAAATATGTTCCAATAATTTTAAAACTCATATAAAGTTGTTATTATTGGCTAAGCTGACTCATTTTTATTATTTAAGTGAGGGGAATCCCCTAATATCCAAGCCTTAGATAGTGATTTATATAAATTTTATCTTCCATGCACCTCATGGTAAATTAGAAGTGCCTAAGATTTATTTTCTTATAATAAGAAGCCATCAATTATTTGATTTTCTATTGCATCAATAAGTAGTTAACCCCAAGAAGTAACTCTCTAAATACCTCAGAGATGAGATAATGTGGTTCTGAGTACAATGGAACCTTATATAATTAATTACCTTTAGGTTTTTAATCTATTTTATATATCAAAGAGCTTATAGATTAAACACACCCACCATAGCAATTCTTGAGAAATCTTGGGTACATTTGGTAGCTCTACACCCTATTGTAGTATTTTAGTTTTTTATTCAAAATAATTGATTCTATTATGATTGTAAAATTATTATCTCAGTTTCAATTGCTAAATAGTGAGAGGGAAGTGAAAAGGGTGTGTTTGTAATAAAATAGGGTTTTTTTAGTCAAATTTTGATGTGTGAGGAATATGGTAGTTCTAACTATAATTTGGCTCAACAAGGCCATAAAGCAATGTTTCCATAGTAATTAAAATGATAATACATTTTTTCCCATGAGGTGACTACACCATTATGATTTATCATTGAGATGATCATTTTAATTGTATTTCCAAAGATATTTGTTTGAATAAAAATTTATCATAAGGTGATTGTCCCTGTGTGATCCTCTCATTGAGCTTATCATTTTGACATATTACTCTAGACAACTTTAGAAAAATTGGGGCAAATAAAGGTAATCCTCATTGATCCCAAATACTTTATCTATAATAGGTATAATATAAATGTGCTTCGTAATAAGGGTATTTATCACGTAGCAATGAATGAATAATTTACCCCTCTTTACATGATCAAATAGAAGAAATAGAAAAATTGTTGTGATAAAGCTAGAGGCATCCTTGATCAATCAATGTCTCATGAAGTAAAGTTTCATTTTTAGAGCATTGCAAAACCATGGAAAGTTTGGACTATCTAGGAGAATTTTTTTTTGAAAGCATAGTAAAATTTGAGCATGTCAACTTAAAAATGAGTTTGGCACTCTTGATCAAGATAACTAACCTCAGATTGATGATTCATCAGATAAGTAAGTGCTTGAAACTTTTACTTTGAGATAGGTGTAACCAACACTGATGATAAACTCATTATGAGTGTTTTGTTAATAATGGGTTGTCCATACTCAATCTTCATCTCAAATCACTACACATAATAATGTTTTTTGGAAATGTTTATGTTGCACCGACATTTGATAAGTTATGTGAGCAACTTTAAAGACAATAGAAAATAGTAATTTTCATTGGTGACATCCAACTTGGAGGTACTAAGTTAAAGACATTGGTTGTCAATGATACTAATGCAACATCACAACACAACTCTAGAAAAGGAAAGGGACCTTCCAAACAAAAAGGGAAAGCAAATCTTAAGTCTAAGGGAAATAAATTGACTTAGTATAATCTTCCCCATGTTAGGAAAAATATAAAGAGAAAATGAATGCAAACATTAACAAAGTGTCATAACTTTTGTGGTATACTAGGCCATGTTAAATGTTAGTGTTTCAAGAAAATGGCATACTTAGAAGCAAAAGTTAAAAAAAGTAGCTTGCTCCCTCTAAGATAGGAGTAACACTTTTTGTAACAATAAATGAATTTTAGATTCAAGAGCCTTTATCCACATGGTTCATGATGGCTCATTATTTCATAACCTTGATGAAAGCCACATAATTTAAATTTATGTGGGAAACTCTAGTCCTTTAGTTGTTGATGGTGCAGAGTTTGTTGAGATGGAAAATGGCATATTCAAAAAAATTCTCTACATTCAAAACTTTTCTATGAACCTTGTATCCATCTCTTAGATCACACATTCACTTTATCATATCTTTCCTTGTTGAGACCTAATAAGACACTTATGACACGTGATAATTTAATATGATGATTTTTTTGATATATGGTTTAGTTTCATGGTTGATATTTATATGATGCTTATGTTGATATTTATGTTTGAGTATTATCTATTTGATACAAGTATTTTTGATATTGTTTGCATTGTTATAGGTATCATCACAAGATAAGCTTGGTTCGAGGGTGGAAGAGTTAAAATAACTAGTGCAACACCAACATATAGGTATAAAAAGTTAAAACACAAGAAATAACTATTAAGAATCCATCATTCTCACCTTTGTGTTGTTCATACTATGGATACCTGTATTGTGTATAAATCATTACTATTCTTATTTGAGCGACCATCATCAACATGGATCCAATCATGCACAATGGTTATTACATATTAATTAGTGCAGGTTGTTATACGTGTTTAAGGTGCCATGATGTTTTATGATAAAAAAGTCACAAGGACTTGGGTCCTTGGTCTTAAATTTGTTTGACATGGACTTGACTCATGTTGTAAGTAGGTCTTAAGAAAATATTACATTGTTTTGAAAATATCCTTGAATAATATCAAAGAAATGATTATAATTGGTAAATTGAGAACCTTGATTAAGTCAAGATAAGTAATTAATAATTGTATTATTTGAGACCTTGATTAAGTTAAAGGACATGGATTTAAACTTGATTATGTTTTGAGGCATAATGGATAAAATGATTTGGGGTTGAGGCATTGACCTTAGCTTAGTTGGAAGATAAGGAAGTTAGGGCATATAGGGTGGATCATAATGAAGAGAGAATGAGGATAGTAGGGAGGTGGACTGTGTGCTATACAAACCCCACTTCTATAAGCATAAAGACACTCCAATTTTGGCATCAATGCCCCAACCAAAATAGTTTATTTGTGAAAACATCTTTATTCTATTTTAAAATGAGGTTTTAGAGGATTTCAAAATAAAGGTAGAAGAAGGAAACACATGGGCTATGGAGCGAGAGGATTAAAAAAGAGGAAGATATCATGGTCTTAAAATCTAGTGCTTTTGTTTAAAGTAAGTGAATTTTTTATTTGTTGATCCTATCTTGATTTCTTCTATTAGCCAGATTGCATGTTGGAAAGGATAATGAAAAATGGATATTATTTGGATTAACCCAAAATGGGAGTCCTCTAAAACCCTAAGTTTTTTCATGACCCCAAATCCCCTTTTTTGTTCTCTTAAATAGATCCTTGGGTTATTATCATGTGTTGTTGTTATCTCGTGTATTGATAGTGTAGGTAGAGTCTTGGGTAAATTAGACAAAGTGTTTTATTGTTTTCTTTGTGAAAACCTTATAGTCATATAATAGGATTATCATCACCTCATGTATGGATGGTGTTATGGGTGAATGATTCATTAATAAGGCTCTTGATAAGTCTTCTTAGTAGTTTATATGGTAGGGTAGAAACCTAGTTTATGTTATTATTATTGGTTTTTATGTTCAATTGTGAGTATTACTTGTGTTTTCTAAACCCTTAATCATTGGTGGATCAAATCTCTTCTTTCATATTACTCTTTTACATTTTTATATCATCGTTCTCATATTTTGAATAACTCTTATAATCTCACGACTAATGGACAGGGTGATAAGGGCATTGATGGTTGGGGTCATCTAACTCTCCCTTTTTAATTTGGTGCTTGCATAATAGACTCCTAGTACAATACTAATGTACTTGAAGGTTTTATCAACATTAAAATTTTTGGATTTAGTTGAACCATTATTTATAAGAAGGGTTTTAATGACCTTATGAGGCACTATGGCACTAATACTCACCTGAAAAGTCTAACATGACATGTATTTTAAGAATAACATGACATGTATTTTAAATTATTCTTAGTATTTAAGCTTGGTTTTGTATATTGTTGGTTTAACCATTGGATATAAACATAAACACCATTGTATACAGGGAAGGTTACACTTTCCAACTATAGTTATAAGCTTGAGAATGATTGGTAATATAATTGAGTTGATAATGCATTAACATAGTAGTTATATGAATGAACTTCTTGAAACATGCTTGGTTTTAAGTCTCACCATTGTACTATGTAATAATTCTTCTCTAAGGCTTGAGTATTGAAGTTGAACTCTGTTTAATAATTTTTAAATGGTATATTTGTTAAATGAAGTTTGTGCATTATTGGTTTAACATACTATGATATTTTTTTGAATATCATGACTTTATATCATATTATTTATTTGGACTTGCATAAATTATGGCTATAGGCCTATGCATGAATAAATTACATTTATTAAGTTGAAGAACTCAAAGTACTTTGAATGCTTAAGATGAATCAAGTTGTTAGAATCATGATGGTATTATTTTTTCTTTTTAAATAGAATTATAGTATTTTATCTCTCTATTGCATTGAATTATATAGTTCATGTGAAGTTTTCTCTTTTAAGACAATTTTCCCAATGATTTGACTATAGGATGAAGTATTGAGTAGATAGGTAATGCATAAGTATCATGATATAATTCTGTGGAAGTTTTCTATGTTTATTCAATTGTATTCCAAACTATATTCTCAAAGATTATATTAAACTTCTAAGCTTAATTTGAATTTGATTATTACTTGATAACATATAATGCATCCATTGACAAATTATTTTACAAATCTTGAATTATCATGCAGTCTTTGAGGAATAAATAATTCTAGGTCTATGTGCATTTAATGCATGATTTTGGTTCCATTTATTTCACTTAAGACTTCTAATATACTTGGGAACTTATCATTTTTGTATTGGATTGTATAGATTGAAAATCCTTAATTTATGTTGTTGACTACTATGTAGTCTCGATTGCTTGTAAAAATTATTTTTGATTATTTTAACTTGGGGCTCATTCTAAAATCTATGTAAGAAGGTTTTATGTTCTTTTAATAAATCTTGTGCTATCATAGTTGCATAACTTAGCATGGAACATGGTGAAACCCTAGTTTCAAGTTTAGGTTTAATCTAGTTACAAATCAATATTTGTTTAAATAAATTTAGTTTTTTCATGTTTTGAATTGAATAAGAAACTCATTGATGAATATTTTTCCCTACTAAGTTTTCATTTAAAGTCAGGTTAAAACAATAGAAAATTACCCTACTGAAAGAACCTAGGGTAGATTTTTATTATCAGTCATGATTAAGTACTTTGAACTATAGTGTACTTACAAACAAAAGTGAAAGTATTTGTTGTCTTATGAAATAATGATATCTATATTTTGATCTCTTTAACGATAATATACAAACTAATACCGATAAATTCAACTGCTATAGCTTAAAGATCATTTTATTTTATTTTTACAATGAGAATAATAATTTATCATGTACGGTCTAGATAATTCTGTCACCAACTCTAATAAGTTGGCATGGAAGGTAAATTAACTCCATAAATGGATGCAATAAGCTCTAAATATGTTGTGTTTAGAAATTATTTATATATGTTATTAATATTGTGTATCAAGTTAAACTTGTAGTATATTTGACTCAGTTCATTTCTTTTGAATCTCCTATTTTATTTTAGGGCACTATAATTGATAAGGAATATTGTGTTAGGTTTTATAAGGCTTTAGTATTTACCAATTGTAAGTGATCATTGTATAAATAATTGATTTTCTCATTATAATAATGCAGTGACATTTATATTTTATTCTATAAATATTCTTGATTGATTTATAAATAGTGAAATAATCATATTTCTTATCCCTAAAATTTTTGAACTTTTTACATCAAAGAAATTAGTGGTTTGGATTTAATTCTCATTTAGGGTAGTAATTTTGATGTTTTAAGATAAGTCCTCTCTTCCTGCTTCAATTTATACACAATTTGTAATTTTATTGAGTAATTTCAAAGTTATTAAGTAGATTTAATTTATTTTCAAAATAAGATTAATATATCATTGGGAACTTATGTAGCATTAAGGGACCCATAAGATCATGTAATGACAAGGGTGCATTGACTATTTAATAGTGTTTTACAAAGGGTGCCTTGGCATTTTAATTAAAATTAAGGAATGAACCTTAATATATTAATGGTATAAATAATAATTGAATGGAAAGTGTCTAATTAGCAATATGAACTAAAATATTTCACTTAAGCATGTGATTATGATAAAACACTTATTCAAAGTGATTAAGTAATTAAATGTGATTACTGTTTGTTTTATTACTTTATAACATGACATATTTTAAACAAATTATAGATCATATAAATGTACTTGTGCTTGACATAAGTAGAAAGAAACATGTTAATAATATGACTATGAGTATATTAAAGGCATTATCCATGGTTCTAGCACTACATATTTTATTTTTCCTAGATTAATTTCCTAAGGGAATTTTAGAGATTGAATAAGAGAAACACGAATCTTGGATAAGTCCATATGGTTAAATTTCAAGGGAACATAATTAAATCCTAAAATTATTGATCAAGATGACTTATATCTCAAATGGTATAACGAGGGAATGATTGCCCTTGATTGTAAATCTAATATATAAATTTTCAATGAAATATATATGATGAAATGCCGCTACTTAAATAATTTTTTTTCTAGCAAACCATTTATAAGAACAATCTATTAGTGTGTATAATAATGTTGTTTTGGTTAGAAAGTATTGGCTCTATTGATAGTATGGGACATAAACATGTTTTTATTTCCATATGATATTTAAATGGGGTTATTGTATAAACTAGAATGTTTAATTGATGGGATAAATTATACCTTAAAAATAAATTCACTTCCTGGAAGAAGTTTCACAATCTTAAAAACTCAAACTTTTGAAGTTTAGATTTTTGAGGTTGTGACGTAGGTGAAGGAAAAAATATTGGGTTTATACATACCAATGTTTTTATCATAAATACAAAACACTAGTCTACTATTTTAGCCACTAGAAAGGTTGATCCATCCAATTTTTACAAATTTAACAATTTTTGTTTTCTTGATCTTTGCATGTCATGATTTCACATGAAAATGAATAGACTAATCTTTGGCATGAAAATTTTGGTCACTTGAATTATCGATCATTATGGGATATTAATAAGCACATGTTTTTTCTTTTGTCATAATTTTATTTCAAATACGGAATTTTTCAAGGTTGTGGACTTAGAAAACAAAATAAGGATCCATTTCCCAAAAGTAAATCTTTGAGGGATAATGAGATATTATAGTTAATTCACAATGATGTCAATTCATTCCCTCATGTCTCTTTTCAAAAACATAAATACGTGATTACATTCATTGATGATTTATCTTGTAGAACATGGGTTTATGATGCAAAAACATATGAGTTCACTTGAAATCTTACATTAACAAAAAAGAAAAAGTGTAGACACAATAAATTTATAGTATTATGTGCAAGTCTTTGCTTATGTGTAAGCTTCTGTGTTGTTTGTGCATATTTTAAGCACATGGATTTTTATTCATGTGTAATCTATTTTATGTGGGCAACCCAAGTCATGAAGTAGAGCTTAAGGATACTTACAAACATTTGTGTAAGCCTATTTAAGTTTTTTGTAGATGAGTGAAGTGAATTTATGTAAGGCCATAATAGTAATGCACAAGTTAGATTGATGAATCTTGGGATATCTCTTAGAAGAAGATTGGTGTGAATCAGTGCATTTAATCTACTTGAAAACTATTTTGACTTGGCTTCAAGATGTGTAATCTCTATGTTACTTGATTAGTGTGCAAGCCTTGTGAAATAATTTGACCATTGAGGAGAAGAGTCGTTATTATAATCATTTCACATTTAATTCCTTTAATAACATAAGGTTGCTGAGCACATTTATTATCTCTTTTATGATGTGTTATGGGTGAAAAGTGTTATGATGAATTGGAATTGTATTGAACATTTAAAGTTTATTATACATTAAAAGCATTTAATATTTTTGGAATTAGTTGGTATACCTGATAAAATTAATGTGTGTACATGGATATTTTTCCTATATAGATCACATATAAATAGATTCCTACACTAATGAAATGGATCCATAGAACACATGAGGTAAAAATCCAGAGTAAAACTATTAGTGGGAATAATTAGCAAAGATACATGCACAAATATGTGAAATGGATAAAGGGTTGAATCACATCCATTAGAGGACTTAGGGTTAATATTATGGTGTTTTTAGGTCAATAAACTATGAATATGTGTACTTGTGTGTTGTAATCCAAACTTGGCTAAGTATGAAATATCTTAGTGTCTACTTAATAAAGAGTAGTTTGTGGTCATTATTTTTATTCTATTACATTATTTGATTATGGGTCACATGTTATAAGACATATCTTCATTGAGGTCTCTAACTGTGATTGCATCAGTATGTTATTTGAAAAAAAAGTGACGTATTTGATCACTTTTAAATTTTCAAATCCTTTGTTGAAAACTTGTCAAAAATAAAAAATGAACATATCAAAATAAACAAAGATATAAAGTTGTAAAAAAATAGATGATCATATTATGTGAATAGGTAGGCATTAAATTGCAACATATTGTGCCATACACCTCTTAGTATAATGGTGTAGTTGATTGAAAAAATCACACACTTGAAGAAAAGGTTAAATGCATGGTGCATTCTAAATAATTTCCTCAGTTTTTTGTAGAGGACATCCAATGTGAAAACTATGTTTAGAATCATAATCCCACTTAGTAATGCAAGACATGATTCTTGAATAAATATGTTCCAATTTCAATCCCAATGTTTCTAAAATTAGGATTTTTAGATGTGATGCATAGGCACATATCCCAGATGATAAACACAAAGAAATGGAAATAAAAGATTATCCTTATATTTTTGTAGGCTATTGTGAAGATGTGAAGGAATGTTTATTTTTAATTTCATGCACCACTAAAGTGATTTATTGGTGGGGTATGTTGTTTAAGGAATAATCCTAGGTTTAGGAACCAACATTTTCTCCTCCTCCATTATCTATTTCTACGACACATTTTTTGATGTTTCTTATAAGGAATAAGGTAGTTTAGATGACTTCCATTCTAAGAGTCATTATAGTTATAATGATGTGTCATAGGGGAATAAATTATTCCTATAATATAAGTGCCACAAGTTATAAAACCAACACAACATCAACACAATTGGGTTCACATAGTTTTCAATGAGGTTTGTGCATGGGTAGGGGATCCTAACAATCCAAAATAGAATAGATCCTAACAATGTACACTTGGCACAATTTATAGTGATTCAAGGTATAGAAACTTATCGTGAGGCTTATAAGAATCTTGAATGGTATGAAGTTATAGTAGAACTTATTTCTCTTAATAAGAATAGAACTTGGGACTTGATTCCACTTTTGAAAGGAAGAAACATAGTGAGGTGAAAGTGGGTGTACGACACTAAGTATGCAATGAATTGGTCCATTAAATAGTACAAATCTAGATTTGTAATAAAAGGTTTTTCATAAATTGAAGTGTTGATTACCATGAAACCTTTGTTTTGGTTTCCGAGATGCATTACATTAAGTTATTACTCTTCTTGGCTGCAACATAGTCATGGGTATTCCTTTAGATAGACATAAAAACTACCTTCTTGAATGAAGACTTATTGGAAGAAATATACATGTCCCAACCTCTAGGGTTATCAATAGTGAAAACTCGAACTACATGTGTAGATTGAAAAAATACTTATACAACTTGGAATAGGATCCTTTAGATTGGTATGTAAATATCAACACATTTTAAATTAGTTATAATTTTACATGGAGTCCCTCTAATCCCAAAGTATACACCAAGAAAATAGAAAGTATCTCCTAATTTTTGTCCTCTATGTTGATGACTTAATCATTAGCTAGAGTTACACTAAGAAAATTAATGATGTAAAAGTATGGTTATTGAAGTAATTCTGGATGACTAACTTGGGTTTGTTATATTTTTTTACTTGGTCTTTAGATTTCATTGTCTGAGACTATAATTTTTGTCCATCAATCCAAGTATGCTTAATACATCCTATGCAATGTCAAAATAGTATAATTCATGTCCACACTAACTCATTTTCAATTTGAAGTCAAGGTGTGTTCTTGTCTTTCAATTGATGGTACACTCTATAGGTAATTGGTAGGAAGCCTTCTATACTTGACTCATACTTTTATTTATCTCTTTTTTATGTCACACTTTTGATGATAGTTATTAACAAGTTACAAAACACATTCTAAAGTATATTCATAATATTATTATTTATGGTATTAAGTATAAGTTAGGATGCAAATTCTCAATTGTTGGATATATTTATGGTAGAAAAATATTATTTGTAGGTTATAGATATAGTGATTTGGAAAATGATCTAGATGATCACAAGTCAACCATAGGATAAATATATCATTTTTGGGTAGGTACCTTAACTTGATATTGAAATAAATAGACCCCAATTTAGTTTTATTTAGACACATCATTTTCATCACTTCTATGTTAAAATTGTAATTAGGATGACTTTCCACAATAACACACAAATCTAGTTGGAAGTCGTCAATTAAGAAATTTATTCATATAATTACTGATTTAAATTGAGTTTTCAATGACACATACCTTATTAGGGCAATGCATTGTATCATAAAATTTAATTTGACATCAACATCCCAATTAAATGAGTCCTTTACAAGTGTTATTACAAGATAATTAAATGAATATTTGATTGGATAAAGAACATTACAAAAGGCCACTATTCTTCTAAATATTGATTAATCCTACTTAATCAAGCTTAATATTCCTCTACTAGTAAATTCAATAGCTTTTGGAATTATCCTATTTTCCTAAATTCAAAAATGGAATATTTCCTCACAAATGGATGACATAAATAGTTAAAGTATGCAAACAACGGTTATGACATTTATTACACTTCATTTACACACTCAAGACAATTTCTTACATATACAAAGAGGTTTTGATTTGAATTTATTAAAAGCCTCTTACATAATCTAATTTTCCATTAATGGAGTATCTTACATTTCCAACCTCCCATATTGATGAGGGTGGGGATTGATTCTCAATGCTCTATCTTGAGATGAGATGAACAATTCAAAATGCTTTAGGAAATCTATAAATACAAGCCTCATCCCTCTCATTTCATAAGCTCTCTTGAACTAAACTTATTATGCCAAAATCATATTATAACTTCAAAATTCTCATGCCATTGCTAATCCAAATCAAGTATAGACAACGGAAAATGTTGCCCACATGTGGACTCGACATTGCCAAATATATCTTGTCTAAAATCTGAGCACAAGCCTCTTTGAACTAGTAATCAAAGTAGTCTCCAAGGAAGGTATAATGTGTTTGTATGATTCTCCAATTGATTCATCTCTTATTTGAATTTGATCAATCCTATTAGATAGGTTTAGAGTGTTATGTTCATGTAATTATTTTTGGTTTGTTCACTAACAATGAACTAACCATCTTTGGATTCATGTTCTACATAATGACACACCTGATGGGATATTACAGACCCCAAAAAAAATTATACACCTTATTAATTCTTATAATTTAAATAATTAATCTATTATTTAGCTTAATTCATCTCATTTTCCTTAAAATTTGGCAAAAGTCCATCTCAGGTGGAATTGATGGTTTCGCACTACATTTTGATAGTTTTACCTTTCAATTTTTGATTTTTTTGTCATTCTAAAGGTATTCATAATCAATAGTTTCACTCATGAAATTGGTAGTTTTGACCTATTATTTGGTGAAAATGCACTTGAAATCAATGATTTTACATATGGTAACTTTTTTGGTTTGTTCCTACTTTTTGGAAAATTTACCCTACATTTTAGTGGTTTCATTATTTATATATGTCTTCTGATAATCGATAGTTTTTTATTGCATATCATTATTTTTTCCCTATGTATCGATGGTTTCACCCTATTAATTGATGGTTTCACTAGTTTCTTTATTTGGTCTATTTATATAGGAATTAGTGATTTTACCTTGACAAATGGTAGTTTCACCCTATGTTGAAAAAATATTGAGACTTAGAAAAACTCACTTTAAACTTCCTTTACCAATATAAAACTACATCGCAAGACTTTTAGCCAATTTTGCTATAGGACCTTGGCCAAAGGAATGGATTTTAGACAAAAAAAAGCATGTTTTCCTTTGCAAACTTTTCATTTTTGTCTTAAAGATAACGCACAATTTTGATTTGGTCTTAAAACTTGTTTCTTTCTAAGTCATTTTCTTTATTTCACTTATTTTATTTTCTCTTTGCTGGTGTGGTTCCTTCACACATATGTTCTCCCCTTGATAGGGTGAACCACAAATGTGAATGCGACCACTTGTTTTATTCTGATAGATTTACCTATTATTCTCTTTGGTTGGCCTTAGTGGGATTCCTAAAAATTAAAATGACAATACCTATCATTTTTATTTTAGGCTATGCAATTGGGGTGTTATTTCCTTATCACGGGTCTTTAGGGTGCAGTGACTAGGTTTTCATCCCCTAACATTCATACCAACCCCGTACATCTGATGGGTGATATAAATCATTGGTAGGTGTCATTAAGCCCTAACATAATTACCCATAAAGGGTTTTGTGAAAGTAACAAGTTAACTCCCATTACTAATCCATTAGACATCATCATCAAGGAATCTAGGGTCTCTTCGATAGGGTATGTATCCCCCTATAAACAACCTGATGCCTAAATCTCTTTTTTGACATATTTTTTGCCCTTAGGGGATCATCTAGTAAGCCAATTAAAAATTCAAATAGTCTCAAAAACCAGTATCACTTCATTGAAATATAATGGATGAATTAGTCACAAAGGTGATAGACCCTCCCATGAATACCCCAATTTTGGATTGCTTCATAAGAACCTCTTTTAACATAGAACATTCACTGATGTAGGGGTGTAAAGGTAACAACCCCCAAATATTTCCTTATACGTATGGATCTTTGAGATAAAGGTGGGATTAAAACACCACCATAATTACATTTAATTGTTTAATGAACCCTTAAAATTTTAATCCTCTGAAAGGCAAGTCTATCAAAGGATTAGTGATTGTGATGTAAACCTATATCTATTATTTAAATAGCCTTATGATATTTATGTGTTGATTCTTGATTGTTATGTCAAAACCCATTTGTATTCAAAACCAAATCTAATAAACAATTCAAGTCTAAAACCAAAGTCTAAAACATTGTCTTACCATACCTATACAAAGAGGTGTTACTTTGTCTATATTTCAAGCCAAAAATTACTTTTTCTAGATGTCTTGTCAAACCTTATCCAAATACATACCATTCTTGTATAAACCAAGTCATTAGGCTATCCAATTTAAACTAGTCCTTGTTCCAATTCAAATGTCAAACCTTTTCCAAAACCAAGATCCAATTTCTCGATAAAACATTATCATTGCTATGCCATCCATTTAGTTTCAAACCTAGTCCAAATTCTAATTTCAAACTCAGACCTAGTCAATTTTCTAATTCCAAAGTTAAAAATTCAAAATATTCTAGGAGTCAAACTATTCTAGAGTCAAAGGTCAAATTCTTATTTTCAAAAGGCCAAAGTTTAGTTCAATTCTAATCAAACATTATCTAAAAATTAACTTCAATCTAAAGTGCACATGTTAGCATTCTAAGTTTGACAATTATTAAACAATCGAGTTTCTTTTATTCATTATTAAATAAAGTTTTCAAGATAAGCCCTTCCAAGTCAAGTCTAAGTTTAAATACTTTTAAAAATCAAACATTGAGTACCTGCAACCTTTTTAAGTCACAAAAATTTGATATACCTAGATAAATTTTGTTCGCATACCTATCTTGATAAAACCATTCACATTAATGCACCTTTGATTGAACCATTCTTGATTTGACATTCACTTTGATGTAATCAAAGTAGGTTACTTTTAAACATTCCATCCTATTTTGATCAATACCACATTTTGAATCCAAACAACTTTCAAACATTCCAACTTATTCTAAGGCAAAGATCATGAACCCAAACATACAGATATATATTTATAATGGAACTATTTATAACCCCTTTTTCAATGAGAAGGTAATTTACATTCCATCGAGTATGACTATTATGTAAAAGAAGAGGTAAATCAATAACACCTCACAAATATACCATCCAATAATGACTAGGGACAAGAGCAATAGTACATCACCAACATGCCATCTAATGTTAAAACTAGGTGACATCAATAGTACCCCCAAGTATACCATCTAGTACTACAAATGAACAAACTATTAACACTTCTCCAACATGTCTAGTGTTAACTATGGACAAGACTAATTTATATGACACTTATTTGATAAAAAATATGAAAACCTTATCAAACTATTAGAGCCTGATGTAATTTTTTTGACTGGATTTCCAGTATAAAACTTACACTATTTGATTAGAACTTCCAAAAAGACACCCCTTGCATTACTAGACAATCAAGCTGCTCTTAACCAAAGTCAGACTCTTATACTAACCTCTAGTTGAACCCTCAAAACATATAACAAAGGAAAAGGTCATCTTATTGTCTCACCTTCACAAAGCCAATTAATTATCTCTCAAATACAATAAGCTAGTTAGGTCTTTGATACTTTAATTAACTCCTTAATTTCTCTTGATATTCAAAATTTGCCACTTATAAAGCTAAATCCACCATTTGAACTATAATTAAAGGATCTATCCCATCCAACACCCAATATCAATTCATTTGATAATGACACCTTAGTCATGGACTTATTTAACACACCTATATCTGAAAGAAATACATTGGTTAATCCTAATCTCAATTCCCTCACGGATTATTCCTAGCACAAGGTTGATAATTCTCAACTAACACATTATATTCCACAACAAGTGTCATCCAAAATTCAACATAATATTCTTATAACTCACCAACAAATCCTTTCTTCCAATGTTCCTAACACTTTGCAACAACAAGTTACAAACATGCCTGAGACACAAGAATAAGTGGCAATCAATACTTGACTTCAATAAGTGGTGACCAACCCCCCACTTTCACAAGTAGTGACCAATCTTCCACTTCAAAAAGTGGTGACCAATCCCCCACTTTAACAAGTTGTGACCAATCCCACACCTCAACAAGTGGTGACCAATCCTCTACCTCAATAAGTGGTGACCAATCTTCCACCTCAACAAATGGTAAATAATCCCCAATAGATGTTGTCTAACCAACAATGCATTCTTACTAGTCAACCACATACCACTTCTAATAGACACTATGCCTCTTCAAGCCAATAACGTATTCCACCTAGCCAACAATAAATTCATTTCATATAATATATCCCTATGAGTCAATAATAGGTTACTTTCTATACCTAATTAGTCCCATTAAATACTCTATATACCATTCCTCCATTCAAACCATAGTTCCGTCTAAATTGGTGTCACACTCAATAATAATTGACTAACCAACAACAAGTTACCTATCAACAATATAACCCCAATCAACTGGTGAACATTCCTGGTAGAATCAATCAAGTAAAAATTCCCTAATACCCCATACCACCACTTTATCTAGGAAAAATTAATCCCCCTTTAAATACCCAACAACATATGCCCAATCACTCTCAATCCATCCCCACCTTTTAGGACTTGAAAGAGGTAAAAGATGTAGTTTCTGCCATCCAAGTAGGAAATTTGAGTAAAAGTTCAAGTTAGATGATATATCCTCTTATCCCTTTGATATGAGCTATCTTTAGATCCCATTCCCACATCATTTTGAGATGCCCAAATTTGAAAAATATAAAGAGAATGCTGGTCCAAAAGAGCATTTGAAAGAGTTCTTCATTGCTTGTTAATAGGTTTCATACAATAGTGTGTACTTGCTTCACTTATTTCACCACAGTTTGGTTGGGTAAGCTTTGGAGTGGTTTCTTCTTTTACCCAAAAATTATGTTGATAACTTTTATGATTTATCTGAAAAGTTTGTGCAACACTTTTCCTATAATGTATGGTTGTCTTGTGTCAAGCCAAACAAAGAGGAGGAGAGAGTTTTGCTAGTTACTTATAATAGTGGTGTGCATTGGCCAACTTATTCCTATATAATTTGCTTAATATATAATCTATTGCAGTCTTTAACACCAATATAAAACTAGACATAGCCTATAGTCTCATACTTCCTTATGTAAAAACATTTGAAGAGAGTATCATTAAGGGACTACAAATTGAGAAATCCCTCATAGGTAAAGGGGTGATCAAAATATGTTCTTAAAACCAAATTTAGAACAAGGTACAAAAGCCAGCTCTAACACAATCTTAAGCAAGTACATCTAAAACTCCCAAGTCATTAAATAGGAGCAAAAATGTTGTAGGCAATGGGGTAATAGAATATAAACATGTGAAAATGGTGCAACCACCACCTTCTCAGGAAAATCCACCTACTCAATCACTTACTTTGAAATGACCCCCTCCAAGAAGAGGTTAATACTAGATCAAAATTTTTAGTGATTTTAACGAACCTATCGAGGTAGTGTTCCTAAAGTTGGTTATAATTGACATGATCATTTGACCAATTCCAAATCCATTTCTAGAAGGCCAACCTAAACCTAACTAGTATAAGGAACATGAGTCTATAATTATCATCAAGTTAAAGGTCATTCCATTTTCAGATGTGTGTAGCTTCACCACTTCATCTAATATTTGTTATAGAATGGTGAAATAGAGTTGGATAACTCTTATTCAACATCTAATTAGAATTTGGGTATTTATCAAAACCCTTTTTTATAGCACAATTCTAATAGTCAAAATTAGAATCAGTGTCAAGTCAATAATCTGAATCAAAATAAGCATCCAAATAATTAGAATCAAAGGTCAAATCTGTAATAAAAGTAAACTAATCATAATCAAGGTCAGGACACCCATTCTAACTAGGTTAGCTAAAATAATGTCTCCTATAACTACAACAATATTGTAGGTCACATTACTAGTGGGCATATAACCACTATCAAGATCAATCCTAAGTTAAAAACCAACAATATCTGACATCCACCACAGTCCATTTTAGGACCTCATCCCTAATATACCGGTCATCCTCTTTTGGTTTGAAATGACATTAATTCTATCCAACAACCAAGAGTTACCATTCCAGGCCCTAATTCCCCTTATAAATATAATAACCACCTATTAACTCGAGATTACACAATCACAACTTGATGTTACAAGATTCCAGTTTAATATCCTGCACCTTCTTCCTTTAATAATCCTATTCAAGGCCCTCTACCTCAAAATATTTACTGACTAATTCTATTAATGACAAGCCATATGATATTATAGAACAATTACAAAAGACACCAATGTAAATTTATATCTTAAATATTTTGCATACACCAAACATCTATAAAAACATATTGAATGATCTTTTAAGCCAATCCAAGGTCCTAAATGACATTGCTCTTAAGAAGTTCCAAATGATCATGATTCATTTGGCCCTAGGTCATCAACTTACATTTGATCAAAATGATATGTCACCCCTTGGTCATCTTCACAATAACCCACTTTATATAGAGGTAGTCATTTCCAAACATAAGATCAAGCACATCCTCATAGACAATGGTTTGGGTTTTAATATTGTAACTTTGAAGTTGGTCAAAAATTTGGGCTACATAACAGTGGATATTTAATTAGATATTATTACCATCAAGGCCTATGATAATGAGGAGAGAGAATCATAAGGTACCATTTGATTACTTATTATAGTTGGGCCTTTAACCCACAATACCCTTTTCCATGTCCTTGATATAGAAATAATGTAAAACTTACTCCTTGGGTGACCTTGGATACGTGAAGTCCATGCAATACCTTATACTCTACATCAGTGTATAAAATTCCCTCATTCAAGTTTAGAGGTCACCATACTTGGGAATTTATAATTGTACCATTATTGCAAACATCTTGATGTGAATTATGAAAGCCACAATTATTGCCTTAGCCTAGAGCATGTCCACAAAAAGGAGAAAGATGTAGTCATTCAACCTTATGAGTCAAAATATGTGGATTAAATTACTCTTGCATCTACATTTTCTACACAACCCCCTCAAATATATACTCATTTTAACATTACAGACAAAGTCCATGGTGAATACCAAATTGGCAATGCTTTTCTTATAGCCAAATTTCATAAAACACCTAGATCACATGGTCGACCCAAAGTGAAGATTGTCAAAATGGAATGACATAAGAATTATAACTCTCACCAAAAAGGACCTATTTATTTTGTTAAAACTAAACATAATAACAAGAAAATATCAAAGGTAATGATGACTCATGGTTGTAGAATGATGACTTTACTACTTTCTACACAAGTAACAATTATACTATTCCATATAGAATAATGGATGATGAAGTTTATGAAGGCAAAGGCCTAGAGGAAAGTAATAAGTCCTATTGAGCCAATATCTAATACCAAACACAAAATAACTCAAAGTATTGGATATCAACTACCTAGGCGTGACCCCTCAGATCTTGAGAGTGATACCAATTCACTATTTAATGATGAAGATGTTGACAACAACATAGAGTCTTATTATATCATTTATGATGAGTTAGCCAATACCAAACTTTTTAATACACATACCATTTGTACCATTTCCCCTGTCATCTTTAATTACCCTTTTTTCTCCATCATCCCCAATTAATTAACTAAGACCAATAAGATGCACATATCATTGGATGATTCCCTGAACAATGAGATAATTTATGAATTCATGAGCCTCAGTGATGGCTTTTCAATTGGTGATCATAAGCAAGGATTATCTATTACATTGGACCCTACTACCTATTTTGAAGAGTACGTGAACTTCCTTTGTCAAAAATAAAAGAAAAAATGAAAATGAAACATTGAGGTCACAAAGTGAAAACCTCTTTGAGGTGATTTTAGACTAGGAAAATATTAAATAAAAATATGAGTCCTATGGTGAAAACCTATTTCAAGCACCATTATATGGGGAAGTTCATCCTCTTTCAAATGAAGCCCAAGGTGCCTCCAGTCCTAGAACCTCATGCTAGTCAGAAATCGGTTTAGAAGATCAAAAAATATTCAAACAATTGGTTCAAAATTTCTTTCATGCCTCTACTAAATGTCATTTACCAACCTTTGGTGATTTAGATTCTTATTACAAGGGGAAATTGATGATCTAATTGAGCCACAAGATGATGAAGAAGATCAATGCACCTCATTGCCTACTATTCTAAATGATGGTTCTATATTGGTCATGGAAAACACCACATAAGTAAACATTGGAACCACAAACAATCCAAAATGGATTAAAATAGGAATATCCCTCATTAAAGAGGAATGTGAGCTCCTTACTCCCCTCATTTGGTATTTTATTGATATTTTTATTTGTTCCTATTCATTTATGCCTAACTTGGATCCATTTTTAGTTATGCATCACCTTGTTGTTTACCCAGATGCATAACTAATCATACAAAAGCCAAGAAAAATGCATTATCACATTGCCATACTAGTAAAAAAAGGAATTAGAAAAATTATTAGAGGTAAGATGTATTCATCCCATAGACTATTCAAAATGGATTTCAAACATTGTCCTAGTAAGCAAGAAGCCATAATGAACCTAAATATGTATAGATTTCAAAGATATTAATAAAACATGCCTAAAGGATGATTTTTCTTTGCCAAACATTGATATGATTGCAGACTCCAAAATGGGAAAATTAAATGTTATATCTTATGGATGGCTCATCAAGATATAATCGGATAAAAATAACACTTGAAGACCAGCACAAAATAATGTTCACCACATGGAGGATGTTTTATTATGAAGTGATGCCATTTGGCCTCAAGAATGTCAGTGATACTTACCAATGTGCAATGACTATCATCTTCCATAAAATGATGCACAATATTGTAGAAGACTACATTGATGACATTCTAGGTAAATCCAAGAATAGGGTAGGCCATCTATAAGTGTTACAAAGGATATTTACAAGGCTTCATGAATAGAAAGTGCATCTTAATCATAATAAGTGCGTGTTTAGCATCACTTCCAAAAAATTAATAGCATTCATTTTCTCTTGTAGGGGAATTAAAGTTGATCAAGCCAAGGTTAAGGGCATTAAAGAAATGCTTCCTCTTAATTTAAAACATTTTCATAGTTTGTAGAGCAAAATTCAATCTGTTTGATTCTTCATTTCATAATTGGTAGATAAATGTCATCTTTTCACTCACCTTTTGAAGAAGGGAACCACCTTTTTGTGGAATGCTGACTGTCATCATGAATTTGATAATTTTAAATAATATTTAACAAATCCACTTGTCTTATTTCCACCAACGCTTGGGAATCCACTACTCTACATTTTTGTAACAAAACATGCATTGGGGACACTTCTTGCCTAGCATGATGATCATGGGAAAGAATGAGTAGTGTATTATTTTTAAAAACATTAGTTTACTATGAACATAACTATACACCAATTGAGATGGCATGCTTATCAATGGTATTCACAATTTAAAATTTGTGATGTTACATACTCAACAATAAAACCATTGTTATTGCCAAAGTGGATCCACTTAAATATTTACTTACCAAGGCATTTTTTACTAGTTTCAAGGCCTAATGGATCATGCTATTGAGTGAGTTTGAGGTTGAGTATGTCTATCAAAAATAAATTAAGGGGTAAGTACTTGCATATCAACTTGTCTAATCACCCTTATCAAATAGCAAACCCCTCACTTTTGGTTTCCTTGATGAGTCCATCTTGTATTTGGATGAAACCTCTTATGAATTATAGTAGTAGACATTTTGATGGTTACTACACATCTCATGGATTTGGGGATGACATTCTATTCATAACATTGTAGGGGGATCTTATTCCCAAAGCCTTCCACATTGGTTTCACTTGTACCAACAATATTGTAGAGTATAAAACACTCATTATAGGGCTTCATCTAGTAGTATAATGGAATATTAAGCAATTGCATATTCATGGGGATTCTTAGTTGATTATTAAGTAGGTGATAGAGCAATACCAAAACAAAGACAAAAATCTTATACCTTAAAAAACACGGTGGATAGTTTTAAGAATAAATTTGAACGTATTCAATTTGAACATAAATCAAGGGCCAATAACAAGACTGCATATGTAATGACAATAATTGGCTCATTTATAGAAATCAAAGATCATGTTCTAGATTACTAGTTCCTTATTAAACACCTTTAGAAACCAGCTCATGAATGTTTAACATCTGAAATGGTATGTGATATTATTGGTCCCAACTCACCTTGGTACCATGACTTATATGACTACCTCCATGACCACATTCTTCTTGATAACCTTTCCCATAACAAACAAAAAGCCTTTATTCATAATACCTCTCATTATAATTTACTTAGTGTTACACTCTATCATAGAGGATATGATGGTAATCTAATTCTTTGTTTAACTTTGATAAAAGCTAGATTATCACTAAAATAAGTATACTAAGGGATTTTTGGGGCCCACACTAATGGAATGGTCCTTACCAAAAAATCATACATATAGGGTATTATCGACACACTATGAAAGTAACTGCATGTGCCTATGCTAATAGGAGTGTGCCTTATCAGAAGCATGCCAATCTCATTCATGCTGTAGCCCAAACATTGTAGTCGATTACTACTCCTTGGCCATTTTCCAAATGGGGACTTAATCTCATAGGGAATATAAATCCTACTTATTTATATGGTCATAAACACATCCTCACTATGACTGAGTATTTTACTAAGTGGGTTAAATCCATTCCCCTCACGTAATCGATAAGAAAATTTATAAATTCATTTTGAACCACATTATCTATCATTTTGGGATTCCTTATGAAATCACTTTTGATAATGGTAGATCCTTTAAAAATAAATTTGTCAAATCCCTCTATGCCAAGTACCATATCAAACAATGATTTTCTACTCCTTAGTTTCCCCAAAGTAATGGCCAACCTAAGGCATATAAAAAAATCTTGGTCCAAATCCTTAAAAAGTATGTTAATGGTGATGGCCATGATTGACACTTATAATTATTTCATACCCTCTGGGCCTACCTTATCAATACCCAAACCCAAATAGGAGCCATATTATATTCCTTAGTTTATGGCACTAAAGTTGTTCTTCCTATCGAGATCGAGTTGCTTTCCTTGAAAATTTCATTATAGGATATCATCAATGATGAGGAATATAGAGTAGCTTGATTACACGAACTAGAACTACCTAATGAAAAATGGATCATCACCTTAAATAATATTCAAGAATATCATAACGGGGTACACCGTAACTATAACACATGCATCTATCCCAAAGAGTTTGTACTTAGTGATCTTGTACTGAAAGAGAATTAAAAAAATACCAATGTAAGGCATGAAAAGAAGGGAAAATTTGAGCCTAATTAGATAATACCATTCATTATTGAAACTAACTATGGGTTTGGAGTATACAGGTTGGATACACCATAAGATCATGAGCTAGATGAGCCCATGAATACTATGCATCTCAAACATTTTTATGTTTGATTTTTTTGAACATTATCTATGAGGACCCCTACTTGGGAGAAAATTCTTATCATCTTCTCTTCATACCATTTCCTAATTGTTTCAGTCCCTCCTTTTACATCTTGATATTGATTCTAATCTATATGTATAATACATAGCTTTAGATGCCAAATTTAGAGAAAGAGTCATTTGATAATTCATAATTGTTCATCATTAGCACATCTTTGAAGACAATATCTTAGAACACTTTGACATGGTTTTTTTGTGTAGTGGTCCTTAAAATTGCATATTTCAGATTTTGCCAAATCCTATGCCATTCATAATACTTTATCATTTTCATACCTCAACTGCTGTTGATTGTAGCATCTTTCACTAGAGGTTTAACTATAATGGCTCGAGGTCTATTTTGGACTATGTAGGCAATGCTCAATTTTTGAGGTTAGCTCGATGACCCCCTTTCCACACTCTCACCATTTTACAAGAATTTTAAACCACACTTTCACATTTTATGAGTATTCTAAATCACACTCTCATTATTTTATGATCATTCTAAGCCACCCTCTTACCATTTTTTGATTAGTTTAGCCTACACACTCTTCATTTTGCAAGTTAAAATATTCTGCATCTCTTGATTCTCCATTGAGTTGAGATGATAAATATCCAAACATATTTCAAAAAAATCCAAAATCCTATAAATAAAAAAAATGGATGAAAATATCCATGAGAAATATAAATCCACAAAATCCAAAAATATATATGTTGTCCTAAATCCAATCATCATCCTTGATTTATCGTCGATCCACTCATTTTAGAAATAATTGGGATGTGTCCTTCCCAAATCTACCCTACTAGGGAAAATTCATTATTGGTTGCAATCATTTTATCCACTTTGAGAAGTGTCCCTCCTTTGAATGTATACTTTCTTGGGGATACCATCCATACATCAGTATCATTGAATGCTTACATGTGGCTTTTAACTTGGTTAAAAAACAAGATGATTTTCAAGTTTGTGTATGTGTGTTTGCTTGTTTACTTTTCTTGGATGTTGCTTCGACTCTATCCATTGTGCCAATAGGGTCATCATCATGGTGATTCCTATCACACAATTGTACTTGAGTCTATTCATTAGCATATATTAACATTGCCATCATGGTTTTATAATTAGTGTATTGTTTTAAATTGTCTATTAGATCGAAGGTTAGTCTTTATGCATATTTTGCCCTAGTCATCATGGTATTTTAAATAATGGTGCATACCATCATGTGCTACATTAAAAATCAAGTAATGGAGGTTTAAAAATCAATGTTGTAGTAATAAATATCCTTATCTACTATTCTCAACACAATCAACTGAATCGCATGGCCAATCTATATGCTACTCATGATACATCTACAAATCAACATGTACAAAAAGTCATAATCATTTCTTTATCGCTTTTATCCTAATTTATAGGATAAATACATGGCCTAATGTTCATTTGGACAATGTAGGCATCACTTAATTATGTTTAGTTTTTGGGGTTTGCTCATCCACCTTTATCTCATTATTATTTAACCATTATTATTTTCTTCCAATCATTTATTTCATTACCTTTGTGCATCCTAATGTGCCTATTTTTTTTTGAATTTTTCATTTTTTGAAGTCACTATACCATCACACCTAAGTTTACATCATTCATTTCATATTTAATATTTGTAATAGGTTAAATCCTTTAGCTATGTTTTCTGATCAATCAACCAGACATTTAGATCAATCCTACTGGGGTAAACCATTTTAGATCGATCAATGATCACATTTGCCCACCTGGGGTAAATCATTTAATCAATGATCAAATCTACCCTACCAGGGTAAATTATTTAATAAATGATCAAATCCACTTATTGGGGTAAATAATTAGTCAATTATTCTCCCCTATTTTGGGTGATTCAATTATTCAGTCTTTATTCTAATTTCAAGCTCATAGTTTTCACCCTATTTTATGAAAACTCAAAGTGTGCAGTTTGTTTTGGGATAGATCATTCCCTAAGCCCATAAATTTTACCCTATTTGAGGTATGTTAAAGTGTGTCACTTATCTTTGGATGCATCCTTCCCACTTCCTTTTTCCTTGGGGGCCAATTTAATTTAATTATTCTCCAACATTGGAAATCAAAGCATGCAAGCTTTAGCTCACATGGATTTAGCTTATCCATGAATTGATCTCCCTCTTATTCTTGTACTTATTCCTCTCTTTTTTGAGATCCCATTCATATATTTAATCCATAAATTATCTCTTGATGGGGAATCATGGGTCACTAATTATTTCTTTATCTAATTTTCAACTTCTTCTTAACGTCCTTTTCATTCTTTGAAAATATGTTACTTCATCTATGTCTCTCAATGCCTTATCAAATAGGGGAAAATGTAGAAACTTCATTTTCATCACTTCCATGTCAAAATTATGATTGGATGAATTTATGTAATAATGCACATATCTAGTTGGAAATAATCAAGTAAGCCAATTATTCACACAATTATTGATTTAAGCAAATTTGTAATGACACATCCCTGATTGAGGAAATACATCGTATCACAACATTTGTTAGGGTGTGGAGCTAAAAGCTTCAACTGTTTGTAGACATAAAGAAGAGGATGCTGAAGAACCAGAAGCACTGACATCGGCAGCATGATCGACGTCGGTCAGATGCAGTTCAAAAGGAAACCGACGACGGTAGGAAGTCGACTGACATCAGCAGCACCAGACAAGCAGGAACCGGCGTCGGTCGCCTGTGTGTTCCAGAACTACTGTTGATGAACAGTCAGTTAAGTGAAGTGAGTGTTTGCATGTCAAATGACTAATTATAGTCACGAGCTGCGTGTCTAATTATTGTAGTTAGATTTCTATTTTTGTAACCATGGGATTCTATTTAAAGACCCATGAGGCATGTATTGTAATTAATAAAGAAGGCAAGTAAAAACATTGAAGCAAGCAAGGTCAAGGAGATCTACAGGTGTAAGGTCAAGGAGATCAGCTGAAGCATTCAAGGAGGGATAATAACTCAGGCTATAGAGTTGTTGTGTTGAGTAAGAGAGAGAGGGAAGAAGGTCTTGAGGTGTGGCAAGCCTTTGAGGTGGAGGAAGAAGTGGCATCTTCTTTATTGTATTTTCTTCTAGTAATATCTAATACAAGAGTGTGTATTGTCTCTCAAATTCTTTGCTGTCTCAAGTTTCTAGTTACTTTATCATTTTGGTATAATTTCGTGTTTAATTACTTATAAGAAAGTAATCAATTGTGCTTCCATTGGATAAGGGGTCACCTAACAGTTGGTATCAGAGCTACGATTTGTAGAGAAGCAGGTTATTTTTTGATTACAGGTCATTCACAAGGTTTTTTGATTGAGTGGGAGTTTAGCAATGGCAGAAGAAAGTAAGCTACGAATGGAGAAGTTTAACGGCAAGAATTATCAACAATGGAGGATGCAGATTGAGGATTATCTATATCAGAAGGATCTGTACTTACCATTGGGTGGGGTTGCATGCAAGCCCACAGATATGAAGGATGAAGAATGGAGTGTTCTTGATCAGAAGGCTCTCGATTCCATAAGGTTGAGCCTTGCATCGTCTGTGATTTCCAGCTTATCACAGTGCAAGACAACGAAAAAGTTGATAAAGTTCTTGGCGAATTTATACGAAAAGCCCTCGGCTTCTAATAAGGTATATCTTATGAAGCAGCTATTTACTTTGCAAATGCAGGAAGGTGGATCGATACATACTCATCTCAGTGATTTCCATGGTTTGGTAAACCAATTAGCTTCAATCAATATTGTTTTTGATGATGAGGTAAAGGCTCTCTTGATTTTATGTTCTTTGCCTGAAAGTTGGGACAGTTTAGTTATGGCAGTAAGTAATTCTGCATCTGCTTCTAAAATCTTAAAAGTTGATGATGTTGTGAGTGTGATCTTGAATGAGGAAATACGCAGGAGAAGCACAGGTGAATCATCAGGGAATGCTCTAAGTGCAAAAAGCAAGGGAAGGCAAAAGGAGAAGATTGAGCAAGGGAAATCAAGGTCGGGAAGGAGATCCGAGTCCAAAGGTGTTACCTACTAGTTTTGTGGAAATAAAGGACATACAAAGGAGTGTTGGTTGAGAGATAAAGAGAATCAACATGCAGGTATTGAAGAAGCAAAGGATGCAAATATTGTGGTACATGATGCTTTCATACTTTCTTTGGATAGTCAGGTAGGATCATGGATTTTATATTCTGGTTCATCTTTTCATGCATCCCCAAATAGAGATTTGTTCCATGAGTATGAACAGGGAGACTTTGGAGTGCTTTATTTAGGGGATGGTACGCCTTGTCAGATAGTTGGCAAAGGGAAAGTGCAGCTGAGATTGTAGATTGACAACACATGGGTGTTGAAGGAGGTCATGCATGTTCCAATTCTGAAGCAGAGTTTGATTTCTGTAGGAAGGTTGGGAGATGAGGGATGCACAATAACCCTCACAACGGACTCTTGGAAGGTTACCAAGGGAGCACTTATTCTAGCAAGAGGTAAGAAAGTAGGTACTCTTTATCTATCTACTTGTATTACTGATTCTACTTCTGGTGTAGATTCAAAGATATGGCCTAATAGGCTCGGTCACATGAATAAGAAGGGAATGGAAGTTCTTGATTCGAAAGGTATGTGTTTAAATTCAAAAAGCATAGATAGAGTTCATTGCAAAAAAAGAAAATTTGATGCTTTTGACAAAAATAAAGAAGCCTTGGTGTTTTTGGAGGAGATGAAGGACAGAGATCAGTCACAGGGGCTGAATAAATCTGAGCAAGGTAGTATGGATAGAGGTTTGATCCAAGATGAGCTTACAAATGAAGATTTCATCACTTACAGGAACACATAGACACTGACGTCAGTCACTTGGGACCGACGTCGGTTAGCCAGATACTAGCATCGGTCATGTGCAAACCAACAGGGTCGGTAGAGTCAGGTAGGAGAAGTCCGACGTCGGTCATCAAGACCAATGTCGGTAGGGGGGACACTGGCGTCGGCCAGGGAAATGACGCTGGCAGTTAGGGTCAGTGCAGGGAACCGACATCGATCGAGAGCAAACTAGGAGATGGCTGAGATCGGTCACTAGAACGGATGATGGGTGGACAACTAGCTATCAAGGAGTCTCAAACACCCATATGGAGGTCAGAAAGGGTAAGTGAACCTCATATTCATTGTTCACCTTCTTTGTATTGCTTACTGATGGTCAAGAACTAGGAAGATGAAAGAAGCAATGCAGGTAGAATCCAAAAATAGTGGGAGCTTGGCATGGATGAGGAGTGTGAGTCCTTGGAGAAGAACCAAACAGGTATTTGTTGGTAGGGTTGTCAGCTGGAAGGAAGCACTAGATAGAGGGATGGGTTCCCATATTAGAGAAGAGAGTGGATGGACATGTGAGACAGAAGGCTATGGTATATGGTCTTGATTAGGTTGCAGAACAATGGAGGTTTGACCATTGTATTTTTACCAGGTTGGATAATATTAGCTACATTATCCTGTTACTGTATTGTGTTACTTGTTGCAGGGTTTCATATACAGGGAGTTTTCTGAGCTAAGGGTAGAGTTGGTTCAGAAGTATGTCATGAAGAATTTGGGAGCAGCAAAATTCTTCTAGCATAAGTGACAAGTATAGCATCACAGGTTTGCATGGTGGTTGGTCTTCAAGAGTGACTTTGAAGAGGGATACAGGGCCAAAGGAACAAAATAGATGGTGTACAGGTACAAGTATAGTAGAAGCTATTTATCTCCAGGTGGGAGATTGTTAGGGTGTGGAGCTAAAAGCTTCAACTGTTTGCAGACACAAAGAAGAGGATGCTGAAGAACCAGAAGCAATGGCATCAGCAACATGATCGATGTCGATCAGATGCAGTGTAAAAGGAAATCGGTGATGGTAGGAAGTCGGCCGACGTCGGCAGCACTAGACAAGCAGGAACCGGCGTTGGTCGCCTGTGTGTTCCAGAACTGCTGTTGACGAATAGTCAGTTAAGTGAAGCGAGTGTTTGCATGTCAAATGACTAATTATAGTCACGAGCTACGTGTCTAATTATTGTAGTTAGATTTCTATTTTTGTAACCATGGGATTCTATTTAAAGACCCATGAGGCATGTATTATAATTAACAAAGAAGGCAAGTAAAAGCATTGAAGCAAGCAAGGTCAAGGAGATCTACAGGTGTAAGGTCAAGGAGATCAGCTGAAGCATTCAAGGAGGGATAATAACTCAGGCTATAGAGTTGTTGTGTTGAGCAAGAGAGAGAGGGAAGAAGGTCTTGAGGTGTGGCAAGCCTTTGAGGTGGAGGAAGAAGTGGCATCTTCCTTATTGTATTTTCTTCTAGTAATATCTAATACAAGAGTGTATTGTCTCTCAAATTCTTTGCTGTCTCAAGTTTCTAGTTACTTTATCATTCTGGTATAATTCCATGTTTAATTGCTTATAAGAAAGTAATCAATTGTGCTTCCGTTGGATAAGGGGTCACCTAACAACATTTAATTTGACATCAACATCCTAAATCAAATTGATCCTTTACAATTGTTATTAAAATATAATTAAATGAATATTTGATTGGAAAAAAATAATGTAAAAAGCCACTATTTTTCTAACTAATAATTAATCCTATTTAATTGAGCCTAATCTTCCTATAATAATAAATTCCATAACTTTTAGAATTATTTTTATTTTCCTAAATTCAAAATTGGAATATTTCCTCACAAATGGATGAAATCATTAGGAAAAGTGTGCAAGCAAGTAAGGGTTGTGACATTTATTATACCTCACTTACACACTCAAGATAATTTATTACACCTTAATTACACACATAAAGGGGTTACCATTTGAATTTATCTCACCCCTCTTATATACTCTAATTTTCCATTAATGCAGTCTCTTAAATTTATAACCTCCCATATTTATGAGGGTGAGGATTGATTCTCAAACCTCCATATTGAGATAAGATGAACAATTCACAATGATTTAGGAAATCTATAAATACAAGCCTCATCCCTCTCATTTCACAAGCTCCCTTGAACTAAACTTACTATGCCAAAATCATATTATAAATTCAAAATTCTCATTCCTTTCCTAATACAAATCAAGTGTAGACAAGTGGAAATGATTCTCACACATGGAGTCGACAATACCAAAGATATCTAGTTTATAAATCGAGTACAAGCCTCTTCAAATTGATAAATAAATGAGTCTTCAAAGAAGTTATATTGTGTTTGTGTGCTTTTCCACTTGATTCATATATTTTTTAACCTTGTTAAATCCTATTGGATAGGCTTAGAGTGTTATGTTCATGCAATTATTTTTGGTTTATTCACTAACAAAGAACTAACCCTCTTTAGATCCATGTTCTACATTTTATACTACAAAAGTAGTATAGTGGATATATTATTGTTGGTTGTAAGTTAGTATGGATTTGATGCATGATTTCCAAGTTAAAATTTACATAGTCCTAACACATAAATCTTTGATGCTATAATCCAAGTGCTATCCATATCTCTCAACCTAATGGAACACCAATGCATAAAGTATATTTAAATCCATATGCATTATATTTGGTAACTAATATATGATATTATTGTTAATATTAAGTATTTTTAAACATATGATCAAGTTATAAACATCTTCATAGATCCCTTGCTTGAGGCCCAATTTGTTTAGATTGTTATTAAAGAGATGCAAATTATAAGTCACACACATAATTTTGTAATATAAGTAGGTGACAAGTGTACAACATAGTGTAGTTTGTATAGATCATAATCTAAAGTAGGATATCAAAGCACATTGAAGTTGAATGGTCCCTTTGATTATAAATATGAAAGGTCATTAAAATGAAGAGATATAGTCTCAACACAACATTATATATGCTCTTCTTTTGTAATAGAAAAGCATTAAATGTAATGTAATAGAGATAAATATATTTTAGTCCTTGATTCATTATTTTTTTGTCAAGTTTGTTATGAATATACATAAATTTTATTCAAATTTTTAATCTCTTCCTTGCAAATGAATGTATTCTTGGTTATTGTTTATCTCTTCACTCTGTAAATGATAAAATGTTAATAAACACACATCTATGTAAAACAACCACATAAATAGGCATTGCATTTGGAATTAAATATTTTTAGTTTCCTTTAACCATTTAGAGTCCCATCACACACTCTTATACCTAAAACAACTAACATATCCTGATGAGTGATTATAGGGACCATTACTAACAATGGTTCCATTGATAGGACTTGAATATGTTGAAATGGTTACCTAGTTAAAGGGCCCTTTAAAATTAGCTAGATGTGAAGATACATAAGTTCATAAAGGAAGAAGCCATAAGAATAATAGTTTCTATATAGGATATAAAATCTGAACATACTCACAAAGAGAGTTACAAAATATTTTGGTTTGAGTTAGAGCATAACTGTCTAGACTTGAATACTACTACTTTAGACCATGAGAAACAAAACATTTTGTATGGAACAAAGAAAATATAGAAAGATTATGAAACATAGGTAATGAATGAACTAATGTGATTAACCATTGGGTAAAAACTATAATTAATAGGTATGTCAAAAGTTTTTTAGTTCAGGGGTATATTGCATTCAAATCTACTTACAACTTATTTTGTGGAGGAATCTAAGGTAAGTTTTTAAAGTGACTTCTTATGTTATAAAAGATGTTGGTTATGGAAAAGGCCATGGTGCTAATTCCAGTCAATATGGATTAGTATCTCAAGGCACCATGGGGATGTACACTAGATGGAGTTGATCATAGAATAATTGAGCCAAGAAATCTAAAACTAAACCCAAAGGATGGATGAAATAGATAAGAAAAATGAGAAGATAATTTTGGTGCTTCAAAGAATGGTACGATAATAGAAAAGGTTGAAGAAGAAAAATATTGTAGAAGGTGAAGGGTCATAAGTAGTTTCAAGTAGGATTAGACAAGAAGATGTGAATAAAATGAGAGGTACTAGACCTCTGGAAGGATAATATGAATTTGAAGGCTAGAGAGCATTGGATGAGATGGAATAAAATAAAGGAGCCATAGAGATCATAAAAACAAGTTAGGAATTGGAAGTCAACCCAAAAAATAGAGGAAGAGAATGGAGACATAGTGAAGAGGTTACAACAAGATAGTTAGATCAAGTTAATAATAGATTTAAGGAATAACTAATGAGGCATCGATTTCATGTGGAATACAAAAGACCATATTTTTAAGGAATAATAAGGTAGTGTAGAGTCAGATAAAGTTTGGGAAGGGGCATGATAGATAATATAGACATGGGTCATTCACTCCAAGGGGATGCATCTATGCCTATTTTATTAACTAATAATAATAACCTATAAGCAGTCAAAGAAGTAACCCCAACTAAGAAGTGGTTTGAGGAAGTTAAAAAAAAACTATATAGGAATAAGAAAGAAGTTGGATTTAAAATTAATACAACTATTGATTCTAAAATTCTTATCACTCCAAGCACATTTATAAAAAAATTATAGACACCACTAAAATCATCCCCAAGTACACTAGTTATATTTAACATAATTGCATGACACATGTTTACTAGAGGAGTTATTATTAGTTTGATACCCTATGATGGGTCAACTAAACCTGATCAATATTTGGTAATCTACAAAATGAAGTGGCGGGTTAAAGGTATGATTGTTGATGAAGATAAGAAGTTCAAAATTATAAGATATTTGATAGGTCGATCTCTAGAATTTATATTTTAAAATAAACATGTATCCATGACTCTTACATAATTCAAGGATAAGTTGAAAGAAGAATTAAAAATGCAAAAATATGTGAATTAGATAATTCAATATTTGAAGGAGATCGAATGAAAAGTGGGAGAGTTGGTATGGGACTTTGATTGCATGTTTTTAGATGTGATGAATCGAGTGAATTTTTAATTTCAAGTCTCAGATGAAGCCAACTAGTTTGTATAAGGCCTAAGAATAAATATTTAGTTTGAATTAGCACAAGCTTAGTTTAACACAAATGTTGATACAAGCTTTGCTGCAATCCAAGTTGAGTGACTAGCAGACTTTAGAGAGTAATTTATTTTGATTACAAAAAATGATGCTAAGTTAGATGTAATACTATACTGGATGGAGGAATTTCAAGAGGGAATGTCAGTATGGTGTATTGAATATGTACAAGATAGACATCACATGAATTAATATCTAAAGATCACAACAAAATTTTAAAAAGTATGTTGCATTGTAGGACACAAAACTATGAAGTGCCACTTATTACAACAAGATATACAATAATCATGTAGTGTATTCTATGTTTTTTTCAAGTATCACAACCATGATGAGAAGAATTATATGGCTCTCTAAGAATTTAAAGAGGATATCACTATAAATATTTTTGAAATGGATGCACAAAAGTCTCTAGTTATAAAACTGAGTGTACCAACCCTGGATGTTAAGAGCATAAAACAAGATAGTTGGGGTTCCTTAACAACACAATGTATAAAAAAATGGAATATTTAGGGTCCTCCATACTAAATAGGGTGGACTCCTCAATCACTACAATACCAACTAGGTTGGACACATCAGTCTCCTCAATATCAATTAGGGTGGACACCTCCTTCATAATATCAATATGATGGACCCCTACATCACCCCAATAACAATCTAATTGAGTACCTTCTTCTCCTCAGAAGAAAAATGGAGGATATGTTGGAAAAAAAAAAGGTTGGAGATCATCACAAAGATAGGGAGGACATCAAAAAGGTTACCAAGGGAATTTTTAGGGAGGTAATCCAAATTGTAGACAAGGGAATAAATAACCTTGGTAGCCTATTACTTTCCACCTATGTGGAGAAATGTATAACATTGCATGAAATTATTCTTGTAATATTAAAAGAGATTTTTTTTGCACATAATGTAGGGTTGATAGATAACATAATACTGATGATTTCCCTATTCTAGAGAAGTAGAGGAAGGAGAAGACATTTCACTATGTAAACATGGTACAGTCTCACCCTGATAATTAGGATTTTGTCTAGGATGTTACTAGAAATCAACATAAAGAGCATGGTCTTCCACCTCTAGGGATGCTTAAAGAAAAATATATTAGAAAATTGTGATAGGAAAAGTATCTTGAACCCTATGAGACATAAAAATTTGATGAATTAAGCAACCAAACTATTACAACCAATCTTGATTCCAAATGCCACTAAAAGAGATATTATGACAATATATGCTCAAATATATGGATAGATCATTCATATATTATGACAATAAGGGGTAGTCATAACTTTTATAGATTTTATCAAACTGGTAAGTACTCTATGAAATAAATACATCTCCCAAAACACAACAAATTTATTGCATAATTTGTTGGATTGTGCACAAAGGAGACAACAAAGAACAAGGAAGGTAGTTTGGTAAGTCAAGACCAAGAATCCATGGGATGTTGATGCTATAATGTATATATATATTATAGGATATGAATTCCCTAATGCTATTTTTTATTTTAATAACACTATGAATATGATTCCTATATTAACTTGGGAAGTTATTGGAAGGCTAGATCTAAGTTACAACGTTGTTACTCTATGCTTAGAAAATTATGGTTACATTAAAATTATTGGGAGAATTGAAGATGTTAAGATAAAGGTAGTTAATTTAATTCTGCATGAATATTTCAAATTTATTGATATGAATAACAATGAGACACACTATCCTATGTAAATTGGAAAAAATAGGTTTATTTTAGTCATATGACCAACAACATAGTTAAAAACTAGTTAGAATGAAATCAGGGGGGTGCTATCATTTTCATACCTTTGAATAAAGTGTAGCACAAGCCATATACGATACCAAATTAACCATCATTTCCATATGCATACATGGATGATTATTGGTTCAAAGTTAGTACATAGCCAAAATCTCAAGCCCTGCGAAGTAGAGAGTAATTGCCTACTTTGCACATCATGAAAAATAAATACCAGAGCTATAAAACACAAAAAAAACTTGGAACTGACCAATCCATACACTTAACATATGTCCAAAGTTTAAAATGGAAGAATGTAGGTCTCCTATGTATTCTCTTACAAAATCATAGGTTGATCAACTTTATCAGATTAATTCATATGGTTAGAGACTATATTGAACCAAAACATGAAGGAAATTTGACATGAGAATTAACTTCATTATTAAGTGGGGACTCAGATGCCCATATGATAAATTGGGTACATGGAGATATTAAATAAGACCCATGAGAATGGTGTTCACTATAAAATTATAGTTTCCCTAATATTTTTATATAAAATATCTAATACAGTTTCTTCACATGATATAAAATCATGTTTTGGATATAGATATGTGAGTCAGTGTACTGAATTACACATTAAAAGGAACTACTGCATGTTGTTGGGATGTTCATATATCCAATCAAATTCATTGGGAAGAAGTATCCAAGATTATATGGGCTAAATTTTAGGTTGCAACTTCTATCTAAAATAAGTGGCCATTATTTTAGGAGGGTCAGTGCCTTCAAATGCATGTTCATAAATGTGTTGAAGTATGGACATTGCAACAAGTGGATCCAAAGTATTAGGTGCATGTTTTTAAACATATTTTAGCTCCTATACCCAAGGCTTGGTACACAGATCAAGAAATCATATGGGAAACTCACACCTAACCATAATTTCAACATGAATTCATTCAAACATTTATATTTGAGGATGAAAATCTAATGGTGCACAAGTTTTGACAAAAATTGAAAATTTTCTTGTGTCATGGGCAAGATGAAGATATATCCACTATAACGAAATAAGAATTGTAGGCTAAGGCAAGCACAAAGTTTCACACAACCATAAAGGAGTACCGAGCTAAGAAAAAGAAAGAGGAATATATGTTGAAATATTGTAATTGAATCTAGAATAACATAAATCACTCAGATCATAGTGAAAGTGAAGAAGATATGGATTTGAAAGGATTATTTGAACTAAAATGGATATTGGGTAATGTGAACAAAAAACATAGAAAAATAGAAGAGGATCAACTACAAAACTTAAATATCATAAAATAAGTAGGGAAAAGGAAAGTAATGTATTCCACTCAAACAAATCAAATTAAAATATACAAAGAGCCAATGTGGAAGAAAAATGAGAACATAGGTACATACACACTACCAAAGCTAACAACCATTGGTGACTATTATACACAACAACAAATCTTAAAGGTAGTTAAGTTGATAAAAAATTATGATGATGTGTTTACCACCAAGATCTCAGAAGTTAAGCATATAGATCATTCACTAGGGGTGATACATATTGATGTAAAATAATGCACATGGCCAATAAAAAGGTGACCTTATAGTTAAATACTAATATGAAAATGAAGGTCAAAGTATAAATATATTGGATTAAATATGGTAGAATAATATATATGGTTGAATTTTTATATTGGGTTAGTCCCATGGTGGTACAACCTAAGAAAATAGTAGAGATACGAGTTAGTGGGGATTATTGAGCATTAGATGATGCTTATGTTAATGATCCATTCCAATTCCTTTCATAGACAAAGCACTTAAATTGGTTACAGGACATGAAGTTTATTCATTTATAAATGGGTTCAATGGGTACCATTAGATTCTTATTGTAGCTAAAGAACAAATAAAAACAAATTTCATAACATAATGGAGATATTTTGATTATAAGGTAATGTCATTTGGCCTAAAAAATGCACCTGTAGTGTTTTCTAGAGCAGTTGTTACTACATCCAGATATTTTATTCATGAATTTTTATAAGTCTATCTAGATGATTGGGTAGTATTCTCTTTATTCAAAGAACATCGATTAAAGTTTTAATTGATGTTAGAAAGATGTCAAGCTCTACACATCACACTAAATTTTAATAAGTGCCTATTTTTCACACCATTTAGCGTATCATTGTGACATATTGTTTGTAGTGATGGAATTATAGTTGACTAAGTGAAAATTATAGTCATTGTAGGACTCAAACTAGCTATCAACCCAACAAAGGTGTGATCATTTCTATGTCATACTTGGTATTATCGTAAGTTTATTTTTTGGTATGCAATAATTTCTACACCTTTATAAAAATTACTATGTAAAGATAAAAAAATTCAATGGACTTATGAATGCAAGAAAAAATTCATAGAGTTGAAGAAAAGGTTGGTTACAACACTCATTTTGGTCTTTCTTGACAAGAACAAACAATTCCATGTTCATGTTGATGCTTTAGGGATAATAGTTGGAACAATGTCCAATTCAATATGCAAGTAGCAAGAAATCAACCATTGAGAAAAACTATACTACCACAAAGTTAGAAGTTATCATGATGGTTTTTTAACTGTAGAAGGTTAGACACTACTTGTTGGCCACTTCATTTGAGTTCTTTACGTAAAAATAAGATTTAAATTACTTGGTCAATAAACTGATGTTGGGAGGGGGGATTTATATGTGGCTAATGGTATTACAAGATTTCCAATTAAAAATCAATGTCAAACCTGGCAAGGAAAATGTGGGATTTGACCACCTGAGACATTCTAACAGGTGAAAAACTAGAAGAATTATAAGATAAATATACATACACACATCTATTTAGAGTGACAATGATTCCTGAACAATTAGAAAATATCATAAACTTTTTGGATTAGGGTACATTCCATGTACATTTTTTAGTGTGGGACAATAATCAGTTGATTACATGTGATTTACCTTTCAACATCATAAATGAGTTTCTCTACAAGCTAAGAATAAATGAGGTTCTATGAAGAGTGGATTTGGAGCATGAAAGATCTCAAGGTTTAGAAGAAACACATAAAAGAGTAGTTGGAGGAAATTTCGAAGGTGAAATGGCTAAGAGAAATATTTTACAAAGTGGGTTATAGTGGCCCACCTTATTTTAGTATGTGCATAGGGTTACAAAATAGGCTATGGGTAATGATGTTTGTCATAGTTTAGAAAACCCAATCAAAAATATAAGTTTCCATAAAATCTTGTTTTAGATAATCAACCATTAGAATAGTGGAATTGATTTTGTGGGGCATACCAATCCTGTATCTAATTGATCCAATGCCAGATACATTATCATCACAACATACTACTTCACCACATGGGTAGATGCCGTTACGACTTTGAGTTTTAGTGTAAAAGATGTTGCAAAGTTTTTATATGAAAACATCATAACAAGGTTTGGATGTTCCAAGAAGTTGGAAAGTGAAATGGGTACGCACTTCTTGAATAAAACTATTAAAACCTTAACAAAGGAGTTTATGATTTTTTAGCATAAAAGTGCAACATTCACCCACAAGTAAATGGTTAAGTAGAGGAATATAACAAGGTTTTAGAGAAGATGTTGACAAATATATTTAAAATCCATAGAGATTATTGGGAAGATCATATACAAACAATCTTATGGTCAAATAAAAAAATAGAAATGTACAATTGGGTATACACCATTTTAATTGGTGTATGGAATGGAATCAATAATGCTTATGGGATACATAGTTTCAAGCTTATGAATCACAGTGATAATGTGATTAAAATGTGATGAGGCATTGCAATAATGATTGTTAGAACTAACTCACATAGAGGAAATAAGGTGGATATAAAATTGGACGTAGGAAATCCATAAGAAATTAAAAATGTATGGCATGACTGCAACCTATGATACAAAGAGTCTCAACCAGAATAAATGTTGTTTTGTATGACAATAGATTCAAAATGCACCCAAGGAAGTTGCACATCAGATGGAAAGGTACTTACATCATTCAGTAAGTGTCATAAAAAAGCATTATAATACTTAGGGATATTCAAAGAACTTTTATTCTAGGTATAATAAATGGATATAGGCTTAAACCCTACCATCAATTATCTCAAAGCAGAATGCACTCAATAGAATAAGTGCCACATGACACAAAGTAGAGTATGATTTTAATTTTATAGTTTATTTATTTTTGTAGGTTTTTTTAGTAGGTGATTATAGTGCAATCTACATCATAGGAAATACTAGGATGTAATATAATCAAGATTCAATAGAACTAGTTCAAGTGAAACAGGATCGGGTCAATGACAAAGATTTGTGTTGAGTTGGTAAAAGATATAAGTCTGAGAACAAGGCATCAACACAACATAGTAAAAAAAATTAAGAGTGAATAACTACCAATGGTAAAATGAAGTTAATGCCAAAACATAAGGAATATCATGACATTCCTAAAAATTATGGATATTTTGAAAGGTAGTTAATATTTAAAAGGGGAAAACATTGAAAAATGAAATGGTAGTGTTTCACATCATAGAATTCAAATAAAGAAACATTGCATCTAACAACTAAAATGCAAAGGGTCAAATCAAAATAGCTATTTTAATTTTGAACAAGAATGTGGAGGTGCAAAAGGTAGATAGGTGGATGAATTTAAGTAATGGTGAAGATTTGGGACTGAATTTATAAATAAAGTAGGATAATGATGCAAACATACTTGTAAACTCAAGAAAACAACAAAGCTATTGAAATCCAACTATAATTTTGTGCATTCATGAAGATTTGTTTACAATCACAGTACATTAAAATATCAAATGTGCTTTCACCAAATTATATTATCATTTTTAGAATCATAAAAGAGTAATATGGGCATTAGATTGACCCCATGATAAGATAAATGGAGTCATACCAAGCCTAATTTCATCGATGTAACAATAAGGGAGTGGTTTACTCAACCATAAATAGTCATTTTATAGTAGGGAGTGATTTTAATTCTTGGTAGACTATTAGGACATGATGCCTAGTGATTAGAGAGACTATCTAACTTTGGCCAACACAACAATTTAATGATGACTTTCCTCGCTATATATAAGTAGGGAACCATTCATTTGTCCAAAGAAATCACAATTCACTTTGATGCCAACATTGTTGTGCAGGCTATAGGACTACCATCAAGGGGGAATACAATACAACTGTAAAATATAAATAACCCTCCCATTTATATATAAATTTAGGAGAGATATGTGTGTACAACTAGAGGAGTGTTAATAGATCAAGTCATGGATGTACTTATTCGTGTCCTCATAGAATGCATAATGCAATGATATTTACAAATAATAAAAGTTTTAATGTAGGCCACAAAGGGTATAATTTATATTTCACATATAATGATAAGGATTGAGGAATATTTCATATAGCCTGAGTTCCTTGAAGTGGAACTCATAAAAAATATTGAGAAGCTCCTCGCAAAAACAACCTAATCATTCTAATTCCAATTTTTGGTACTCCTACTCTACTTCACATAGTAGACATATTCAAAAGGAATATTTCACAATATGTTAAATATTAGATAACTAACACATTCTTAAATCTCATTTGTCCATGAGATGGAAAATGGCTTACACATATGGGTAGAATCACACAGTGGTGGGTGAAAATCCAGAACATGATCACAATGCACCTATAGGTACTAGAATATGTTCTTAATTATCTTAGGTTCATTTACACCATCATAAAATTTGTATAATGGAGTATAAGTAAACATTTTTGAGTTGTAAAAAATACCAATCTTATCTTTCCTTTTCTTCATCTATCACATCTCTCCTTACTGGAACTTTATAAAACACAAGCAATATTTTTTATTAGATATGGGTAAATAATGCTTTTGAAACTAGAGATATGAACAAAAAATAAAGGGTTTTGAAGATAAGTCCCACAAAATTTATAGAGGAGTAAATAGGTTTTTAATAAAAAGTCCCACAACATATACAGTGGAGAAAATAGAAGCAATAAGATAGAAAAAACACTTCCAACTATAACCATGAAACACCAACAAATAGTCAGCAAGGAATTGTCCAAAGAAACCAACTGAAGATATAACAAACAACTACATATCAAGAAAAAGATGTAAAGTTCAAATTTATGGCTTAAAATAAAATCTCCAAGTACATCTAGGGTCATCCCTAAGGAGCCCTCTAGTGAAGCATAGGCCAATTATCAATAATATGCTACTGACTAAAGGCAGGTTTACCTAGAAGTAAACCATGGTGGAATAACCTTGAGACATGTCCACCCCTTTGTGGATTAAACTTGCAACATTACCAAAAATCTTACAAAATCTCCATAAGATAACCAAGTTATAGCAAAGAATATTATCCAAATGTAGGTGAATAGTTCTAAAATATTTGTACCAAAGACTGTGGTGGAGAAGAGCTCTAAATTTTTGGTACTTAAGTGGAGCCTCAACAATAAATTATTGAATAAGGACAAGTTTACACATCTATAAACCACATTGAAACAAACTTCAAATAGATTTGGGGAAAACCTAAAATGAAGGGAATTATCCTTAAAGGACACAAAGAGATCTCTCAGTAGACTGATAACAACTTAAAACATAACTTGTAGTCCCCCGTAGATCTCCCTTGCCTCCACACCATCACCAAGGGTTTGTGAAACAACCTTATATAGCCTAATAAATGCAAACCCATTGCACATAAAATGTAAATAAATGCAAATTTTCACACTAGGTAAGTAAAGAGTTAGCTTCAGATATTATTTTATGTTGTGTGATTTAGGAACATGACCAGGTACTAATAGAGTGTTTTCAACACAAAATTTATATGATATGAGACTGCCAAATAGGAAACAAACCTTAAAATACTCATATTTGTTGAAGTTAGATTCAAATTACCAAAATTCAAAGTTTGTAGGGCCCTTCTCATGGTATTGTCTTCTGTTATGGGGACCATCTCTCCCTTGTGATGCACTCTAAGAAAATAGTCCATGGTTAAGGAAGAGCCGATCTCCCAACTATCAGCAAAGTTGAGCAGATCCTCATTAAAATCATGGCCATCAATTTGAAGGTTGAGATGTAGATCTATCATGGTTCTACCCAAAATAGTTGATCTTTCAATGTGAGGCTGAAGTGTATGCTTGGGCAGAGAGTCCAGTGGGATCTCATCGGATAAGACCTTTGTCTCATGGATCATCCCAACATTGACTCTCAAATTTGTAGTAAAGTGAAATAGATCTTATTTTTTTGACTCAAATCAAGTTGTTGATCTAGCAGATGGGTTCCCAGGTTAAACACAAAATGCCATGGGGATAACAAATGTTTCATTTTGCCAGTCATGGAAATGAGGAAGGAGGAGAGGATGAGATAATATTTGAGACTAGGGTCAAGTTGTGCTTGATATCATAAGGTGATTGTAAATGGAACGAATGGTAAAGGGAGAGGAGGATCAAATGATCAACTCTCATTGGATTAAAACTCAATTAAAACTCTTGTATTTAAACACATGTAGTATTTAATGATAGCATAATAATTTTATTTTTATTTATTTTACAGTTTAGTTTCTTAGTTGATATATATATGTTAATTATGTAGATGACTTACTTATGATTATTATTATATCTTCAATACAGGTACTACTAATGTCATTTATATGGTTTTAGGTACAATTGATGAGCTAGGTCTGAGGGTGAAAGAAATTTATAAATAGGTTAAAGAAACATGTTATATAGGTATAAAAATGGGGTAATACATAAATACAGGCTTTAAGGTTCCATCGGGGCTTTCTTGTTCTATTTGTAATGTGTATGCCTTGTACCATGCATGAATAATATTTTTCAGTTGTTAGGACGTTGTCATTAACATTTAGCCAACTGTGCACATTGTTTATTCTTTTTAGTAAGTGCATTTAATATTTATATCGAATTGGAAGTCACAAGGATTTGAGTCATTGATATTTATTACTTTTTATTACACATTTGATCCTTGCTCTATCTCACATTAAATTGAATTCGATCCATTTTAATTTATGTTGCTTATTGCCTTTGGAAATTATTTTTATTACTAAATTTTGACCTTGGACTCGGTTTGGTTTCAAGTATAATATTTGATAACCTTGAATATTACATGGTAATGAGTATAAATTTGGATGGTAATTGGTTTGGACCTATGTTTGGTCAAGGCAAAGGTTAATGATTTGATTTTATTTATTTTAAATATTAATCAAGGTCAATGCTTAATAATGTTATTTGGCACATTAACAAAGATTAGGTCAATGACAAAGTATAGTGAGGTTTGTTGTTTGTTTTGGAGTTTTATTGGTTTTATTTTTAATGGCTCTCAATTGAGCTATCAATGTTGGCATGGGAAACCCTATATAATTAGGACACGTTATGGCAAGAAAGTGTTATAAGGATTGTGAGTCTTACATAGTTTTTAGAAAATTTTGAGCTGTTAGACATTGATGCTTCATACCCATAATGCCTAGCCATTATGGTAGCTTTGTTTTGGGTGTCTTTTTATGTGGTTAAAAGAAAAAAAATTATGGAATGAAACATGGAATTATGGAGGTAAATAAAAAGAGAGAGAGACGTTGAAATTATTGATTCAAAATCGTGATAGTTTGGAAGGTAAGTTCAAATATCTTTTCTTACGCCCTTCATTACTTATCCCTCTACTATTTGGGAATAATGTGAATGAGAAATTTACATTTAAGTTACCTATGGGAGTAAAATGAAAATAAATGAGGGTCATGCAAAACCTTAGGTTTTGCACAACCCCCATTTCTTATTATACCTATTTTGATAATGGTATGTTGTTTTTCTTGACATTGTCTAAGCTAAATTATGTTTTTTTGTTCATTTATGTGATTTTTTGTTTAGTGGAATGAATGTGTGAAACTTGAGTTATAAAATTTAATATTTTGCCTTTAGATAACTTGTATTGTGAAAATATCACAAACTATTTAAAGGGTATGTTGATTATTGGTTGACAATTTGGTTTTATTGAATTTTCTACTCATTGTGTTTAAGATTGACCCTATTGGGTAGTAATTGAATATTTTAGTACTTGTTAGATACCTTGATTGCCTTTGTTGGTTTTGATTTTTGGGTCTTAGGTATTTATTATTTTATGAAGTTTTGCACAACATTATTGGGACTACTTCTTGAACCTTGTCTTTATTGGTGAAACCAATATTTATGGATGTTTATTTATATTTATATCTTTATATCATTGTGTGTTTATTTATAGAATTATTGAAAAATTGAAGTCAATGGAGGGGTGGTAAGGTCCATCGATGGTTGGGCTCATCTTAATCATTATTGTTTGTAATCCTGATTGCATAGTGGGATTTCAATTGATAACAAGAAATTTTCTATGTTCGATGACTCAAGAGACATAGGTCTATTTGCATGTATTATAAAAAAATGATATTAATGCATTTATGTGGCATCAATATTTGCACATATTGTTTATTAACTTGGATCAACGTTCGGGTAGACTATGTAAATTCTAATGTTCATACTTAGACTTCTTTAATCTATAGTTAAATAAAACTAAGTGAGAAGCAATTTTGGTAACTTGTTTTTAGTTTTATGTTAAACAAGTATATATTTGAAGGAACCTTATTCAGTATGTTACACCAATTATGACTTTGTTTACCCTTATGATCATTTTTTCTCGATTTGAATGTTTTTCAAGTATAAGAATTAGTTTCATGGGTAAAGTCATTCTTGTTATGAAAAAAATTGTGTTCATGTTTGTCTTTGTTTTATTTGGGTTACTCATACATGTATATTTCCATTCAAACATTTATATGGTCAACTAAAGTGATTAAACCTATATTAATAAGGGTAAAACATGGTTAGTGGATCAATATGTTTGAAATCTTGTTAGAAATTGTTTACAATTTGTATTCTGATTACCTTCAAGGGATAAGTATTATATGTTAACCTTCACAAGTGGTTTTACATATATTCAATAACGTGGGTATGTCATATTTTATCGATATTAGTTTCATGACTATGTAGTGTTTACAAGGTCATTGAAAATTAGTTTAATTATAAATTAAACAAAATTATTTGGCTGTAATTTACATATGTATTCTAAATATTATCTGATTTGCTTCACTTTATGCTTTATAGGTATTAACAATCTTGTTGAGTCATTAACAAGAAGATTTTTGTGCATTAAATATTATATTAACAGTCTAAAGCATACTTTCTAGGAAATAAATAATATAAGTTTAATCTAGTTATAACATAATGATTACTTCTTTGTTTGTCATTACTCATACCAATATGACGATGTGTCATATATATGCAAATCTTGTGTAAACCTGAGTTTTTGGAGATCTATGCTTCAATTACACAAAAATGAATAACCTTGATATTTTCCCTCAAGCATGTAATTACTACATAATTTGAATTTATTCCAGGCTCAATTGGTATTCGAGCTTGATAATATCATTAATATCATGTACATCCTTGTATGTTTTCACTCAAGTTTCTTAGTCCATTTCCTAGATAATGAAATAAAAGACCACTTTTCATTTGTTGTTTATTTATGAGGGAAATTTTATGTTAAATAATTTTTATTTTATGAAAGTATAGAGCAAATTCTAAGAGATAATATGATAAATTTATATGGAGTTATTACATAAAAATCTATATCTTTCTTCTAAATAAAGTTGGTTTGAAGGGATTAAACTATCATAAAATTGTTGATACAATTTCCTTGTTTAATTCATATTTCATATTTGATTATTAATTTGAAGACTATTTCAAATGACGGTTGATATTTAAATGTCACTCAGAAATATTTATGCAATATATATTAAGCAAAGTGATAATCTAGATAACAAAGCTGTTATTTTGTTAATTGAATCATGTAGTTTGGAGCATATTATGTGTTTCATTTTACGCTTTGATTAAGTTAATAGTTTGACTGACTAATTTATATTACTATTATAATAATAACTTTATATGAGTAGTTTGGTAGATTAGATCATGTACATATTTAGTGGTATTTGTAAGGGCATTAAAGATTGAATTCTTTTATTTAAAAAGGTTTACATAGTTGGTATACTTGATAATTGATGATTAAAAGATCACATTATTTACATTGTTTTTATAGAAGGCATTTTATAATATTATCTATTCTTGTTAAATTGAGAACTCACTTATCAAAGATAACAGTTGACCTAGTATGAGTAGGCATAACGTTAATTTCATGTTTTAGATGCATGCGATTCTATCTAGTTAGTTAAAATTATATTGTTATGAAGTCAATTGCAAGATACATAATGGATATTGAATCTGTTTGGAGTAAATCAAATTTAAGATGTGGATATGAAAGATAATTGTGTAATATTAACTTAACTATTTGAGTTTTGGAAATTTAAGTGGTTCAAATCTTCAAGAGGTGCCTAGAATCATTTAAAATAGACTATAGATGCTTACTTTTATTAAGCCTAAAACATTATTTACTTGAAAAAGAAATACTTGATGCAAAAATTCCAATATTTTCCTTCTTAATAAACTTGTAGTGATTCATGAACAAGAATGGTTTATTACATGCACAAGGAAATTTTATGATAATTCCAAGATTAACTGTATGCATAGAAACACATAGATTGCATGAGGTAACCATAATAATCTTATTGGAAATATAAGGAAATCATAATGACTCAATGCGTATTGATAAAATGAGGTTTTTCAACCAAATCAATACCAAGAGGGAATTTTGGCCAATAAGTGCAGAACTTAGATTTTGAAGGAAAATGGCAGGTGAAGTGCAACAAACAATAAATGGGAAGCAAGGAAAGCATGGGAAGAATAAGAGTAAGAAGCATTTCGAGCTTCAATGGGAGATGCAAGATGATTTGAATTGGGTGCTTGGTGTAAATTAAGAGGATGATTGGAACCCAAAACCTAAGGATTATTCAATATAGAAGTCATATTTTGATATCTGCTCAACCCCTAGTCAATTGGATGCCTTTTAGAAGGACACTTCAAAGGATATTCCCTTGGTCAAGGCTCTAGTTGAGGTGGAGATATTATCTAATCTACCGATCTCAGAGTTTCATTCTACAGTGTCAATTGGTCCTGGTAGAGAACTGTTGGTGGAGGATGACATGGTTTAGGAGACTGTCAAATCCCTTAGTGAATGTGGCATCATTGTTAGGGCTCAAGTGGTAGGTAAATGTCCTTCCAACACAAAATTTCAACATTGGGTTTCAAAATCTTAGGGTAGGAATATAAAACTAAAATTTTTACCAAATGGTTTTTTCCTCATTATATGCCCTAGTGGCATTTATAGAAGTATTTTATAGGGTGTTCATTGGTGGATGAATGGGTTTGGAGTGGATGTTTAGGCTTGGCACCTAAATTTTTATCCCCTTCTTAAAAGTTAATGAAAAATACTAATCTAGGTCAGGCTTTATGCCCTCCTTTTGGAGTACTAGGGGGATTTTTATCTTCATGCATTTGGTAACCTGTTAAGGGAGTTCATCTCTATGGACCTTGCTTCATAGGAAGGTACTCTAGCTACTTTCGCTAGAATTTGTGTGAATTTTGATTTAGATTTGGCTATCCCAGAAGAAATTATCATTAAGTATTTTAGTAGGGAATAGATCCAGTCTATTGATTTGGAGAGGATCCCTTTTTAGTGTTATGGATACCATTTGACTAGACACATTAAGAAGGATTGCCTTGTTTTAAAACCTTCTCATGTCTCAAGGAAAGCCTACATTTCCAAATCCATTTGGATTTCCAAGACCTCTCCTCCCTCTAAGCATTTTATTAAAAGGAATGATGGTTTATGGTTTAGTAACAACCCTACCTTTCCCCCTAAAATAGATCATTTAAATCCTGATCAACCTTGCATCATTTCAATGGAGCCTTATTCTATCCAAAATATGGTGAAAGCCATAGAAAAATTAGTCAACCAATCTACAAGTTTGCTAAACACTCTTTATTCTAAAAATTATTCTTTGGTTTAGGTTATTGAGGCAAAATTCATAGTAGGTAAAAGATCTTATCTACTCAGGACATTGAGGTAAATATTCACAGTCTGGAAAAGATCATTTTTATTGATCTTGAGAGTGTAGATATTATTTATAACTTTAGAAACATATTGGAGGTTTTAGGGGACAAAAGGTTTGATGCTCTGGACCAAGAGTCCATTTTTACTCAAATATATGATGAAGACCTCCTCAATGATTTTAAAAGTGAATTTGATGTTGATTTTGGATCCAAGGAGATCCTTATAATCTCTAAGATAGCTTGTCCCACAACTACTCCTAATTATGGCAAAAAAAGTAGAAGAGGTCGTAAGTCAAACCTGGAAAAATTAGCAGGACAGGGTTTGCTAGAAGATCAACATCAGATTACCACATTTTATGCTTCTAAATTATGAGGGGTGGAAAGCCCCTCACAAGAGCCATGAAACTCATTTATTAGAATGTTAGGGGCTTTCATTCCCCTAACAAAAAATGCTTATTGAAGTGTTAGTTACTACCTTTATGACTTGATGTTATCATTCTCTAGGAGACTAAATTATCATCTACAGTGGTGGAAACTATCTTCCAACAAGAGTGGAAAGATTGGAAAGGTAGGTTTGTTGATGCAATTGGTGCTTCTGGTGGTCTATCTATGCTTTGGAATCCATACAAAGTTGAAGTAACCCCTTATGGTCAAGGTGTCAATTGGAAAAAATTTCCTCTGATGTTTGTTTTAATTTTTTCAATGCATATGGCCCTAACAATGTGGAAGCAAAAATAAAATGTTAGGAGGAGTTAAGTCAAATTTTGGCTTCCCATCCCAACTCAAAATTTGTAATAGGAGGCAATTTCAATGCAATTCTGAGTTTGACTGATAAGCGAGGTAGTTTAAGGAGACCATTGTGATCCCAACAAAATTTTGCTTCCTTTGTAGCTATTGAAGAATTAGTTGACGTGATCCCCAAAACTGGATTATTATCTTTGAATAAAAAAATGAAAGGCTTTATAAATATTAGAAAGGTTTGATTAGTTTTTCATCAATCAATATTGGTTGAGCTCCAATTGGGTTTATGAAAACTGCATACTTCCTTTGTCTAGATCTTGTTGTTCCCCAAAATTTGTTACTTATTTTGGGACAACATGTGAACTATTTTGGTTCAACAGACCAAAATCCTCTCTTCCCTTTTCAAATTTTCTGAGCATTCAAGTTCATTTTTTAATATTTTTTAGATATCTACAGACTCTGTAGGATTGAATCTATGGACTCTACAAGCTTAAAATTAGCAAGTTCAACAGGTTCAATGGCTTTAATAGGTAAATTCTCTCAAAAGAGCAAGTTTCTAGCACTTAGGCATTTTCAGGATCGGTTCAACATCTTGGTTCAATAAAAAATGTTCATCGACAAACTTCAAAGGAAGAATCACACCATTAAACCATTGAACCATTGAACCTTAAACTCAAAAGGTTCAATGGTTCAACGGGTTCAATGTCATCGGCAAGAGTTAAGCGCTCTGTCAAAAGTTCATCAAGTTTAATCGCTTCAAGGTTTAACAGCCTTAAAACACTTAGTGAAAAGGAGAAGGCTTGAACCATTGAACATTTGAACCTTGAACCATTTTGTTTCAAAGGTTCAACATGTTCAATGATTCGAAAGGTTCAATGTACGGTTGGTTCAAGCGGTCAAAAAGATTTAGCCAAATCAAAGAGATTGAAGAGATTGAACCATTAAACTATTGAACTAAAGTCAATTCAATCAAAGGTTCAAGGGACTGCTCCAAAGCCAAAGGAACAAGTGCCCTTATGGAGGGCAGTGAGCAAAAGTGGACAAAGTTAGAATTCCTTCAGAAAAAGGACTAAGGCCGGAAGAGAAGAATCCTTCAGAGTTTTTCCCTAAGGAAATGACTAAGTGAAGGAACCGTTGGAATTCCTTCAGGAAGATTTTCATAGAAAAAAGAGAAGGCAAAGGAAAAGCCTGAAAGCAAAAAACCTGGTGGAAAACTGACTAAAGCAAGCTAAGGAAATCAAGGATAAAGCCCACAGAAAAAATAAAATCCCTCCGAGGGAAGTCAAGCCCGAAGTCCACCTAAAGGATATCGAAGGGTAGGTACCCTTGTGGAGGGCTTTTAACACCCACAAAAGGACCTTTCTCAAAGACCCAAAGGGACACCTTCCCTTCAGGGTGTTCCAAAAGCTTCAAAAATACTTAGATGAAAAGGAGCCTTCAAAGAACAAGGATTGAATCGTTGAACCTTAAACCAAATGGTTCAACAAGTTCAAGAGTTCAAAGGTTCAACATTTCAAGCTTCAAAGGGAGCAGTGATTGAACTAAAGAAGAAAATGAACCAATGAACCAATTAAACCTTGAACCGAAAGAGTTCAAACTTCAATGGTTCAATAGGTTCAAATGGTTCAAAGATTGATCCAAGCAAAGGAAGGACATGGATATTTCCAGAAACCAGTTCAAAGGATGGTTCAACCAGAAAAAGTAAGGAAACGAATGAACAAAGGCAATGATTTAACTAGAGGACTGATAAAGAAAGAATAAACTGATGAACCATTGAACCAATAAAATTTCACAAGTTCAAAGGTTCATGGTTCAATATGGTTCTAGCAGCTAGCAACCATTGATGGCCCCGAAGATGTCAAATTTAATTTAATGGAATATCCATTAATATTTGAATATGGCACGGAATTTGAATAGAAAACTAAGTGATTGACTGAAAAGAGAGCCCAAATTGCTACAAGAAAGAGAAGAACAATACAAAAATATCAGGAATATCCTTAAGGGAGTTATTTCCAATAGGTGAAACAGTGGATCAAGTAGACTTCTAAGCACACCAAATCAAGGACGTAGCCTATTTTTCTTCCATGAAGTAAAGGCAAAGGGACAACTACACAGACATTAAGGAAAAGGACTAGACAGTCCATACTAAAGAAGAGACATATTAGATGAATTAGCATGCCATAGTTAAGGCAAATGCATTGTTCCAAGCACAGTCACTTGACAGGATTGAAAATGCATTGAAGGCATTGACCATAGCATGGGTAGTTTCATGGAATGACGTGCCAAGCCTTTCTTGGCTGCTATACATTGTAATTTCTCTTATTATGCAAAGGAGATCTTTTCTTTTACAGAAGCAAAACTCTACCCAAATTGAAAGGCGAATATCAAGACTTTGAGCTCAGATTGTGGTTCATATTATTTTATCTAAATGAGAAAGCAAGTCACTTGCAGACTTTGTGCTGTGATAGCTTGTGCCATTTTAGAAGTTATCTCTTATGTCTGTCTTCTAGATACATTCTTGTTTATTTAATTTAACAAGCAGAGCTAGTGGAGGTAATCCATAAGATGTCCTGAAGTCAGTTACTTTCAGACTTTTTGCTATCATAGTTGTCTTTAGTGTATGTTTTTAGTTTCTTTCTATTTTGAGGATTTTAAGATGACTTTGTGCCCCCATTATCCTTTGTGTTTCACTCTTTGGGAAGTTGAGGTGGAGACGTTGGGTTCCATTTCATCCTGATGGTTACTACACTTTGTCACCAATTACTTGTCACTACCTGAAAGAACTCCTGTGCCCTGCTGTAAGACCACTTATGAAAGAAGAGAAGTGCCTTCAGTATTATCAACAGGGTTTCTCCTTTGTCTGTGAACATCATCTCTAAAAAAAGAGAGATGGATAATGTTGTCCTACCTTGAGTGTTATTTTTTTCTTATATATATAGTATATAGCTCCTGCATATTTATAGAGAACCTCCCCTTGATGAGAGGAGAGATTTGTCCACCTCTGATGTAGTAAACCTACACATTGGGCTGACCAATCTCCCTTGTTGTGGTTGATAAGACCTATTTTGCTCATCAATTAGCTGATTGACAAAATATTCACCCAACAGCTTTTTGGTGACTCCACTGGGGACAGAGCACACAGTTGAAGCCTCAAACTTCAAGTTGAAGCAAGACCAGTTCTTTCCTATTTTTATCCTACAATCTGGCAACTCCATGCTATACCAGAATTCAAAGAGCCCAAGGTGTTATTGACCCTATTTTTGAGTTGGTGTAGCAGGGTAATTTTGACTTGTTCCCTCCCCAACTTCAAGTTCAATGATCCAAGAGTGTTCCTCCTACTCGTACCAAGACACCAACATAAGGCAGAGCTTCCTTTTTTGTTATCAATAGAGAATTGCCCATACATACGCCACCTAGATTTGTTATCCCTTTTTTTCATAATCAAATCATGGCAATTCAAGGCCCCTGGGGTAACTTATTTGGCCCACTCAATTTGACTCCACCTCTGCATGAGCTACCACGCAGTTCAAGAAAGAATTTCCCCAAATTATTTGTGATGGGAGAGTTCATCTTGATGAACACATTACGAATTTCAACACAGCCTGTGGTGTGATAGGCGTAGAATTTGAGGATGTGGTAGTTAGGATTTTCATGGAAACACTACAAGGTGCTGCTGCAGACTAGTTCTATCATCTACAGGCTAAGTTAGTAACTGACTGGGACACACTCAAAGATAAATTTGAAGCCAAGTTCAAGCCTGCAAAAGATGCATTTGCCTTGCTGGCCCAACTCACATAGATGAAGAAGGAACCTCATGAACCTATGAGGGATTTCATTTCCAAGTTTGACAAGCTTAGGAACTAGATTTTTATCATTGCTCAGCCAACACCTGAGAATCTTAAATGATTTTTCATCAACTCATAGCTATTCGAAGTGAGTTTTTAACTGAGACGAGCTGGCCACATAGACCTTGTTGCTGCTCAAGATTTGGCTACTGAGGTAGAAGATGACCTTATCTTGGCAAGAAAGATAAGGAGAGATCTAAATAGAGGTAAATCCTCTTCATCTTCTGAATATCCATCTATAGGCACCACTGATCAAATGGTGCAAAAGCTAGCAAATGAACTGCTAGCCTTAAAAAAGCAAATGACACAAGGTATGTCTTTTGCTCCTTCATACAGAGATGTACCAAAGAGGACATTCCCTAATCAAACATATTAAGGCAATGCTACCAGGAATCAAGGGCAGCCAAATCATCTTCCTCCCCCATAAAGGATCCTTGCCCTTGAAGCACCTCCAACCAACTTAGCAGTTGGATATCTAGAAATAGAACATGATTTCTCTTTCCAACCTAAGTTTGATCAAGAAAATAACGTTGATCTCTTTGCAGCAGACTAAGAAGAATCAGCTGGTGACTCCAACATTGGTTTCTTTAATTACCAAGATGAACCCAGAAGTGAAGGTGAAGCAGATGAGGGATCATATGTTGTGCTCACCTGGTCCAAAAATCAGTTAGCCTAGCAAGCTAATAAAGAGAAGATAGAGGAGTGACCTCAACCAATAATTTCAATTGCTAAGTGTGGAACCACTCTGCCTTTCTAGCCAAAGGACCCGGTGATTGCAAGAAAAGTAAGTACCCCAAACATTTTTGCACCTTCAACTTCAACTTCATAGATCAGTTTGCCCCCCCTAAAAACTAAAAGGATGAAATGCCTTTCCCTATTCCTAGTCCATTTTAGACATTTGACATAATCGACCATGTCAAGAAAACCAAAATTTAAATGTCTGAATTTGAATTTCTACAAGCCAACCCTGAGTAGTTGGACAGGTTGGTGGAGTGTGTGAAGAATAAAACCGTCCCTGTAGGATAAGAGATTATAAAGGTAACTCATGATCCCCAAAGGAACATGTCCATCCCAAATAATCTTTTCATTACTCCCCCTACTACCCCTAAAAAAATAGAGCCTTTCTATATTTTCCTGTTTATAAACAGTCACAAGCTAAGCAACTACATCATTGATTCCAGAGCTTTAGACAACATCATACCTGCCAAAGTGGCTGAATCCCTTGGTCTTACACTAACCAAGACATTTAGGAGATTCTTCTCTATGGAGAACAAGCAAGTGCCACTGCTAGGACAAATCAAAGATGCCTAATTTACATTTGCAGCATTCTCAGATAAGAGAATCAAGATGACAGTCTTGGTGGCTGATGTCCCAACCTCCTATGGCATTCTGCTTGGAATTTTTTTTTGCAAGGATGATGGTGGAGAATTGAGCATAGACCTTTTTGAGGTGAGGATACCTGTCAAAGGCATCATGAAGAGGTTGCACCTTGAAAAGGAGGCAAAATTTGTTGTCACTCAGACATCAGCGCCTGAAGCCCAAATTCTGTTTGAGTCTTCAGGCAGGGGTAATTATTTTTTGTCCACAGAGGATGTTCATATTTTTGCAGATGAAAGTCTTGTAGCTGGCAATCCAAGAATTGATTTAAACAAGACATCAGAATAATTGGTAGGGCACAATATAGATGAAAAATGATCTTCCATCTCTAATGAAGAAAAATCTGATAGAAGATCAATTTTTGATAATATTTGGATCCTAAAATCCGATGGTAGCAATTCTTCTACCAATGCTGGAGCTAGGATTGTGTTGATATCTCCTCAAGGAGATATTTTTCCTTCTTCATACAAGTTTTAGTCTGGCAATGCCAACAACACTACCAAGTATGAATCACTACTGCTCGGATTAAAGGTTGCTCAAGACAAAGATGTCAAACTCCGTAATGCCAAAGGAGATGCTGAGCTAATGGTTTGTCAAGTGTTTGATGTTGACAATCAAATTATGTGCTTCAATGGGCCAGAAGAATAGCAAGCTATGGTAGTAGACCATACTGTTGTGCGCCAAAGTTAGGAAAAGGAACTCTTCACCAAGAGAGCAAGGATTTATGGTTTTTAGATTGGAGACCATGTCTTGCCATGGGGCAAGAAGAGAGAACCAAAAGGATTGCATAGAAAATGTGATTCCTGGTGGAGAGTTCCATTCACCCATCACCGATTTTGGGGATAAAATGGTTTCTTGCTAGTTTATCAAGATAGAATGCCATTCTCATTGTCTCACAATGGGCAGCATCTGAAGCACTTCAATCCTTGAAGTATCAGATAAGATCATCTATACATATGTATATTTATAAAGTCTTCATTTATGTTTTGTGCTTTTTATTTTCATTTTTAGTGCCTTTATTTTTGGGATACCATGACTCCATATCCCAATGGCATACTTCAAGGCATTGGAGATTCTGGTTTCTACTCCCCTCAGCTATTCCAAGTTTTCAACTGAAGGAAGTTCCCCAACTGGAGCCAACTGTTGTTCCCCAAAATTTGTCACTTTTTTTGGGACAACATGTGAACTATTTTGGTTCAACAGACCAAAATCTTCTCTTCCCTTTCCAAAAATTGTTTCGAGCATTCAAGTTCTTTATTTTTCAAGATTTTTTAGATATCTACAGACTCTATAGGCTTGAATCTATGGACTCTGTAGTCTTGAAATTAGCAGGTTCAACAAGTTCAATGGCTTTAATAGGTAAATTCTCTCAAAAGATCAAATTTTTAGCACTTAGGCATTTTCAAGATCGGTTCAACATCTTGGTTCAATAAAAAATGTTCATCGTCAAGCTTCAAAGGAAGAATCACACCGTTGAACCATTAAACAATTGAACCTTGAACTCAAAAGGTTCAATGGTTCAATGGGTTCAAAGGTTCAATGTCATCAACAATAGTTAAGCGCTTTGTCAAAAGTTCATCAAGTTCAACCACTTCAAGGTTCAATGGCCTCAAAACACTTAGTGAAAAGGAAAAGGCTTGAACCATTGAACTGTTGAACCTTGAACCATTTTGGTTTAAAGGTTCAATGGGTTCAACGCGTGATTGGTTCAAGCGGTCAAAAAGACGTAGCCAAATCAAAGAGATTGAAGAGATTGAACCATTGAACCATTGAAATGAAGTCTGTTCAATCAGTCAGTTCAATCAAAGGTTCAACGGATTGCCCCAAATCCAAAGGAACAAGTGCCCTTATGGAGGGCAGTGAGCAAAAGTGGACAAAGTTGGAATTCCTTTAGAAAAATGACTAAGGTCGGAAGATAAGAATCCTTCAAACTTTTTCCCCAAGGAAATGACTAAGTGAAGGAACTGTTGGAATTCCTTTGGGAAGATTTTCATTGGAAAAAGAGATAAGGCAAAGGCGAATTCTTTTGAAAAAAATGTCTGAAGGAATTCTTTCAGACTTTTGTCTGAAGGAAAAGCCTGAAAGCAAAAAACTCAATGGAAAACTGATTAAAGCAAGCCAAGGAAAGATTTCCTTCAGACAAATTGTCCAAAGGAATTCCTTCAGACATTTTGTCTAAAGGAAATCAAGGATAAATACCGCTAAAGAAATAAAAGCCCACTGAGGGAAGTAAAGCCTGAAGGCTACCCAAAGGATCCTGAAGGGTAGGTACCCTTGCGGAGGGCTTTTAGCACCAACAAAATGACCTTTCTCAAAGACCCAAATGGACAGCTCCCCTTCAGGGTGTTCCAAAAGCTTTGAAAAGACTTAGATGAAAAGGAGCCTTCAAAGAACAAGGATTGAATCGTTGAACCTTGAACCAAATGGTTCAACGGGTTCTAGAGTTCAAAGGTTCAACATTTCAAGGCTTCAAAGGGAGTAGCGATTGAACTAAAGCAGAGAATGAACCAATGAATTGATTGAACCTTGAGTTGAAAGAGTTCAAAGTTCAATGGTTCAATAGGTTCAAACGGTTCAAAGATTGATCCAAGCAAAGGAAGGACATGGATATTTCCAGAGACTAGTTCAAGGGATGGTTCAACCAGACAAAGCAAGGAAACAAATGAACAAAGGAAGCGATTGAACCAGAGGACTGATAAAGATAGAATGAACTGATGAACCATTGAACCAATGAACTTTCATAGGTTCAAAGGTTCATGTTTCAATATGGTTCTAGCAGCTAGCAACCATTGACGACCTCGTAGACGTCAAATTTAATGTAATGGAATATCCATTAATATTTGAATATGGTGTAGAATTTGAATAGAAAACCAAGAGACTGACTGATAAGAGAGCCTGAGAGCCCAAATTGTTGTAGGGAAGAGAAGAACAATACAAAAAGATCAAGAATATCCTCAAGGGAGTTATTTCTAGTAGGTGAAATAGTGGATCAAGTAGACTTCTGAACACACCAAATCAAGGACACGGCCTATTTTTCTTCCATGAAGTAAAGGCAAAGGGATAGCTGCATAGACATCAGGGAAAAGGACCAGACAATTCATACTAAAGAAGAGACATATTAGACGAATTAACACACCACAGTTAAGGAAAATGTATTGTTCCAAGTATGGTCACTCGACAAGATTGAAAATGCATTAAAGGTATTGACCACAACATGGGTAGTTTTATGGAATGACGTGCCAAGCCTTTCTTAGTTGCTATACATTGTAATTTATCTTATTATGCAAAGGAGATCTTTTCTTTTACAGAAGCAAAACTCTACCCAAATTGAAAGGTGAATACCAAGACTTTGAGCTCAGATTTGGTTCATATTATTTTATCTGAATGAGAAAGCAAGTCACTTGCAGACTTTGTGCTGTGATAGCTTGTGCCATTTTAGAAGATTGTTCTTATGTCTGTCTTCTAGATGTGTTCTTGTTTATTTAATTTAACAATCAGAGCTAGTGGAGGTAATCCAGAAGATGGTCTGAAGTCAGTTACTTTCAGACTTTGTGCTGTCATACTTGTCTTCAGTGTGTTTTTAGTTTCTTTCTATTTTGAGGAATTTGGGATGACTTTATGCCCCCATTATCCTTTGTGTTTCACTCTTTGGGCAGTTGAGGTGGAGACTTTTGGATCCATTTCATCCTACTGGTTACTACACTTTATCACCAGTTACTTGTCACTACTTGAAAGAACTCCTGCGCCCTACTGTAAGACCACTTATGAAAGAAGAGAAGTGCCTTCGGTATTATCAACATGGTTTCTCCTTTGTCTGTGAACATCATCTCTAAATAAAGAGAGATGGATGGTGTTGTCCTACCCCGAGTGTTATTTTTTGCTTATATATATAGTATATAGCTCCTAAATATTTATAGGGAACCTCACCTTGATGAGAGGAGAGATTTTTCCACCTCTGATGTAATAAACTTGCACATTGGGCCAACCAATCTCCCTTGATGTGGTTGATAAGACCTATTTTGCTCATCAGTTAGCTGATTGACAAAATATTCACCCAACAGATCTGACCATGCTCCAGTGGACTAGGTTATTGGTGAAGATCAGGTTCACCTCTTACCCATTTCAAGCTAAAATTAATGTCTCCAAGATGTTAAGAATAAGTGATTAATTATTCAATAAAATATAACACAAAATTCATTCCTTAGAATCACAACTATGAAAGAAAATTTAGATCTAAGAAAATACACACATAACACCAATATAACATGGTTCACCTAATGTGGGGTATGTCCACCAAAAATATCTCAATAATATTATAAACAAGAGTACAAGAAAACTCTCAATAAGAACCTCTTATAGAGATAACTTTTGCCAACCTGAATTCACACTAGAATTCCTAAGATGCTAAGATACACCTCAAACTCGATCAAGCTGACTGAAGAGAGAATTACAGAGCTCAAAATGAGATGCAAAATTTAATGAATAATGTGTTACCCCTCACCCCTATTTATAATTTTCAAAATACCTTGAAAAATGTACCATAACCATAGAGATAACCATATCCCCACAAAATAAGGGAGGTTTTAACCACATAATCCCCTGATTCTCTCAACACCTTTAAATCATACCCACTTCCCAAAAACATGCCAAAAATAGGGGAAGTGGTTAAAATTAATCCCACCATTATAAAAGGTAAATATTTCATGTTGAAATTGTCTCGATAACTTTTTTTTTTACCTTAGGGTTGAAACAGACTCCATATTCAACAATCTCCCACTTAGAGTTTGTTTCCCCTTGAACAAAATTTAACACTCCATGATCTTCATGAAGACCAACCAAAGCTGAACATAACCTCAACTTATCTAATGTGACTACCTTGGTCATAATATCTGTAAGATTCTAGCTTGTATGTATCTTCTCTAGCTTCACCATGTTTTCCTCCAAAGCTATTTTGATAAAATGATACCACAACTGTATGTGCTTCATCCTCAAGTGGAAAGTGGAGTTCTTGGATAAATTTATAACACTCTAAATATCACTATGTAATTCCCAAACTTACTGCTTATACCCCAACTCATTAACTATTATACCCAAATCATCTCCTTGCTAGCCTCTATAACAACAACATACTTAGCCTCTGTGGTTGATAAAGCCATAACCTTATGTATCCAATAAATCCAACTAATCATTGTATCCTCAATAGTAAATACATAACCTATTGTTCTCCTCCTACTATCAACATCCCCAACCATATCTAAGTCCACATAACCATGCAAAGTGGTGTTCAATCCACCAAAGCACAATGTTTTACCCATGGTTCCTCTCAAATATCAAAGAATCCACTTCACTACTTGCTAATGCTCATAACCTGGATTTCTCGTGTACCTACTTATTGCTCCCATTACATGGGCAATATCTAGCCTAGTACAGACCATAACATACATCAGGATACCAACCATCAATGAGTAAGGTACCTTAGACATATTTAGCTTTTCTTCTTCTATCTTGGGACATTGCTCCTTTGATAATTTGAAATGGATTTCTAAAGGAGTCCCAATTGGCTTAGCATCCTGCATTCTAAACCTCTTCAAAACTTTATTCACGTACTCTTCTTGGGATAAGATCAACTTCCTCTCCTTTTTAACCTGAGTTATCCTCATACCAAGGATTTGTTTCGTTGCACCCAAATCCTTCATAGAAAATGAATCACCAAGCTACTTCTTGAGTACTTGAATCTATTGCATGTTCTTTCTTGCAGTCAACATGTCATCTACATACAAGCATAGGATAATATAATTACCATTCTCAAATCTTTTGACATACACACAATGGTCAGAATGACACCTGGAGTAACCCTGTTCTAACATAAAACTATCCAAATTCTTATACCATTGTTGTGGAGCTTGTTTCAATCCATATAATCTCTTCTGTAGTCTACACACCAATTTATCCTTTCCTTCAACCTCATAACCCTGTGGATGATCCATATATAATTCCTCCTCCAAATCACCATGAAAGAATGCAGTCTTCACATCTAATTATTCTAAGTGTAAATCCTCTACTGCAACTATACCAAACACAATTATAATAGAAGTCATCTTAATAATAAGAGAAAAAATATCATCAAAATCAATACCTTTTTTCTATGTAAACCCCTTGAACACCAACCGGGCCTTGTACCTTTTCCTTCCTCCATCTTCTTCTTTGATTTTGTATACCCACTTGTTCTAAAATGCTCTCTTTCCATTGGGTATATTCACCAAATCCCACATCTAGTTCTCCATGAGATAAGTATGTTCTTATTCCATGGCTTGCTCCCACTTCTCCCTAGCATTCACCTGCATTGCTTCCTCAAAACATTCTAGTTCTCCATTGTCAGTAAGTAACAAATAACTCAAAGATGGGTAAAAACATTTAGGAGTTTTTATTAACTTAGAATACCTTCTTACTAAAAGGAGTTTGGGGTTCCTATGTAAGAGGTTCCTAAACAATCTCCTTGGACACCTTACAATTCACAATATCATCCAACATTATGTACTCTTTTTGTTCATGTTTTTGAAACTGATTCTTATAAATGACTTTTAATTTAAAGATAACATACCTAAACCATAGTATTTTCTTATCTCTAAGGCTCCAAACCTAGAAACCAAATTCATCCTCACCATAACCAATAAAGATGCATCTCTTAGACTTAACTTCTAACTTGGTCCTATATTTTTTAAGAACATGAACTAATACCTCACATCCAAAGACCTTAAGAAAAGAATAATTAACTTTCTTACTAGACCATGCTTCCTCAGGTATGCCTCCATCCAAAGGCACTGAAGGTCCTCTATTAATCATATATACCATTGCGTTAACTTCTACCCAAAACATTAGGGGCAAACCTGTTGTAACCTCATGCTCCTAGCATGCTCCATGATTGTCCTATTCATCGTCTCTAACACTCCATTCTCCTGTGGTGTTCTTAGAACCATCCTTTGCCTACGAATTCCATTATGTGAATAATAATCATCAAATACTTTACTACAATACTCACCTCCATTGTCTGACCTGAGGCATTTCATCTTAAGACCTGTTTCACTCTCAACTAAATCTTTCCATCTTTTGAATGTTTCAAATACATCAGATTTATTCTTAATTCAATAAACCCAAACTTTCCTAGTTACATTTTCAATAAATATAACATAATAATTTGAACCGCTAATAGAAGATACTTGAGCTAGCCCCCATACATATGAGTGAACCAACTCCAATTTATTCTCCTTTGTATGTCCAATCCTCAAGAAATTAACATGATTCTACTTCCCATACACACAATCATCACAAAATTCCAAATCAACCTATTTCAATTTGGGAAGTTTGTCTTTCAAGATTTCCATGCCCTTCAAGCTCATATGATCGAGCCTGTAGTGCCACAAAGTTGCATTTCCATATGCAACAACTAAATTATAGTGATCAATGCTACTACTCAAATACAATGTGCCAATTTTCTTACCTCTCACAACCACAAGAGCACCCTTGGTAACTTTCTAAGAGTCTTTCATAAAAAACATTGAACAACCCTCATTATCCAATTACCCTGCTGATATTGAATTCTACCTTAACTGTGAGACATGTTTGACATCCTTTAGTATCTATGTGTTCTCATTCTACATATTCACCTTAACACAACCTTTTCATACTATACTTCATGGTTCATCATCACCAAGATAAACATGTCTAAAATCTCCTTGAGCATAATAATAAACTGATGCCTATTTGAGGTGGCATGAAAAGAAGCCCCTGAATCTAATACCCAAGACTCAAAAACATTATCCAAGGAAATAATTAAAGCATCATGACTAATAGTACCTATTTTCATATTTACCACCTTGGTCTCCTCATGTTTGGTCTTCTTGTCCTGAAGTTCCCAACATTCCTTCTTTGTGTGTCCACTTTTCCCACAGTGCCAGCACACATCTTGGCTCTAGATTTAGATCTTCCCTGACCCTTTGAATTTCCATAGTTTCCTTTAATTTTGTCCTTTTGTCTCCCTCTAGTCTCCACTATCAAAGCATTCCCTGAAGATGATTCCTCGATGCTCTTCCTTCACATTTCCTTGCCAAGAATCACACCTATAACATCCTCAAAATTTAAACTTCCCTTATTAGGGATGACATTACTCATAGCCAAAACCAGGCTATCCCAACTATCAGGTAAGGGGCACAAAATCAATAAAGCCTTAACTTCATCTTCAAATTTAATACCAATAGAAGTTAGCATACTCACAACCATATTAAAATCATTCAAATGATCAGTTACAAAACCATTTTCAGACATTTTCATATTAAATAACCTTTTCATCAAAAATATTTTATTAGAGGCAGAGGGCTTTTCATATAACTCCCCTAATTTCTTCATCAGACCAAATGTGGTCATCTCCTTTGAAATATTGAAGGTAACCCAAGATGCAAGGCACAACCGTATGGATCCCAGTGCTTTTGTATCGAACAAATTCCAATTTGATTGATTCATACTTGAAGGTTGGCCTATTTTCCCAATTAAAGGGAGATGAAGATCCTTATGAAACAAGTAATTTTCCATCTACATCTTCCACAATCCAAAAGTCTGCCCATTGAATTTTTCAACTCTAGATTTGCCATTATCTACCATAGCTCTCACTCAAGCTAATATATTTCCCTATGATTCACCACTTTAGCCAAACCACTAAAGCTAGCTCTGATACCAGTTGTTAGGAATAAGTGATTAATTATGCAATAAAATATAACGTGGAATTCATTCCTCAGAATCACAACAGCAGAGACATATGAAATAAAATTTAGATCTAAGCAAATACACACATAATATAGATATAACGTGGTTCACACAATTTGCAGTATGTCCACCAAGAAGCTCTAAATAATATTATAAGCAAGAGTACAAGACAACTGTCAACAAGAACCTATTATAGAGATAACTTTCTCTAATCTAAATTCACACTAGAATTCCTGAGATGCTAAGCTACACCTCAAACCCGATCACATCGATCAAAGAGAGAATTATAGAGCTCAAAATTAGATGCAAAATGCAATGAATAATGTGTTACCCCTCGCCCCTATTTATAATTTTCAAAATCGCTTGAAAAATTAACCATAACCATAGAGATAACCATATCCCCACAAAATAAGGTAAAAAAAGGGAGGTTTCAACCACATAACATTTTGATTCTCTCAACACCTTTAAATCATACACACTTCCCAAAAACATGCCACAAATAGGGGAAGTGGTTAAAATTCATCCCACCATTGTAAAATTTAAATATATCATGTTAAAAATGTTTTGGTAACTTTATTTTTACTTTAGGGTTGAAACAAACTCTATATTCAATAAGAGATCCTACTACTTTTGAATTAGTTAAATATTGGTGGAATGCGCAACCCATTACCGATGGGAATTGTTTGCATGTTTTTACTAAAAAGTTGTCCTTCATCAAGAACTATTTTAAACATTATAATGTTTCTAATTTCAAAAATATTTTTGAAGAATCCAAGAGACTGAAATCATAACTTCACACCCTTAATGAGTCAGTCTTAAACTTTTGCATGGATTCTAATCTTTTTTTAAGGAGCGCTCTATCTTATCTAAGCTTGAGGAGTTATAAGAGTGTGAATAAATATATTGGAAGTAGAAATAAAGAGAAAGTTGGACTAAAGAGGATGATAAAAACATGAAATTCTTTCACAACTCAACTCAAGCTAATAGAAGTTTTAATTGTATTTACAATATTCAAAATAGCGAGGGACATGATATGGAACTTTTTTTAAAAATTAGGGAGAGGATGTGAGGTTTTTTTTGGATTTTATTGATTGTGAAAATCCCTATAACCTTCATTCTCAAGAAAATTTTCTCTATGTTATCCTACAGTTAGTTACTAGGCAACAAAATGATCTTCTCATGACCCCCTTCTCAGTGGATGATATTAGAAAGGTTGTTTTTGCTATGAAGTATTAAAAAGCTCTTGGGATAGATGGTTTTATAGTTGCATTTTATCAATCCTTCTAGCCTATTATTGGTAATGAGGTGACTGTAGTGGTGGAGTTTTCTAAGCAGAATAAGAAAGTCAACTCAAACATTAATTAAACTTTTCTTTATTTGATCCCCAAAGGTGTCAATCAAACTAAGTTTAGTGACTACTGACCTATTGACCTTTGCAATAACATTTACAAAATTATCACTGAGGTCATCATGTTCAAACTAAAGACCTTCATCTCTTAGCTCATTTCTCCTAAGCAAGGAGGTTTTGTTCATAGTCAACACATTCAAGATGAGGTGATCGTGGTGCATGAACTTCTTCATTCCCTCACCCAAAATAGGTAGACAGGCATGCTTATAAAGTTCAATTTCAGAAAAGAGTTTGACAAGGTAAATTGGAAATTATTGGATGCTTTTGGCTTTGATAAGGGCTGGTACAACTAGATTTTTAGTTGCATTTCAAACCCAAAATTCTCCATTATCCTTAATGGTGGCCCTATGGGGTTTTTTGAAGATACTCATGATATTAGACAAGGTGATCCACTCTCCCCTTTAATTTTCATTCTCATGGTAGAAGCATTGAGTAGATCATTTCATGCTACAAAAGACCAGGGTCTAATTAAATGGATTTATGTTATGGATGGCATTGACAACCTCATTCACAAGTAGTTTGCTAATGACATTTTACTTTTTAATGAAGCATCTATCAGAGAAGCCATCCATTTTAGAGGTATCCTCGATGACTATGCCATGGTCTCTGGTCAAAAGGTGAATGACCATAAATATGAACTATTTTGTGTTAATGTGCCTTATTACCAATAACCCTATTTAGCTCATTCTATTAATTTAAAAATTGGCAAGTTTCTAGCTAAGTACTTGGGTGTTCATCTTTTTATTGGCTTGGGCAAGTCAAATTTATGGGACTGCTTATTTGAATATCTTAGAGATAGATTGAATTCATGGAAAGGGAAATTCCTCTCCCTGGTGGGTAGATTGACACTCATAAATTATATTTTATTATCCATCCCCATTTATCTTCTATCTATCCTCAGGCCCTCTTCCATGATTATGAAGAACATTGACTAGATTTGTAGAGCCTTTTTGTGGTAAGGGACTCAGGAAAAAAATAAAGTTCACCTGGTAAGCTGGGAGAAGGTGTGCATATCAATAAAAGTGGGAGGGGTGAGCATTAGAAAAACTAATTTTTAAAATCTGGCCTTACGCACCAAATGAGTTTGGGTTTTTTTTTTTCAAATCCCAATACTCTTTGTAACAAATTTTTTTTGCATAAATATTTGGGTTCTAAGGACCCCTTTTCAATCATAATCTCTAACTCTCTCTTGACTAGCTCGCATATTTGGAATTTCATGCTACATTTTAGGCCCTTAATCTTAAATCATGTCTCTTGGATTGTTAACAATGATAGGAGAGCTAAATTTTGGGAGAAATCTTGGAATAATCACAAACCACTTAGAGAATGTAGTGATCATGATGATGCTTGTTTATGTCTCATAGGGGATTGGGGCTTAAAGTTTAAGGACTATCTGGATTTTGAGAATCTTAATTTGGGGGGCCTTGGTAAGTGTAAATATTTTGACACTGCTCCCTTCCCAACATCTCAAAAGGATTTTCTCTCTTCTTTTTCGAGGATGCACAAGGTGTTTATGAATTAAAAGGATGACATGATTTACTAGATCATAGTGGTTTTGAAAAACTTCATGGTCAATTTGGGGTATAAATTAGCAGTTTATGAAAATGATAGTTGTCCAAGGACTAATATATTCTACTTGAATAATAAATGTCTATTGAAGGTAGGTGATTTCACTTGATTAGCTTCACAAAAAAAAGTTCTTAATCAAGATAACTTCAAGAGGATGGGGTGGATTGGTCCTTCCAAGTGATTCCTATGTGTTTAGGAGGAGGAATCTATCAATCATCTTCTCCTATTGTGTCCCTATTCTTCAACATGCTAGAATTGGTTATACATTTAACTTAATTGGAGTTGGGATATGAATCCAGTGCTATCTAATGTCTTCTTATCTTGGTTTGTTGGGCACAAAGGAGACTTTCTTTGTGTACTTTGTTTTGTTAGCCCAACTATTTTGTTTGGTCCATTTGGAAAGAGAGGAATAATTAGATCTTATGTGACATTTCCACCCCTATGGAGGTCCTCCTATCATGTATTAAAATTTCAATTATCAAATTTATTTATTCTTATCTCAAAAATCAAGCAACTTGTCTTCTTGGGATATGCTAATCTACCCCAAGTGAATGTTAGTTAAGTTGAATCCCAATAATGGAGCTTCTATTTCTAATCACAAGTCTCTGATGCATTTGGGTGCCTTTTTTTCTCCACCTATGGCTGGGCATTTCAAATTAAAATTCAATAGGGCTGCTCATGGGAATCCTGGTGCCTCGGGGGTTGACTATTGTATTAGAGATTACACAGGTTCATTAATTCATTCTTTATCTACTAGATTATCATATAGAATCAATAATGAAGCCAAGGCCCAAGCTGTGGTTTTGGGATTTCAACTTGCCCGCTTTTATGGCATTAGGAATTTAATCATCAAGGGTGATTCCATGCTCATAATGGAAGCCATAAAAAATTGTCATGCTAAATCATAGTGGATAAATAACATTTTTGGCTTTATTTGGTCGATATTGGATGATTTGAAGACCTGATCTATTCATCATTATTTCCATGAAGCTAATAAACAAGCAAAATTGATATCTAATTGGGCTATTGATCAATTAGAGGAGGAAATCATAGATAATGAGATTACAAGATGGCCAGGCTTCAATTTTTTTGATCATTTTAACTTTGATTAATGGTAGTGTTTTGGTTCATTCTCCATGACACCTATGGTACTTCCTCTTCAAGCCTTTTGTCTCCTTCTTATTATCTCCCCTATTCCCTAGATAATTGGCCTTTCCCAATTATTCACTGGTAGATTTGTTTAGTCATTTTTAATCTCTATAGTTGGTTGAAGTTATGACCCCTCAGGGATACTTCTATTCTAGGCTAGGGGCTTTGACTGAATTGGTGTATGGTTGGTTTGCTTTCTTTAGGGGGTGGTGTTGATCTACATCATACATTGGCACTTATGCTATAGTTGACAACCGTCTCAATGAATCTCCTTATTTGTGATGCTCCCCACTCTACCGATGTGGTTGATGTGGGACATATGAGTATTTGTGCATGATATATGCCTAATACCGTTTGGGGTTTAAACTTGTTTTTTTACAATTATTTTTTGTAGGCCCTTTTAATGTTTATTCAATGGTATTTTTCTCTCAAATTTCCTAGCCTGCTGACTCTCAGTTGTCTTTCTTAGCTCCTCATTTGGATGTATCCATGTAGTCTTGGGATTCTCTCATTTTTGTACTTGCTTTATGGCACATTCACGTAAGGACCCTTTATACCATAATATATCCAATAAATGTGCAGATATTGTATAATTCCTTAAAGTATATTGTTTATCAATGAGTGTTGTTTTTTTATTATTGGTAAAAGGGTATTTTTTCAATAGGGACCCAACTCTATACAAAGAATAAGCATAATTGGCCAAAAAATCTAGATTAGACATTAAAAAATACTCAAACACCAAAAAAGCTACAAAACAACACAAAAAGAACAACAAAATAACTACAAGAAGAAGAACCAACACCTAACAATTAATTTATCTTGGATCCTCCAAAGGCCTCCTCCCAATTGGCCAAAATTTTTTAGGGCTCCTTTCATGTTTTGCACCCCTTTTGAAATAGGTTCAATGTCCTTCTCCAATGCCACTCCCTTGGATTTTTTATTCGGATTGCTAGTACATTCTTTCTCTTAATTCCTTCCATAGAGCTACCTAAGAACTTTCATGCTAGTGATGCAATTTTGAATTACTACCTTAATAAATCCCACAAGAATAGTCAGGTTCTATTTAAGAAGTTCATTCTCTTTTTCCAAACTTTTAACCTTATCCTTTAATTTTTTCACCTAAAAATGACGTCATATAAATCTTCTTTATTCATAGAGCTCATCCTTCCTAATTAAAATTCATAATGGTTTATTTCATCAAGTTGTGATCCTTCAATAACCATCTTAAGAAGGCCCTATGAATACCCAACTCTTCTTCCATCTCATTTAATCTTGTTTTCACCTTTAATCTTATGTGTTATGTCCTAAAACTCTGCATCTTCCTTATTCTTACCTTTATTTTTATCTTCTACCTTGGACTTATCCAAATCCTTACCCTTCTGAGCCTTAAGAATCTATAGGCTAGCCACCAATTCTTTAATTTTATCATCCAGCCCCCCAATAATCATTGTTATAGACCCCCAAAAAAATAGTTTTAGCAATGATGAGATGCCATATCATCAAGCCTATGCCAAAATATAAAAAAAGATAAAAAGGATCTTAATTGTTGTATGCATCGATATGTTGTTAAAAACCCTAGTTTGAATCCCCTAATACATTTTTTTGAAGGATAACATCAAGTAGTTTGCCCTTTCTAAACCATATCTTAACATGGCTATATGAGACCCCCATGTTGTCAAACTAATCTGCTATTTGGTTACCCTCCCTGTAGACATATTATATACAAACATTCTAAAAGGAACCAATGATGATATAAGCTTATTCCATCATATGACTAATATTCCTAATTTGTTGTGTTATTTTTGGAGAAGTAATTGACAATGCTGAGGGAATCACCTTTAATGACTATTTGATCTACTTCAATTTATTTGACCAATTATAAACCCCATAAAACTGCCATTGCTTCTACACAATGTTTGATTTAAATACCCATATTGCCTGCATAGGCAACCACAAAGTCTTCCTTAACATCACAAATAACTCCTCCCCTCTTGAACACCTAGGTTTATTTTTGAATCCACATAAAATTTTAATTTTACCCACCCCAGGGATGAAACTTGTCATTTAATTGTCTTTTTAAGCTTTACTTTAGGATCAAAAGAAATCATATTTTCAACATTCATCTGCCAATTCCTTAATATCTTGATTTCCTCATCTGAAAATACATTCTTCTTGCTAGGTTTACCACTCTTGAAATTTTCAAGAATTAGATTTATGATTTTCATTGACACCTATCTAGTAGAAGTTTTACAATTTGTAAATATTCAATAATTTATCTCTTTATAGATACCCCCGACAATGAGGAAGGGACAAAACCTAAATTATTTACAAATCCTTATTCTTAGAAGGAGTTTTCCAAATCAACCATAAATCCATCAAAGAGGAGGGTTAAACCGAAGATGTTTATTTTTTTTTTCCAAAAATAAGCCCCAAAATTTAAAAGAAAAAGATCATATTACCATTAATTGAGTAACTAATTAATTTTCCTCTTCACACAAAGGGCATCTATTAATTATAATCAAAACTCTCTTCCATAGGTTATCCATGTTGAGAATTTTATTTTGGACAGTCAACCAAGGAAATATGTTGACCTTAGGGATTAAATATTTATCCCATAATTTGATTGATGGAATACCATCTTGAATTGGTTAAATGATCTTATTGTATCCAACTTTTAAATTGTAATATCCATAAAAGGAATATATCCACAATAATTCATCTTCTTTATAAATATTAGTAACATAATTACCTCTAATTAATATTTTTAAGCCAGATAACATATAATTACCTTCTCCATTTAAATTATCCATATTCAGATATTTACAATACCTTCCTCTCATTGTTTGTTGAATGTAGTTGTTTACTTTTATACCATATTTCCTTTGAGAAAATAAAAAAACTTGGTGTGAAGGTTCAAGATCCATCAAAGGTCATTATAGTGGCCAAGATTCATCCCAGAATCTCATTTTATCCCTAATCCCAATATTCCATTTTCTACCATTGAGAATGATATCCCTACTGATCACTAAAGAATCTATAATCAATATCCTTTAACAAATTGATCTTCAGAGAGGAAATGCATGGCTTTTCTAGACTCCAAATATTTTGCTTGTAATATACCCATCCACTAGTTTGACTCCTTGATGAATATTCAGGTCAACTTGGATACAAGGGCCTTGTTCATATTTTTCATCCTTGTTAGACTGAGACCACCATATGTTTTGGGGAATTTATTTTTTGCTTCATATTTGACCATAAAAATCTTCTTTGAATCATATTTACTTCTCTGCTATATACTTAGGCATTTTAAACATGGACATTGGATAGATTGGTAGACTTTGAAGAGTGCTCTTTATGAGCATCAAATTTATGGATTGAGAGGGAATCAAACCTTTCCATCCTAATTTTTTTTTTGAAACCTATCCATTAAAGGATTCCAAACCTATTGAGACATGATACCACTTGAGAGTGGCATCCCTAGGTAGGAAGAAGGAAAATATTTTATTTGGCACTTCTTTTATCGCCTAGCTTGAGGGGTATTGAAAAAGAACACATAAATTTTATCAAAATTAACTTTATATTTAGAAGCTACCTAATAAATGGTGTTTACATATTTAAGTTATCTATATTATCTAACATAGATGTTAGCTAACACAATTGTGCTATCAACAAATTGTTGATGAAGAGAAGGATCCACATCCTCAGATAGTCTTACACCTTTTAGTTTTTCATATCTGATTGTAGCTATGAGCAATCTCAATAGCGTTTCAACCATGATTATAAACATAAAGGAGGCCAAGGGGTCTCTTTACTTAATTCCTCTCTTATTACTAAAAAATACCTCAAGAACCTCATTGATTAAGACAAAACATAACTGTAGAGACATAATCTTGAATCAATTTTATAAAATGGATATGGAAACCAAATTTCATAAAGACTTTGTCATATGAATTAATCATATTGAGCTTGAAAACCATACCTAATTAATTAATTTTTTCCATAGAATGGATGGTCTCATGCACAACAATGATGCCATCCTGGATTTGCCTATCTGGGATAAAGCCCCCTAATTGATAGAAATGATTTTATCCATCAAAGGTTACAATTTAAGTGATAGGATTTTAGTGAAGATCTTGTAGATAACATTATAAAGGATGATAGGTTGAAATTGTCAAAAATTACACACACTATCCTTATTAAGAATCAACACGATGAATGTGTTATTCATCTCCCTCAAAAACTTTCCTGAACAAAGGATTTTGTCCACTACTATAAATAAGTCCATATTAATGATCTCCCAATAAATCTAAAGAAATATATTGGAAATCCATCTGGACTTAAGGCCTTAATGATTAAGGGAAATTGAATCTAATAATTTTCTATTGTCCTCTTGAGTAATTAATGACTCTAAAATGTTATGAATAAGTTCTTTCACCAAAGAAACATTAGGTCTAGAATTGGAAATAAACATGTTATTGAAATACTTAATGGACTCTTCCTTAATAACAAGAAGATCATAATAAACCTCACCATTTTCCTTTTTAATCTCCATGATTTTATTGTGGCTCCTATGCTTGATGCTAGTGAGATGAAAGAACTTAGTATTATTATTTCCCTCCTTGAGCCATTTCAACAACTAAAAGCTTTATTCTCTTACAACAATCGTGTGATACTCACTTATAAATAATTGTCTTTATATAATTTTTTTAATCTAAACCATTATTATCTCTATAGTTTTCTAGCCCAGAAAACTCCTCTCTTTGTTTTTTTGCTCAAAGACATTCCCAAAGACATCTTTATTCCAAGTCCTAATATGTATTTTTACATTTTTAAGTTTCATAGCCAACCTCAACATAGCAAAACCTAGAAAATCAGCCCTCCACTAATCCTTAACTCTATCCAAAATATCTTGGTGTTTGAACCACATATGTTCAAATATGAAATGGGTTCTTTCCTTCTTATCCAAAGAATGAATATTAATGAAAAACATATTGTGATCCAATCCTATCCTGGGCAAGGAAGATAAAAAAATATCTTGCTTCACATTCCTAGAATCATAGTTTTGTCTAGCCTAACTTAAATGAAATTATAACCTAATTTTCTATTAAACTAGGTAAATGATGGTCCTCTGAGCTCCACAACCACCATATTGCAATTTTAAATGAACCCCACTAAATATTCCATGTTATTTGAATGCATATGATTTCTACATTTTTTTCCATGAGAAGAAAAGGAGTGTTAAAATCCCCTCAATCATCCACAACAAATTCTCATAATTCTACCTAAAAGAGCTAAGATCCTCCCACAATCTTCTACAGCCTAAGGGAGAATTAGGTGCATAAATATTAGAGAGAATCCAAGTCCTACCATCTTATTTTTTGGTGAAAATAATCACCAAATGATGAGTGATTTTAAGTAACACCTCTCCTTTGATCTCCTTTTCATTCCAAAAGATTGTAATTCCCCTTAAAGCCCCTGAAGAACTAGTGCTAGCAACAAACACATGTTTACAACATTCAATTTTACTTTCCACAACCATATTCTCATCCATTTTAGTTTCTTTAATGACCATAATACTTTGATTAATATTACTCCTTAAATCCCTAAAATTTATATGCTTATTATTACTGTTTATACCTCTAATGTTTTAATTGATGAACTTTATTTCAATATTTTGGAGTGGATTTTATTACCTTTCAATGGGAATATACTTTGAGTTCCATATAAAATATCATTTTCTATCATTTTATTAAAGTTATCCTTTTGAGAAGGTTTCCCTACCTTCTTTAAGGTGCCAACATCTGTTGTCTTATTCCCCTGTTCAGTTTTCATAGATAGGGTAACTATCACTTAATTGCCTTTCCTACTGTGAGGAAAAGAAAATTTAGTTGACAAATTCTACAAAGGATCCAAATCCTTAACGTCTAAATAATTATTAAATGAGTCGTTCCCTATAGATAAAGGAGAATAAATTTGTCCTATATGAGCTTGAATATGAGTTCCTCGATTTTCTATGTTATCTTAAAAAAAATAAGGCACTATCTCATTATCCCATAAAATTTGATTTTACTTCTCCCCATATAATGATTTGAGATGGGTGAATTGATTCAGACTAATGGGTGAAAAATGAATCTTTCCCAGAGATTATTGCTCCTTATAATTAAATTTATAAAAGCCTAAATCTATATCAATAGGAATATCCTCAATCTACTTATCATCCTACAATAGTTTATTTGAGTAAATCAAATCCATTTTATCCATAATATCTAGAGGAACACCCTCTTTAAAACCTTATTGATTTGATAAGTCCACTTCTTTTAAGATTTTTAAAGGATCCTATTGGTTCTTATCAAGATTTTTTAGCCAATCCTTTTCCTTAGAAATCTCTCCCTGCTCTTAATAATTTTCACTTTGGTACTCTATATTATTACCCATTACTTTTTATGATTATTTTTGAACTTTATTATACCATGCTTGTCTATCCCTCCTTGCAATTAGACCAAATAGTTTATTATTATGAGAAGGGCAGACACTGGTCATACGACCCAACATATGACATTTTAAATCTATTCACCCTAATTAGAATTTAGAATAACAAAGGAGGGTAAATCCTAATTTACAAAAGCATTAACACAAAACCTTACATGTACCAACCTAGATCTAGATTTTTTAGTAGCATCAAAGGCTATGAGATAGCTAAATGACTTGGATACACTAATCATCAAATATTCTTCCCAAAATTACATTGGAAGGCATGGAAGTCTAAACTAGATCAATATTAGATTTATGTCTTCCTTGCCTTGATCGAATCTAGGTTTCCATTTCCTCAAAAATAAATTAGATCTTTCTAAAAACCAATATTCTAGCACAATAATCTTCATTATTAAGATGAATAAAAAAAATCCATTGGACATTAAATTATATCTCTAAATGCCCTTTTAGCATCCATTTTATTTCTTCCCATTTTTTTAAAACATCTATATTAGGCCTTGTACCTAAAAACTTCCCTATAAGAGCACAAACCATTCTGGTTGAAGCTCTCTTAGTTAGAGAATCTAAAACTGCAATATGAAATGTTAAGCATGGGATATACTGAGAGGCGGGGGGGGGGTGAATTAATATATCATAAAATTTTACTTAATAAAATTCCACTTAACCATACATTCAAGATATGCAATAAAACTGAAATAATAAACACCACACAAGATAGAGAGAGATGCCAGATTTAACGTGGAAACCCAATGTGGGAAAAACCATAGAGAACAATCTCAAGTATATGAATGAGCACCAACTCAAAATACAATATTCACAAGCACCAAATTGTAGGAGCACTAACCTCTTTACTAAGCACCAACACAACAACTATTCATGAACACCAACCCACATGAGCACCAACCCGTTTTGTGTATACCACACAACTATCTCTCAATGTTGTTTTCTCAACAAATGATAGCACATTACAATATCTCTTTCTTTTCTCTCCTTTGCTCTTCTAAGCTAGATATAGTAATTACAAATCATGCTCTCTTCTTTCATATTAAAAATGGCTTCTCAACCCTTTATTTATAGCTTTCCAAATGACCTTTGGCATTCACCCTTTATGACCCTTCAATCCTCATAAGAAATGGCACCAAACTTGCATGACCCTTCATATCCTTGCATTTGATAAGGCATATGGTGTCCTTTCATAAGCAAAATCATCTTTTCCTTTTTTGTCTTTATCTTGGTGACTTTTCATATTCCTCAAAGTATCCATTCATGGAAAAATGTGCCATACCTATTTTGTCTTCACATGGTGACTCTTGAAATTCCTCAAGATGACTCTTCATGAGAAAATGCATCCCATTTCTCTTTCGTCTTTTACCTCGAGACTCTTTGACTTCTCCATGGGCCCTCTTTTGACTTATATGAAACCAAAAATATATTTATTAATATTAAATAAATATTAACACACATTAGCCAAGATATGAATACTAAAAACACCATTAAATGAAATGGGACCTTTATCACAAATAATGTAGACCTTTGACATCAATGACAATATTTCCAACATGTAATAATTTTAAATCTTTGGTGATAATAATTTATTCATTAGGTCAAATATCTCCCTGATCTAAACTCTTTCCCTTTAGTATACTCACCCAAGAAAACTTACCTTGACAACTTTCAACAAAACCACCAGAATTAACTTTACCTTTGATTTTATCTTCTCTCAAACTTGGCTTGACCATATTCTGATCATCTCTAACTGAAGGTCCCACCTCTAGCCCCAATTATACCTATAACATCCCATGGCCATCTCCATCACCCTTTTCCTACTTAGATTCCCCATTCAAAAATTATCCCTATTCCATGATTTGATGCCTCTCAATGCTCCCCATTATTAATATCTATCATTATATGTTGTTAATGTTATTTTAATTTTCTTATATACAATAATTAACTATGTTATTCTTAATAGTTATACAATATGTAACTTGCCAACTAGTTTGGAATGTTAAGGTTCACACATAATCCCATTTTTAAATGTAAAATGATAAAAGATAAAAGTGTTTAAGATTGGAAGTGTATTACACTACTAGAAGTAAAAGTGAGAATCATTAGCTATAAAAATAAACCATAACCTTGGAAAGTTTGAAAGTTTGTCATTCAGATATTCAGGTTTATGATATCATAAACATCAAAATGGCATAAGTGGTAGTGGCTAGGTATAATTACATGGTTTTAAGGAGTGTTCAACCACTGTGATCCATGAAACCTAGAGTAGATCAACCACTACTTCAATCAAAAGTAGATCCTGAGTCAAAAACAAAAGCACAAGCACAAGTTGATCCTCAGGATAAACCATAAACATCATCTTCCTATGTAAATCCATCCAAACATAATAAATTGAATACTAAACCTTCATCACCCTCTAATAAGACTCAAAAAATAACCTCATGGCTTGGTGATGTGTGGAATCCAAAGATTGTAGCAGGATATGACTTGCATCCATTGGGAGTTGCACCCAAAGATATGTATACAGTGCTACTAGAGGATATCAAAGAAAATATATATGATGAAGAATAAGATAAGAATGTATTATTATGGAACGTGGTTTTCACTTGTCAAGTATGGAATGATGTCTTATCTATCTTATTGTTATAAATACCTCCACCTCCAGAGTCCAATGTAGTGGACACAGTCAGTCAAGAAGAGGAGGACAATCTTAGTGTGAAATTTATGTTTTAAGAAGGGACATTGGGGTCCACAACATCAATATAATAATACACATATACATGAATCCCAAACATATGAGAATGAGTGGTAAAAATGAATCTAGAAAAATAACAAGCCATAAGGGAATCTTTGTTTGGCAGAAGGTAGTGAAAAACAAGATAGCCCTATCAAGCTTCTAGTGTGAAAACCTCACATGCCAAGAGCTACATAGCCACATCCAACCATTTCAGAGTAGATGGAAACATTCACAAGTTTGCAAGGATCAATAGAAGAAACAAAAAAAAGTAGTAGGATTTGAGACCCACCATGAGAATCACCAAATTAAAATTTTGATACCTCCCTTTGCATGCTTAAAGGTTGTTGTGATTAAGCATTAAGTGGAACCATCTCCTTCCATACCACTTCTAATCTCACTCTCACTATTTTCTCTAATGCATGTGCAAGAACATCTTTCTAGTTTTGAAACTAGAAAATCCTTGCACTAGGGTACATAGTATGCACAAACACCATTGGATCAACCTCCTAGCTAGGAACATTCGTATCAACCTAAGGTGTAGGCTAAAGTAGAGGATAAAAAGTGTATGACACTGTAAATGATATAATGGAGGAATACAAAGTGGACAAAGAGAAGGCCCATAATTATAAGGAGGATTTTCTCCCATAGCATAAGTAGCAAGAAGAAAAATCAACACAATAAAAATATAACCCACAAAATGTTGAGTTCAAAAAATCAACTGAAGAGGATGAATGCAAGTGATAAGAAGACATCCACAAACATGAAGAGAAAGAAGAAAATGCATAGATAAAAAATATGCAAAAAATAAGGAGGAATAAGAAAAGAAGCTACAAGACAAAGATGTGAATTATAACTAGGTAGCCATAGGCCAAGTCTAAACAAAGACATGCTAAGAAAATACAACACAATAACAATGATAAGGATCCATAAAAATGCAAGTTACATCAATAGAAGCCAAAGCACAACCATTAGGAGAATTTATAGGTTTGTGGTCTATGCAAGGAGAAGCCTAAGAGGAAGCTTTATAAGAGAAAGGGGAGTCTAGTAAATCCTAGTGGCTAGATATCCAAACACCAACATTACAACAACAAGCATTATCTCTTATAGTTGCATAGATAAGGCACCAACCAATGACATTGATGGCTTATATAACCTAGTTATTCTTATTGAATTTAGACTAGGAGGTTTCTCTTGATGCTTTTTAATTGTCATTTGTGAAGTAGATTGAAGGTGCCACTACATTCCAAACATCTGTAATGTAGAAAATGATCATGATTAAGAAATAAAACACTTAGTTATGCGAAGATAATGCAGAGCTGTAAGAGTGACTTGAAAAAATATGCAAATTTATTGATGACATGTGTAGAGAAATATTATAAAATAGGTTAGTTCATGTGTTAGTAAGGAAAACCAATAATAAGCATAAATAACCTAACATGCTAAGCCCACTACCTTGAGTGGTGGTGTCAATGAAATAAATAAACTAATGAGGAAAGTAAGATAGATAATACCATTCCAAAGTGGCTCTCCTTCAAAGATGGTCTATAAACATGTTTATGCCCAAATTTGGTGCTCCAAGTCTTTGTCAATATAGTTGGATAAGTGTCTCCATCATCTCTTCTAACATCAATGGCTTTGGCTCCTGGATTGGTCAATTTGGAGGAATTAGTGAAGTTATTCTAGCAATATTTTTGCATAAGTTGTTTGCACTAAAAATCTTGTCTCTTTTAAAGCTATTCCTACATAATAATATTACATAAATAAATATTAAAGGTTATGGCCATGGCTCATGTATTTATAGGTTTTACAGAAATGTTGAGAATCAACCGTGATCATCCATCCTGAGATCAAGATGTGTGGCCAAGGATTAATTAAATTTTGGAGGATAAAGTAATTAATATTTTAGAATAAGGGAACATTAATGAGGCATGGGTGGCCTTAAACCTATCATTTATCTCCATTAATTTTTGGTGATTGACACCTTTTGATGATGTCATCAGTGATGTCATGATACCGATACTTTGAATTATGAATTTCCAGTAATAGATATTTAATAACTTTCCTTGGATTTTCCACTTAAGATCTTAATTAGATTTGGTTTGCTTAGTAATTTTTCTTAGTATTTTGAAATTCTTGGAAATTGGTCACATGTTTAATCAAAATGGTCAAAAATTTCAATTTACTTGGTCACAATTTGACTAGAGTTGAATCATAGGATGATAACAATTGTGAACAATGTATTTCTCCATTCAAGGATACGCATGCACAAATCAACACTTGCACATGACATGTGTAATGAATTAGAGCATTTAAATGGTCTAGAACAACAATTTACTTAGTCACAAACTTGATGTAAAGTGAATTGAAATAATATAATGATTGCATAAAATGCATTGCCTGATTCAAGGATTTATGAGCATAAATCGGTACTTGCATGTGATGTGTGTGACCAAATTAGAGAATTTAAGTGATTTTGGTCTAGATTATGTGTAGTTGCAAAATGTCATTCAGATTTATAATTTTAGCATAATAGTGATAAGAATTATATGTATATAACACATGATTGACACTGGTTTAATAGAATTTGGGGGAGCAAATTAGGTCAGAGGAGAATTAATTCACTACTCTTGTCATGAGGTTAGCTCAGGATTGGGCATGACACAATGCATGTAGGTCATCAAAGCCCAAGTTAGGTAATAGTGCAATTAAAAATAATATACTTTGGATCTATTGGAGAAGTATGAGCAATTTATAGAAATTTTTGTGCACTATAATACGTAGATCTCTAAGAAGATGCTTATTGGAAGGACCAACCCTAAGATGCATGGGAGGACATTTCCTCAAATATCTCCCAAGCAAAAAAATCAAAGGTGGTAATGGAGAGCCAAGAGACATAATCCAAAATTGGAAATGCTCTACATGAGTCTCTGACATTGAAAGATAATGTCATGGATATAATTCACACTTGGGAGTTGGATATGTTCCATATCACATTTACAAGAACTCAAACACAAAGGTATGCCGAATGAATACACATAATTCAAAACATTCAATAAAAGGTTAAAAAACACAACCCAATTATTTTATCTATCATTGATGACAACATCTAAATCATTATGCAAATCCAAGTTATCCTTCACACATTAATCAACATGGCCAGGGATGTCTTGGTCTATTGGAAAAATTACAAACAAAATTTTACAAATCTTGATAACTCCAACCAAGAGATCCTTGATTAACCTTAATACCTTCCACCTACTCAACTCATACAGATTCTTTATGCAAAAAAGGATTCTTAGGTAATCAGTCTCCTCATCCACAACCACGTGACACAACATCCACTTCTACATCCTCATCTACAATTTTTTTATTAGTTTCCCAATCATTGGAGGCCAACCCTTCTATAGCCTCATAGACTATGCCTCCTTCATCATACTTTGGTACTACAACCTTGTAATTTTGGTCAAATTTTGGAGGTGGAATTTTTTTAAGAAAGAATATTTGAGAGTAGGGTCAGGAATGTTGAAAAATCGTAAAGGGAAGCTTCCTCAAAAAAGGGTGGTATATAGGTATGTTGCTCAGTTGAAAACCTGGATGGGAAACTAAGTAGTGCATAAGAAGTTAAAAATAAAAAATTGATACTTTGAGTGAAACTGTGACCATTTCTTATTGATCAATTCAACACCTCAACTCAGAGCAACTCTACTAGATCTAGGTAGTGGTTATCTAACAACATATTTGTCTTGGGATGGGATAAATTTTAAGTCTAATAATGTGTTAGTAGGGAGACATGAAACATAATTTGCACACATAATTTTGTAATATAAGTAGGTGACATGTTGATGACAATCTCACAATTTTATAATACCATCCTAAGATACCTGACCATTTATCTTGTTTGGACTGATATGTTTAACATCCAAGAATAATTTACACTCCAAAAGACATTGATAGTCCATACTCACTTTAATTCAAGTTTATTGAAGACTATTCATTGACCTCTGTTCATTTTTTGTTTATAACCACTAATAGGTCTACTCTTGTATGTTATAAGTCCATTTACTAGTATCCTTCTTAAGGTATTATCCTCTTCAAGACTCTTATATCTAATACCTCTATTCTCAATTCTTTAAAAAACACTCACACTTGGTATCTTCTTGAAACTATTCTTTAGACCTGAATTGGTTTAAACTAAGCTTATCTTTGATTAAGTCTCTCTACTTTTCTTAGACAATAAAGGCTTTATTTCTTGTCCAAAACTTTATGAATCCTCCTATGATCTAATACTCCTTTTCCCTTGAATGCTTTTCTATCTTTCATCCTTCTTTGAATACCCTGTTCATCAGTCTATCATTAACTTTGTTACCTTTAGACTCTTTACATCTTTAACACGGTGTTGGGTGAATATTTTGTCAATCAACTGACTGATGAGCAAAATGGGTCTCTTCAACCACAACAAGGGAGATTGGTCGGCCAAATGTGTAGGTTTACCACATCAAAAGTGGACCAATCTCTCCTCTCATCAAGGGGAGGTTCCCTATAAATATGAGGAGCTATATACTATATATATAAGTAGAAAATAACACTCAGGGGTAGGACTACACCATCCATCTCTCTTTTTTCAAAGATGATGTTCATAGACAAAGGAGAAATCCTAGTGATAATACTGAATGCACTTCTCTTCTTTCAGAAGTGGTCTTACAACAGGGCACAAGAGTTCTTTCTGGTGGGTAACCAATAGGTAACAAGGGCATAGTAACCAACAGGATGAAATGGAACACAAAGTCTCTACCTCAACTGTCCAAAAAGTGAAATACGAAGGATAATGGGGGCACAAAGTCATCCCAAGATCTTTTACACAGAAAGAAACTAAAAACACACTGAAGATAATTATGACAGCACAAAGTCTTTCCATAATTGGCCTCAAGACACCTTCCTGATTACTTCCTCTAGTTCTGCTTATTAAATAAAATAAACAAGAATGCTCCTAGGAAATAGACAAGAATAATTTCTTAAACAACACAAGCTATAACAGCACAAATTTTGAAAGTAACTTGATCTTTCATTCAGATAAATTAATATGATCAATAATTTGAGCTCAAAGTCTCAGTAATCGCCTTTCAATTTGGGTAGAGTTTTGCTTCTGTATCAGAAAAGATCTCCTTTGCATAAAATATGAGATTACAATGTATAGCAACCAAGAAAGGCTTGGCACTTTTTCCCATAGGACAGCCCATGCTGCATTCAATGCCTTAAATGCATTTTTAGTTCTGTCAAAGGGGCCATGCTTGGAACAGTGCATCAGCCTTGACTGTGGCATGCCCATTCATCTCATATGTCTCCTCCTTAACATGGGTTGTCTGGTCATTTTCCTAATGTCTACGCAGTTGTCTACTTTGCCTTTAATTCATGGAAGAAAAATAGGCCATGTCCTTGATTTGGTGTGCTCAGAAGTCTACTTGGTCGACTATTTCACCTACTAGAAATAACTCCCTTGTAGATATTTATGATCTTTTTGTATTGTTCTCTCTTCCCTGTAGTAATTTGAGCCTTTGGGCTATCTTTTTCAGCTGGTCACTTGGTTCATCCTTCAAGTTTCACACTATATTTGAAATTTAATGGATATTCCCTTACCTTAAATTTGACATCCGTGGAGATGTCAATGGTTGCTAGCTATTTGAACCATATTGAACCATGAACCTTTGAACCTGTGAAATTTCATTGGTTCAATGGTTTAATAGTTCAGGCGATCTTTGTTAATTCCTTTGTTCCATTGCTTCTTAGGTTCAATCACTTCCTTGCTCTTTGGTTGAACCATCCCTTTAAATTGGTCTCTGGAATCATCCATTTGTTGCTTTCTTCTTTTGCCTGGAGCTTCTTTTGAACCATTGAAACTGTGAACCATTGAACATTGAACTCTTTTGGTTCAAGGTTCAATCGATTCATTGGTTCATCTTTTGTTCCATTGCTCCCTTTATTTTTCTAAGTCCCTCGAAGCCTTTTCCTTCATCTTTATCAAGCCTTTGGATTACCCCAAAGGGAAGGTGTCCCTTTGGATCTTTGAGAAAGGTCCATTTTGTGGGTGTCGAGACCCCCCCATAAGAGTACCTACCCTTTGGGTTTCTTCAGGTGGCTTTTGGGTTAATTCCTTTGGGCGGCCTTGATCCTTCATTTACTTTAGACAAAATGTCGGAAGGAATTCCTTCAAACATTTTGTTCAAAGGAAATCTTCCTTTGATTTGTCTGCTTTTCTTCAAGTTTTTGTTTTTCCTTTTGGGCGAATTCCTTCAGACAAAAGTCTGAAGGATTTGCCTCAGTCATTTTTCCATGGAAAATATTTTTGAAGGAATTCTTTTGGTTCCTTTACTTAGTAAGTTCCTCAGACAAAAAGTCTGAAGGAAATCTTCCCTTTTGACCTTAGTTACTTTCTTGATCTTTGAACCAATGTTCCCTGCCCTCTGCAAGGGCACCTGCCTTTGGTTCACTGCCCTCCGCAAGGGCACTTGTTCCTTCAGCTTTGGGGTAGTCTTTTGAACTGACCGATTGAACCAACTTTGGTTCAATCTTGCGTTTGAAGCCTTCTTTTTTTCTAAGTCTTTTGATCTCTTGAAACCCATTAAACCGATTGAACCCGTTGAACCCATTGAACCATTTTGGTTCAATGTTAAACAGTTCAATGGTTCACTCCTTTGTTTTTTGCTAATTCTTTTAAAATAATTGAACTTACTAAAGCAATTGAAATTTGTACCTTTAACAAAGTGCTTAACTCTTTAAGCTTGCCGACGTCGTTGAACCTTTGAACCCATTGAACCTTTGAACCTTTTGGAAGCAAGGTTCAATGGTTTAATCCTTCCTTTGAAGCTTGCCGATGAACATTTTTGATTGAACCAAGGTGTTGAACCAACCTTTAAATTACCTAAGTGTTGGAAACTTGTTCCTTTGTGAGAATTTGCCTGTTGAAGTCATTGAACCTTGAAATTGATAGTCTCTTAACTGAAAAAGCTTCAAAAAATGAGGAATTTGAATGCTTAGAACAATTTTTGAGAAGGGAAGAGAGGATTTTGTCCTGTAGGACCAAAATAGTTCATATGTTGTCCCAAAAATAAGTGACAAATTTTGAGAATAATAGCTGGCTCCAGTTGGGGAACTTCCTTTAGTTGAAAACTTGGAATAACTGAGGGGAGTAGAAACTAGAATCTCCAATGCCTTGAAGTATGCCATTGGGCTATGGAGTCATGCTACCCAAAAAAGAAAGGCACCAAAAATTAAAATGAACAACACAAAATAGAAACAAAAACTATACAAATATACATATGTATAGGTGAACTTATTTGATACTTCAATAATTGAAGTGCTTTAAATGCTACCCATTATGAGGTAGAGAAAAGGGCATGCCATCTTAATAAACCAATAACAAACCATTTTCTCTCCAAAATCGGTAATGGGTGAATGGAACTCTCCACCATGAATCACATTTTCTGTGCACTCCTTTTGGTTTTCTCTTCTTGCCCCATGGCAAGACGTGGTCTCCAATATGAAAACCATAAATCCTTGTTCTCTTACAAAAGAGTTTCTTTTTTTGACTTTGGCACGCAGCAGTATGGTCCCTTACCATAGCTTGTTGCTCTTTTGGTCCATTAAAGCACATAATTTGATTGTTAGCATCAAACACCTGACAAACCATCAGCTTAGCATTGTTAAGCACAAAATATACTGAGAGGGGGGTGAATCAGTAATTATATATCTTATAAAACTTTCCCTTTATCAAATTCCACTTAATCAAACATTCAAGATATGCAATAAAACTCAAACAATAAACATCACACAAGATAGAGAGAGACACCAGATATAACGTGGAAACCCAATGTGGGAAAAACCACGGAGAACAATATCAAGTATATTCGTGAGAACAAACCCACAAGAGCACCATACCCCTTTGCTGAGTACCAACCTCAACTACAATTCATGAGCACCAACCCATAGGAGCTTTAAACCCCTTTGCCGAGCACCAACCCATCTACTATTCGTGAGCACCAACCCACAAGAGCACCAACCCCTTTGCTGAGCACCAACCCAACAACAATTCGTGAGCACCAACCCATAGGAACGCCAACCCCTTTGTGTATACCACACACCTATCTCTCAATGTTGCTATCTCAACAAATGATAGATCAATACAACATCTCTTTCCTCTCTCTCACCTTTGCTCTTCTAAGCTAGATATAACAAATACAAATCATATTCATCTCTCACAATTTCTCTTCTAAGCTAGATATTACAATATCAAATCAACCTCTCTCACTCATATTATAAATGGCTTCTCAAGCCTTTATTTATAGCTTTCCAAATGACCTTTGGCCTTCCCCCTTTGTGACCCTTCAATCTTCATGGAAAATGGCGCCAATCTTGGATGACCCTTCATATCCAAGCCTTTGAAAAGTCATGTGGTGACCCTTCATGACCAAACACGTCCTTCCCACTTTTGTCTTTATCTTTGGTGACTTTTCGTATTCCTCAAAGTGTCCCTTCATGAGAAATTGTGCCCTTACTCTTTTGTCTTCACTTGGTGACTCTTGGTATTCCCTAAGATGACTCTTCATGGGAAAATGCATCCCATCCTTCTTTTGTCTTTACCCCGTGGCTCTTTGACTTCTCCATGGGCCCTTCTTTTGTCTCATATGTAACCAAAAATATATTCGTTAATATTAAATAAATATTAACTCATATTATCCAAGATATATTTACTAAAAACAACATTAAATGCAATGGGGTCTTTATCACCAATAATACTAGATCTTTGACATCAATGACAATATTTTCAACAATCTCCTCCTTTGTCATTGATGGCAACCTCAATCTTGAAATTGCCACATCCTATCACCTGCACATACCGTCATTTGAAAACATACAATAACTCCCCCTTACTATAGTAACCTGTACTTGTTCCCTGTACCTATTTTTTGCACCTGTACCTATACCGATTATTCTCCCCCTTTGACATCAAAGGCAAAGGGCCTACCTGGAGCTAACACTTAGCTCCCCCTCACTTGATGCTGAACATCAATGGCAAGAAGTAATAGAAATTACTCCCAACTCCTCTCGCTGATCTTTGAATGTATCCTTTGATTGTGCCTTTGAGAAAATTTCTGACAATGCATATAAATCTTTACCTGTCCTTTGAGAATCTGCAATAAACTTATTTGAATATTTTCTTCTAACCTCACAACCTTTTGCATGAAACTTTAATGTATATCCCTGATCATATATTTGACTTACACTCAATAGATTATGTTTATAAAACATTCTTAGTCTTGGTTCTACCATTATCCAAACTCAAAGTACCTTTTTCGGCTATCCTGGCAGTGGTTTTATCTCTGAATATCACTATGCCACCATTGATCTTCTTTACTCTTATCTCTTATCATATGCCTCGAACATCCATTATCAATGAACCATGGCTGATTTTTATTTCTTACATGCAAAGCTGTTTGCACCAACATCGAATCTTCAGGTTGTCTCTTCTGCCATGAACATGTCTAAACCTTCTTCCTGATGAATGGAACTTTGAAACTTTGATCCTTCTTCATTGAATCTGCATGAGTATTCTTTTCTTTCTTTCTGAAAGTGTTAGCTCTTTTTCAACATTCTAATTTCTTATGACCATAATCATTTGAAACACTGCATATGAAAGAATCATTCTAATAGCCTCAAACCATAATACTGATGCAATTTTTTTTTCAAAAATCTATTCCCTCAAAAGATATACAAAATAATATGCCAACTCACCTTCTTGTTATGCAACATAACCAAGACCCAATAGAATCCACCATGCTTTAATTTTCTTAAAAGTGTCTCCTTGAAGCCTAGAAGAGACACCCCCACACAAAAGGGTACTAGAAACAAATCTCAGGAGATTCCCACATCTCCTCTGTTTCTTCCTTGATCTTCTTGTGTTTTTCTTTTAGAATCCGTTTAAGCATGTCTAACCTTTTTGACCTACTAACCTTATCATTTATGATGTTTTTATTTTTCTCAACTTTTGCAACTATCTTATCTTGACAAAGCTCATGCTCAAATGTAACAAGAGATTCTGCACAATCCTTCCTATCTGATTCTTTATCTACTATAGCAAGTAATTCATTTTCATTTTTGAACTCAACCTGATCAACCTTTACTATTTTAGGTCTCCAAACCTTAATTTGACTCTTCTCATATCTTTTAGGGGCTCTGTAACCTTTGACATACTCTGAAGATCTCTTTAATTTATTTTGACATAATTTAACAATATGTCCAACCTCATGACAACAAAAGCAAATAATATTTTTCATACCTTTTTCTTGAATGTGACTGAGATCTCCCTTTGACTGATTGCTTCTCCTCATACAGTCTCTTTCCCTATGACCAACATGATGACAAACAAAACAATGACCATGAAAAGAATTTGAAAACTTAAAAGCATTGGGCTGCCTGATCGACTTCTTTGATTTGCCTTCAAAACCTGCATCCTTCTTTCCTTGGACCAATATTTCATGATCTTTCTCAACCTTGATTATAAGCTTCTCATGATTATCCTTTAAAGAACCTAACTCATCCTTCAAATGATTACACTCTTCTTCTTTTGATGTGAAAATTGAATTTGCAACCTCTAACTGATTCTTAAGATTCTAAATAAATATCTTATTTTCTTTTACTTATATAGCCAACTTAGAATCCAAGATACACACGTTTTCCTTAAGAGCCTCAACCACAGATTTCAACTCTTGATTCTCCTTCTTTAGTTGCTTGGCCATCTTATTCTTTTCTTTGATCTACCTTCAAGCTGTAAAACTTTTCAAAAAAGAACCTGCTCTGATACCAATTGTTAAGCATAGAATATACTGACGGGGGGTGAATCAGTATATTATATATCTTGTAAAACTTTCCCTTTATCAAATTCCACTTAATCAAGCATTCAAGATATGAAATAAAACTCAAACAATAAATATCACACAAGATAGAGAGAGACACTAGATATAATGTGAAAACCCAATGTAGAAAAAACCACGAAGAACAATATCAAGTATATTCATGAGAACAAACCCATAGGATCACCATACCCCTTTGCCGAGTACCAACCTCAGCTACAATTCGTGAGCACCAACCCATAAAAGCTTCAAACCCCTTTGCTGAGCACCAACCCAGCTACTATTAGTGAACATCAACCCACAGGAGCACCAACCCCTTTGCCGAGCACCAACCCGCAGGAGCACCAGCCCCTTTGTGTATACCACACACCTATCTCTCAATGTTGCTATATCAACAAATGATAGATCAATACAACATCTCTTTCCTCTCTCTCACCTTTGCTCTTCTAAGCTAGATATAACAAATACAAATCATATTCATCTCTCACAATTGTTCTTCTAAGCTAGATATTACAATATCAAATCAACCTCTCTCACTCGTATTACAAATGGCTTCTCAAGCTTTTATTTATAGCTTTCCAAATGACCTTTGGCCTTCCCCCTTTGTGACCCTTCAATCCTCATGGAAAACAACGCCAATCTTGGATGACCCTTCATATCCAAGCCTTTGAAAAGTCATGTGGTGACCCTTCATGACCAAAAATGTCCTTCCCACTTTTGTCCTTATCTTTGGTGACTTTTCATATTCCTCAAAGTGTCCCTTCATGAGAAATTGTGCCCTTACTCTTTTGTCTTCACTTGGTGACTCTTGGTATTCCCCAAAATGACTCTTCATGGGAAAATGTGTCCCATCCTTCTTTTGTCTTTACCCCGTGGCTCTTTGACTTATCCATGGGCCCTTCTTTTATCTCATATGCAACCAAAAATATATTCGTTAATATTAAATAAATATTAACTCATATTAGCCAAGATATATTTATTACAAACGATATTAAATGCAATGGGGCCTTTATCACAAATAATACTATACGTTTGACATCAATGACAATATTTCCAACAATTTCTCCCTTTGTCATTGATGGCAACCTCAATCCTAAAACTGCCACATCCTGTCACCTGTACATACCATCATTTGAAAACATGCAGTAACTCCCCTTTATTGTAGTAACCTGTACTTGTTCCCTGTACCTATTTTTTGCACCTATACCTGTACCTGTTATTCTCCCCCTTTGACATCAATGGCAAAGGGCCTACCTGGAGCTAACACTTAGCTCCCCCTCACTTGATGCTGAACATCAATGGCAGGAAGTAATATAAATTACTCCCAACTCCTCTCACTGATCTTTGAATGTATCCTTTGATCGTGCCTTTGAGAAATTTTTTGACAATGCATATAAATCTTTACCTGTCCTTTGAGAATCTGCAATCAACTTATTTGAATATTTTCTTCTAACCTCACAACCTTTTGCATGAAACTTTATGTAATATCCCTAATCATATATTTGACTTACACTCAATAGATTATGCTTATAAAACATTCTTAGTCTTGGTTCTACCATTATCCAAACTTAAAGTACCTTTTTCGACTATCCTAGCAGTGGTTTTATCTTTGAATATCACTGTGCCACCATTGATCTTTTTTACTGTTATCTCCTCTCATATGCCTCAAACATCCGCTATCAACGAACCATGGCTGATTTTTATTTCTTACATGCAAAGCTATTTGCACCAACATAGAATCTTTAGATTGTCTCTTCTACCATGAACATGTCTGAACCTTCTTCTTGATGAATGGAGCTTTGAAACTCTGATCCTTCTTCATTGAATTTGCATGAGTATTCTTTTCCTTCTTTCTGAAACTGTTAGCTCTTTTTCAACATTCTAATTTCTTATGACCATAATCATTTGAAACACTGCATATTTAAGAATCATTCTAATAGCCTCAAACCATAATACTGATGCAAATTTTTTTTTTCAAAAATCTATTCCCTCAAAAGATATACAAAAAAATCTGCCAACTCACCTTCTTGTTATGCAGCATAGCCAAGACCCAATAACATCCACCATGCTTTAATTTTCTTAAAAGTGTCTCTTTGAAGCCTAGAAGAGACACCCCCACACAAAAAGGTCCTAGAAACAAATCTCAGAAGATTCCCACATCTCGTTTGTTTTTTCTTTGATCTTCTTGTGTTTTTGTTTTAAAATCCATTTAAGCATGTCTAACCTTTTTGACTTACTAACCTTATCATTTATGATGTTTTTCTTTTTCTCAACTTTTACAACTATCTTATCTTAACAAAGCTCATGCTCAAATGTAACAAGAGATTCTGCACAATCCTTCTTATCTGATTCTTTATCTACTATAGCAAGTAATTCATTTTCATTCTTGAACTCAACTTGATCAACCTTTACTATTTTAGGTCTCCAAACCTTAATTTGACTCTTCTCATATCTTTTAGGGGCTCTGTAACCTTTGACATACTTTGAAGATCTCTTTGCTTTATTTTGACATAATTTAGCAATATGTCCAACTCATGACAACAAAAGCAAACAATATTTCTGATACCTTTTTGTTGAATGTGATTGAGATCTCCCTTTGATTGATTGCTTCTCCTCATACAGTCTCTTGCCCTATGACCAACATGATGACAAACAAAACAACGTCCATGAAAAAAATTTGAAAACTTAAAAGCATTGGACTACTTGATCACCTTCTTTGATTTGCCTTCAAAACCTGCATCCTTCTTTCCTTGGACCAATATTTCATGATCTTTCTCAACCTTGATTATAAGCTTCTCATGATTATCCTTTAAATAACCTAACTCATCCTTCAAATGATTACACTCTTCTTCTTTTGATGTTAAAATTGAATTTGCAACCTCTAATTGATTCTTAAGATCCTGAATAAATATCTTATTTTCTTTTACTTCTATATCCAACTTAGAATCCAAGATACACACCTTTTCCTTAAGAGCCTCAACCACATATTTCAACTCTTGATTCTCCTTCTTTAGTTTCTTGGCCATCTTATGCTTTTCTTTGATCTACCTTCAAGCTGTAAAATTTTTCAAAAAAAAACTTGCTCTGATACCAATTGTTAAGCACAGAATATACTAAGAGGGGGTGAATTAGTATATTTTATATCTTATAAAATTTTCCCTTTAACAAATTCCACTTAATCAAACATTCAAGATATGCAATAAAACTCAAACAATAAACATCACACAAGATAGAGAGAGACACCAAATATAACATGGAAACCCAATGTGGAAAAAACTACGAAGAACAATCTCAAGTATATTTGTGAGAACAAACCCACAAGAGCACCATACCCCTTTGCCGAGTACCAACCTCAGCTATAATTCGTGAGCACCAACCCACAGGAGCTTCAAACCCCTTTGTCGAGTACCAACCTAGCTACTATTCGTGAGCACCAACCCACAGGAGCACCAACCCAACAACAATTCATGAGCACCAACCCATAGGAGCACCAACCCCTTTGTGTATACCACACACCTATCTCTCAATGTTGTTATCTCAACAAATGATAAATCAATACAACATCTCTTTCCTCTCTTTCACCTTTGCTCTTCTAAGCTAGATATAACAAATACAAATCATATTCATCTCTCACAATTACTCTTCTAAGCTAGATATTACAATATCAAATCAACCTCTCTCACTTATATTACAAATGGCTTCTCAAGCCTTTATTTATAGCTTTTTAAATGACCTTTGGCCTTCTCCCTTTGTGACCCTTCAATTCTCATGGAAAATGGCACCAATCTTGGATGACCCTTCATATCCAAGCCTTTGAAAAGTCATGTGGTGACCCTTCATGACCAAAAACGTCCTTCCCACTTTTGTCCTTATCTTTGGTGACTTTTCGTATTCTTCAAAGTGTCCCTTCATGAGAAATTGTGCCCTTACTCTTTTGTCTTCACTTGGTGACTCTTAGTATTCCCCATGATGACTCTTCATGGAAAAATGCATCCCATCCTTCTTTTGTCTTTACCCTATGGCTCTTTGACTTCTCCATGGGCCCTTTTTTTGTCTCATATGCAACCAAACATATATTCGTTAATATTAAATAAATATTAACTCATATTAGCCAAGATATATATATATATATATATATATATATATATATATATATATATATATTGGGGCCTCTATTACCAATAATACTAGACCTTTGACATTAATGACAATATTTCCAATAAGCATCTCCTTTGGCATGAAGGAGTTTGACAACATTAAATGCAATGGGGCCTCTATTACCAATAATACTAGACCTTTGACATTAATGACAATATTTCCAATAAGCATCTCCTTTGGCGTGAAGGAGTTTGACATCTTTGTCTTGAGCAGCCTTTAATTCGAGTAGCAACGATTCGTACTCAGCAGTGTTTTTGGCATTGCCGGACTGCAACTTGTATGAAGAAGGAAAAATATCTCTTTGAGGAGATATCAACACAACCCCAACTGCTAAATCGATAGAGAAGTAGCTGCCATCAAATTCTAGAATCCATACCTCATTAGACACTGATTTTTTCTTATATTCTTCTTCGTTTATAGGGGGAGATTCTTCTACACTTTCATTGTGCTCCACCAATCCTTCTATTGTTCTATCTAAACCAATTTTTAGATCGATACCTATAGGAATTCCATCTGTAGAAACATGAACATCCTCTATGGTCAAGAATTAATTACCCCTGCTTGAAGACTCAAATAGAATTTAAGCTGCAGGAGCTGATGTTTGGGTGACAACATATTTTGCCTCCTTTTTAGGGAGCAGCCTCTTCATGATGCCTTTGGTAGGGATCCTCACTTCAGACAGGTCCATACTTAACTTGCCACCAACATCTTTGCAAAAATTTCACTCGAGAAGGATGCTGTATGAGGCTGAGACGTCGATCACTAGGACTGTCATCTTAATTCTCTTGTCTGGGAATGCTGCAAACACAAATTGGGCATCCTGTATTTGTCCTAATAGTGGCACTTGTTTGTTCTCCATAGAAAAACATCTCCCAAATGTCTTGGTTAGTGTGAGATCAAGAGATTATGCCACTTGGGCAGGCATGACATTGTCTGAAGCTCCAAAATTAATGATGCAATTGTTCAGTTGGTGTCTATTAATCAACAAGGAGACATAAAATGGTTCAATCCTTCTAGGATAAGTAGGAGGAGTAATGACAAGGTTATTTCTAGTGGATGTGTCCTTGGGGAATCATGAGTTACCTTTGGAATTACTTGTCTTACAGAGACATTTTGGTTCTTTACACATTGAACCAACTTATCTAACTGCTCAGAATTAGATTTCAAGAATTCAAATTCAGACATTTGAATTTTGGTTTTATTTATATGATCAATTATGTCAAATGTTTGTAATAGACTAGGAACAAAGGAAGGGAGTTCATCCTTCTGGTTGTTAGGGGGGGAGGACTGATCTGTGAATTTAAAGTAGAAGGTGTAGAGATGTTTGATGTACTTACCTTTCTTGCAATCACCGGGTCTTTTAGATGGAAAGGTAGAGTGTTTTCCCACTTAGCAATTGAAATTGTTGGTTGAGGTCACTCCTCTATCTTTTCTTTATTAGTTTATTGGGCTGATTGGTTCTTAGACTGGGTGAACACAACATATGATCCCTCATCTGCTTTACCTTCACTTATGGGTTCATCTTGGTAATTTAGGAAACCAATGTTGGAGTCACTAGCTAATTATTCTTCTCCCTCTATGAAGAAATTAGCATCATCTTCTGGGTTCAACTCAGGCTGGAAGGAGAAATCTAATTCTACTTCAAGATATCCAACTGCTGAAATGGTTGGAGGTGATTCAATGGCAAGGTTCCCTCATGGGAGAGGAAGATGATTTGTTTGCCCCTGATTTCTAGCAGCATTGCCTTGGTAGGACGGATTGGGGAATGTCCTCATTGGTACATCTCTGTATGAAGGGGAAGATGACATCCCTTGTGCCATTTGCTTTCTAAGAGCAAGCAACTCATTTACCAGCTTTTGCACCATTAGATTAGTGGTGACTATAGGTGAGTATTTAGAAGATGAAGAAGATTTACCTCTATTTGGATCTCTCCTTATCTTTTCTGCCAAGATAAGTTCATCTTCCACCTAAGTGGCTAAATCTTGAGTAGTAGCAAGGTCTATGTGGCTAGCATGTCTCAACAAAAAACTCACTTCAGGCAGCTATGAGTTGATGAAAAAGCATTTAAGATTCTTAGCTATTGGCTGAGCAATTATAGGAATCTGATTTTTCAGCTTGTCAAACTTGGCAATGAAGTCCCTCATAGGTTCATGAGGTTCTTTTTTTATCTATGTGAGCTGGGCTAGCAAGGCATGCACATCTTCTACAGGCTTGAACTTGGATTCAAATTTATCTTTAAGAGTATCCCAGTTAGTCACTGACTGAGCCTGCAGATGTTAGAACCATTTGCAACAGTGCCTTGCAATGTTTCCACAAATATCCTGACTACCACATCTTCAAATTCTATGCCTATCACCCCACGAGCTATTCTGAAAGCTGTAATGTGTTCATCATGATGAACTCTCTCATCACCAAATAATTTGGAGAAATTCTTCCTTGAATTGCATGGTAGCTCATGTAGAGGTGGAGGCAAATTGATGGCTGAATGAGTTATCCCAAGGGCCTTAAACTACCATGATTTGATTATGGAAGAGGGGAATAACAAATCTGGGTGGAGTATGTATAGGTAAAGATCTACTAACAGGGAAACAAAAAGCTCTACCTTGTGTTGGTTTCCTGGTATGGGTAGGAGGAGCACTCTTGGATCATTGAACTTGAAGTTGGGGAGGGAACAAATCAAAATTGTCCTGCTAAACCAACTAAAAAATAGGGTCAACAACACCTTGGGCTCTTTGGCTTCTAGTATAGCGTGGAGTTTACAAATTATAAAATAAAAATGGGAAAGAACTGGCCCTACTTTAGCTTGAAGCTTGAGGCTTCAAACTACACGTTCTTCCCCAGCGGAGTCACCAAAAAACTATTGGCGTGAAGCTGGAGGAAAGTGGTAAGGCTATAATGATAATGTGTAAGACACATACTAGAGTCGCTAGAGTATATAATTGATAAGGGTAGGAACTGCATGTCATTCCCCAGTGGAGTCACCAAAAAACTAATGGGTGTATATTTTGTCAATCAACTAACTGATGAGCAAAATAGGTCTCTTCAACCACAACAAAGGAGATTGGTTAGCCAAATGTGCAGGTTTACCACATCAGAGGTGGACCAATCTCTCCTCTCATCAAGGGGAGGTTCCTTATAAATATGAGGAGCTATATACTATATATATAAGCAGAAAATAATGCTTAGGGTAGGACTACACCATCCATCTCTCTTTTTTTAGAGATGATGTTCACAGACAAAAGAGAAATCTTGGTGATAATACTGAAGGCACTTCTCTTCTTTCAAAAGTGGTCTTGCAATAGGGCACATGAGTTCTTTCTAGTGGGTAACCAATAGGTAACAAGGGCGCAGTAACCAGCAGGATGAAATGGAACACAAATTCTCCACCTCAACTGTCCAAAGAGTGAAATACGAAGGATAATGGGGGCACAAAGTCATCCCAAGATCTTTTACATAGAAAGAAACTAAAAACACACTGAAGACAATTGTGACAACACAAAGTCTTTCCATAATTGGCCTCAGGACACCTTCCTAATTATTTCCACTAGTTCTGCTTGTTAAATTGAATAAACAAGAATGCTCCTAAGAAATAGACATAAGAACAATTTCTTAAACAAAATAAGCTATAACAGCACAAAGTCTGAAATTAACTTGCTCTCTCATTCAAATAAATTAATATGATCAACAATCTGAGCTCAAAGTCTCAGTAATTGCCTTTCAATTTGGGCAGAGTTTTGCTTTTGTATTGGAAAAGATCTCCTTTGCATAAAACAAGAGATTACAATGTATAGCAACCAAGAAAGGCTTGACACTTTTTCCCATGGGATGGCCCATGCTGCATTCAATGCCTTGAATACATTTTCAATTCTATCAAAGGGACTATGCTTGGAATAGGGCATCGGACTTAACTGTGGCATGCCCATTCATATCATATGTCTCCTCCTTAACATGGGTTGTCTAGTCCTTTTCTTGATGTCTGCGCAACTGTCCACTTTGCCTTTACTTCATGGAAGACAAACAGGCTGCATCCTTGATTTGGTGTGCTCAAAAGTCTACTTGGTCGACTATTTTACCTACTAGAAATAACTCCCTTGTAGATATTTTTGATATTTTTGTATTGTTCTTTCGGTCCTGTAGCAATTTGAGCCTTCAAGCTATCTTCTTCAGCTGGTCGCTTGGTTCATCCTTCAAGTGTTGTGCTATATTTGAAATTTAATGGATATTCCCTTACCTTAAATTTGATGTTCATGGGGACGTCAATGGTTGCTAACTATTTGAACCATGAACCTTTGAACATGTGAAAGTTCATTGGTTCAATGATTCAATAGTTCAAGTGATCTTTATCGGTTCCTTTGTTCCATCGCTTCTTAGGTTCAATCACTTCCTTGCTCTTTGGTTGAACCATCCCTTTAAACTGGCCTCTGGAATCATCCGTTTGCTGCTTCCTTCTTTTGCCTGGAGCTTCCTTTGAACCATTGAACCTATGAACCATTGAACTTTGAACTCTTTTGGTTCAAGGTTCAATCAGTTCATTGGTTCATCCTTTGTTCCATCGCTCCCTTTATTTTTATAAGTCCCTCGAAGCCTTTTCCTTTGTCTTTAACAAGCCTTTGGAACACCCCGAAGGGAAGGTGTCCCTTCGGGTCTTTGAGAAAGGTCCATTTTGTGGGTGATGAGAGCCCCCCTACAAGTGTACCTACCCTTCAAGTTTCTTCAGGCGGATCTTGGGTTAATTCCTTTGAGCAACCTTGATCATTCATTTCCTTCGGACAAAATGTCTGAAGGAATTTCTTTGGACATTTTGTTCGAAAGAAATCTTCCTTTGCTTTGTCTGCTTTTCTTTGAGTTTTTGTTTTTCCTTTCAGGTGAATTCCTTTAGACAAAAGTCTGAAGGAATTCCTTCAGACAAAAGTCTGAAGGAATTCCTTCAGACAAAAGTCTGAAGGAATTCCTTCAGACAATTTGTCCGAAGGATTTGCCTTAGTCATTTTTCTTATGGAAAATCTTTCCAAAGGAATTCTTTCAGTTCCTTTATTGAGTAATTTCCTCAGACAAAAAGTTTGAAGGAAATATTCCCTTTCAGCCTTAGTCACTTTTTTGATCTTTGAACCAATGTTCCCTGCCCTCCACAAGGGCACCTACCTTTGGTTCACTACCCTCCGCAAGGGCACTTGTTCCTTTGGCTTTGGGGCAGTCATTTGAACCGACCGATTGAACCAACTTTGGTTCAATCGGTTTAATGGTTCAATCTTGCATTTGAAGCCTTCTTTTCTTCTAAGTCTTTCGATCTCTTCAAACCCATTGAATTGATTGAACCCGTTGAACCATTTTGGTTCAAGGTTTAATGGTTCAACGGTTCATTCCTTTATTTTTTGCTAAGTCTTTTGAAAGAATTGAACTTACTAAAGTGGTTGAACTTTGAACCTTTGACAAAGCGCTTAACTCTTGAAGCTTGCCAACGTCGTTGAAACTTTGAACCTGTTAAACCTTTGAACCTTTTGGAAGTGGGGTTCAATGGTCCAATGGTTTAATCCTTCCTTTGAAGCTTGCCGATGAACATTTTTTATTGAACCAAGGTGTTGAACCAGCCTTGAATTTGCCTAAGTGTTGGAAACTTGTTCCTTTGTGAGAATTTTCCTGTTGAAGCCATTGAACCTTGAACCTGCCAATCCATTAACTGAAAAAGCTTCAAAAAATGAGGAATTTGAATGCTCAAAACAAATTTTGAGAAGGGAAGAGAGGATTTTGGCCTGCAAGACCAAAATAGTTCATATGTTGTCCCAAAAATAAGTGACAGATTTTGGGAATAACACACTGGTTAATGCTTCACAAGGTCTATGATATACTCAAGACAATGGTACTATATTATTTAGGCTTATATAAGGAATTAAAACACCATTTAAATCTTCTATACAAACCTAGAATCTTGACTTTAAATTTGAAACACTTTATAATTTTGGGTACAAACTTACTTTGTAAAAAGACTTCTTAGGTATATCTTTGCCTTGAACTATTAGGAGTAAAGTTATGATACTACATTTTTTATCAATGAAATATATCCTATAGTGCAATTAAATAATGTGGAAAATAAACTACACAAATAAGAGACAAGTAAGAGGAGACATTACATAGAGATTACGTGGAACCCTTACAATGTGCAAGGAAAAACCATGGGTAAAATTGGCAGCTTCCAGACTTCATTAACAATCTCAACATCAACTCTCTTCTACAATAGCTCATCCATATCAACTCCTTCAGTGCTTATAAACTAGGAACTCAATGCTTCCACCTAAAGCATTCAGATTGTGAACCAAAGCAAAACTAGCCTACAGGATCCAACCTCCAAGCATGCAAGCCCAAGGCTTGCATGGATCCACTAATTAGATGAATTAAAAAGAGAGCTTCATGCTTATTAATAAAATTTGAAACATGAGAGAGAGGGGAGAGATAATGAATAGTGGCACAAAAAAATTCTCCACATTCCATGTGGGGTGAACAATGATCATCAAAAGTTGTTTGTCTTCATGTGCAAGGGTAAAAAAGTGGTCCATCCACTTTAGACAAGATCCAAGCCACTTCCATGTGGTGCCAAACATTGTCTCCCTCTCTATAAGTGAGGACAAAAAATAATAGTAAACAAATTGTATTTTTCTCCATGTGACCACATGAGTCCAAAAGATGCTTGTAATCATCTTTTGACTATATTCACACATAGAAATCATGGGGTCCCTTAGAAATTTGACCCACAATAGCCCATTTGTATTTTTCACCATGTGACTATCAAGGACAACCCATGTGCTTTGGTGGAGTGATATTCCCCACTCCCATCACATCAACTTGATCACTCATGGGATACCCTCCAAGGGCCCTTATCACATCATGAATCAACCACATCACTCACAACCCACATCACTAACCATCCACATCATCATTAAGCCAAATCATCATGAATAGTAACCATGAATAGTGCATGTTAATATTGATTCATGAATAGTAACTATAATAGTAACTTCACATCCTAAAATTCTCCTATTTGAAGTCAATATACATAGGATTTTATCACACCTGAGTATTCTGCAACCAACTACTCATCTAATGCCCTCTACTACCCTGACACAAACCCAATAGAAGTTTTCTTGTACTACTAAAACTTCTCTATCTTGATCAAATTTGTCAACATCTACTCCTCCATAATAGATTATAATACTGAAGTGACAAATCACTTCTCCACACATAGACCAATCCACCAATGGGATTCTACCATGAACCGATCAAAACTCCCACTTCTTGGGAAGACTAGTTTAGTGCTAACCATGACAACATGAGGATTCCTATTCCATATGAATCTAATACATAGGACAACAACATGCCTTTTCCTTGTCTATAACACTCTTGGGAAGATAACTCAAAATGAAAGAAGTGGGGTACTTCCTTCATTTCCCATCCTTGCGCATTTCCATCCTTGGTATGGAGGAGTTTTCTCCTCCATACCACCTTCAGTTCATGTGTTCTAATTGAGCCATCAAAATAATGATCATGTTGGGGCTGACATCCAACATGCCATAACTCATATTAGCAACCTTTGTTATCCACTTTGGCTTTCCATGAAGGTATTGAAATTCATGTACTACATGTGTGGTACCAGCACCAACCCATACAATGATTTCAATGAAATTTGAATATAACTTTGCCTTATTCACTCTATATTTATCTCTCCTTAAGAGAGATCACCATGTAGGAATAATGCTACTCCAACTCCTTGAACATCAACTAGTGCACACAACACTCTTGATAGTAGTGAAGAAATAAGATGACATAGAAGTCAATACCAAACTTCTCCTCATAGCCTTTAGTTATCATCATGACATAAGTAGACCAATATTATCTCTAGGGAAGTCATCATGCTACTCGATGCATCAATGCACCTATCACATTTTTTAGCCTAAAAAATGCATCCAAAATGCATCACACTCTACCACATTTCAAAACACATGGCCTTCTCCTTCTGAGAACACTAGATCTCACTTGTTCATCTACATATACATCTTCATCTTATTCAACCACTTCAAAATAGGTACATCTTCAAGTTTCTCTGTACCTCCTTCCTTTGCATGGATTTTTCCTCTTCTACAATATCTAGGCTAATAACATGTGGTTAGTAGGATAACACATCAACACCCCTTCTATTTATTGCCAAAAAGTACAATAAGGTCATGCCTTGTCTACCACCTCCTCCAAAGGAGTCCAACTTGATCCTCAATCTTCAAAAAACCTCTCCATGATGTTCATATAATCTATCAACTCCTATGGTTTTAAACATCCGTTAGAATTAGGATATTCAACATTGATTCCTTCATTCCTTCCTTCCAAAGGAGTCCAACTTGATCCCCAATCTTTAGAGTCCAACTTGATTCTCCTCTGCACCATGAAGAGATCAATATCTTCACCAAGAGATCCTCCACCTATGATCCACAAAGAGATACTTATCAAAACAACATAACCTCTTTTATTTTTCTTCTTTAATCTCCAAGTCTCTCTTCTTGTCATGGTAGCTTCAACTTGAACACAATCAACCAATAATAGAAAAAACTCACACACATGGAGTTTTTCACCATGGCTCTAATATTAGATGTTCAAGCCATGCATTTTTAACTTCAAAACCAAAGCTCTAATACCAGATGTTAGGATTGAAATCCTGATACTACATGTTAGATCAATGAAATATATCCTACAGTTCAAGTAAATAATGTGGAAAACAAGCTACATAAATAAGAGACAAGTAAGATGACACATTACATAGAGATTATGTGGAAACCTTGAAATGTGCAAGGAAAAACCATAGACAAAAATGGTAGCTTCCAGACTTCATTAACTCTCTTATACAAAAACTCCTCTAAAGAAACTCTTTCAGTGCTTATAAAATAAGCACTCAATGCTTCCACGTGAATCATACAAGGTGTGAACCAAAGCAAAACTAACCTACAGGATCCAACCTCCAAGCATGCAATCCCAAGGCTTGCATGGATCCACTAATTGGATGAATTACAAAGAGAGATTCATGCTTATTAATAGCATTTGCAACATGAGAGAGAGAGAGAGGGGAGAGAGAATGAATAGTGGCATAATTTTTTTTACCATATTCCATGTGGGGTGAATAATGATCATAAAAAGTTGTCTATATTCATCTACAAGGGTTAAAAAATTGGTCCATTCACTTTAGACAATATCCAAGCCACTTCTATGTGGCTTCAAACATTGTCTCCCACTCCACAAGTGAGGACAAAAAATAATAATAAACAACTTATCTTTTTCTCCGTGTGACCACATGATTCCAAAAGATGCTTGCAATCATATTTTGACTATCTTCACACATGGAAATCATGGGGTCCCTTAGAAATCCAACCCACAACAACCCTTTTGTCTTTTGCACCATGTGACTACCAATAAAAACCCATGTGCCTTGGTGGAGTGATATTACCCACTCCCATCACATCAACTTGATCACACATGGGATACCCTCTATGGGCCCTTTACACATGACCAATCATCCATATCACTAACCATCTGCATCACCATTAGGTCACATCATCATGAATAGTGTCTATGAATAGTGCTTGTGAATAATGATTCGTGAATAGTGACTTCACATCCTAATATAAAAAACATTCACTTAAACTTGATAAATTAATAACACCTCTAGTAGACTCAAATAAAGAATACAAGGCCAATACTAACCCAAGAGTTCAACCAATTTGCCAAATTGTCAAGAGACTGCACCTTTTCTCTAACTCTACTACAATAGTCTGTGTAGGTTTGATTTACTCTTGAGAAGGTTGTTTGATTCTAGTTTCCAATTATTAACCCTATTTAGTGACATCCTTACTTATTATAGATTATATTTATGATGAGAAACCAATGATTTTATTGGTTTCTCTAAGAAGATAGTCCCAAATGGCAACTTTTGCTCTTAAGTACTATATAGGCCTATTCCACCTTTTATAAGTCTTAACTCAAATACTTAAAATAGTGACTTATATTAACTTAAAATACCATTATATATTGATCAAATAGCATAAATGTACCTTCATATAGGATTTGGTTCCAAGAACAAAAATGAATCAATCAAAATCTTATTATTTTCTGAGTTTTTTTAGTAACAACCTATAGGTTTAATGAACACAGTTGGGTATATCTTATGTTGTAGGTCCTCATTTCAATTTATAATTATTTTATCAACTCTTAAATACAACATAGGATATTAACACATTATTTCACTTAATTCCATTGGTTAAAACGAAGATATATCTCTTTTTAATCCAAGAAACCTTGTCCTAGGGTTTACAAAGCCCGAGAGTGATTAATTGATGGTTCATAACATTTTTAATTATTTTAATAGATCTATCACTTAAAAAAAGGAATAGACAACAACATATTTCTTTCCAAATCATTCAAACAAGTTCATTCAATATTTACCACATATTTCTAATGACTGTGTTTAATTGTACATGCTCAAAATAGGTTTCTAGAGGATCATAAAGATATAAACATCAAAATATGCATTTAATCACCACCAAAAGCATTGAATCCTTGTTATTGATGATTAAATAACTTAAGAATAAATGTTTACAACTCATAATACTTTATATTCATATGATAAATACATCAACTTACATACAAACCTCTATGACCTTAATGGCAGACCTCATCAAATCCTCTCTTTTACCTTATCAACCAAGATCCAGCTCAGAATGATGATAAAAATATGTCATGAAGATGAAAACATGATAATAAGTATATTTATTCTACAAAACATACATTTAATGTTAAATACTTCATTTATTGATCTTCTTTTTACAGTCTTATTTACAGAAGTAGAGGCCTTCTCCACTCTTCTCTACCACTTTTCTCTTTTACTCTACATCTATTAACTGAATCTTCATCAATTATTATTATTTAATTTAATTTATTTTACTCCTATTTATGTGTTCCTAAATTATAAAATGGGTATAATAGACCTTTTTTGGTTTTGTCTTAAGATAAGACCAAATTTATCTCATTCACTCTTATCTCCATATCTTTTCTAGCCCTCTTCTAATGTACAAATATTTCTAGATGATTTTGAGGTGAACTCACCTTTACATGATATTAAATAAAATTAAAATATATCAATATACCCCTTAAAACCATTTCATCAAGTCTATATCCTTCAAAATTGGTCATAACCCTTATAAGGCCTTTTACACCATTTCAAATATTTAAATTCAAATTTTGGAAGGAAGCTCCAAATCATACTAGTTTGACCTACTCTAAGATAAATGAAACATTCCAAAGCTTATTTTTAACTTATCAAAGATTCCTAAAATATTCTAAGACCATCAATAGATACAACTTATTCTATAGACATCATTGAAGTGAATTATGTCGCGATTATCCTGCATCAAACTAGTGGGCTAAAAAGTTTCATGAGCTCTTGCTCATGATATCCTTGGAATTGTACTTATTAAATAATTGATATTTTTTGAATCTCCTACCACTAATATCTCATACATGTTGTCATGTTCTTGACTCCCACATTTATACTTCTCCTTTCTTGTTGTCTTCTCTATCCAACCTCCAAACAAAACCAACTTGTTAAATAAATCAAATATTCTCTTATGCCTTTGAGGCATATCCCATTCTCATACTTGATTTGTAAATAGTTCATGATGCCAACCATCATGATGAACTTTAAATTATTCATCTGCTACCTTCATACTATTATTTTCCTCAATTAACTTCTTATGTCCTTGTTCATTGTCCACTTCAATCAAAAAATTTATCTCAGCGGTAACAACTTGTATTTGGTCTTCAAGGGTAATGTCTTTGACTTATTCATTCAATGTTTCCTTTGTGGAAATTTACAACTCTTTATACTTATTCTCTTGATCATATCCATAGCCATTCTTGGTCTTTAAGCTTTCCCTTACTTGAGATAATATCTTATCATACCAAGAATCTATATTCTCCTTGGTCACCTGCTTTACCATTTGGTACAACTTGTGATGATCCACACCATATGCTTCCTCAATTATTCATAAATTTTTTAATTTGAATTCCTACCATCACATAACTCTCTTTTTCTTTATTTTTTGTTATTTTATTGCTTCATAATTATTGTAATTAATTTCTCTTCTTTGCCTTCATCCTTTGTATCCTCTTATTCAGTCAACTCCTTGTAATTTAAAATTAATTGGTACTCCTTATTTTATTTAGTTGTTAAGGCTTCCCATTGCGCCTTCACTTCACCATCCATTGATCTAAGCACCACTCCATGAAGTTCTTCACCTCTTGGGTCAATGAGCTCATTCATTAGCTCAATTAATCCACTTTTTTTTTATCAACTTCTCCTCTACTTGAATATAAAACATCAAAGGAAATGTTAGATGAAAAATTTGAGGCCTCATAGCCCTTAAACTATCCTCTTGTTGTAATCATTCTTCCATATTTGATTATCCAATCATTTATCCTTCTTCAGAGTAGCATTTATTGTTTTTTATCTCCTCCTTAAGGATATGGTCACCTCCTTTTTGACCTTTAATCTACAAATTTCCTTTAAATTATTCACACTTTTTATCCATCTCTTTAAATTGATCATACTATAACTTCAAATCTCTTTTCAAGGAAACTCTCATCTCTTGCCTTTGTCTTCTCTCTCTCATCAATTGGATTGGCCATCTCACTTTTTTCATCTTGCACCCATTCCATGGGTTATTAATGTTCTCTACTATAGACCTCATTAGTGTTATCCTCTCTCTCACTTCATTTATATCTCTTTGAAAGTCTTCCTTATTTTGTTTTCTTATTATTTCTCTTTCTTTCATCTCTCTCAATTGATTCTTATTTCTAGGTAGTCTTTTCATATCTTATCTCACTTTTCTAGCAAGTTTTTTTCCCCTTGTTTCATTTATTATCTCACCCAAGTCTATTACACCTTGGTATTTTGACAACTTATCTAGGTTCTCTCACCTTGGATTTACCTTGAAATGACTATTCTCTCTTTATTGAGCTTCCTCTAAGCTCTCAAGCCTTCCCTGGATTCTTATTTATTTATCCAAACCTCAATGGATTTTATTGCTTGAACTAATTTTCCTTGTTCAACCACCTATAAATTTTGGTGCAATATCAGTAGTGAAATAAAATTATCAACCTCTAAGAGTTTAACCTAAGCTCTGATACCAAATATTTGATGAAAATCTCATAATTTTATAATTACATCCCAGGATACTTGACCATTTATCTTGTTTGGACTGATATGTTCAACATTCAAGAACAATTTACACTCTAATAGACTTATTTTGATAATTGATAGTCCATACTCACTTTAATTCAAGTTTCTTAAATCTCTTATACCTTCCTTAAGATTATTTATTGACCCCTGTTATTTTAAGTCTGTAACTTCTAATATGAATGTTCTTTTGTGCTATAAGTTCATTTACTATTTTACTTATTAAGGTATTATCCACTTCAATACTATTATATTGGTCTTACCAACCCAATGAAGCTATCCTATATCTTTATCTAATACTTATATTTCAATTCTCAACAAAAAACTCCCACTTGGTACCTTCTTGAAAATGTTCTTTAGACCTGAATTGGTTTATAATAAGCTTGTATTTAATTAGGTATCTATAACTCTATACATTTTATTAGACAATAAATAAATTATTTTTTGTACATAAATTTATGAATCCTCCTTTGATCTAATACTCATTTTCCCTTGAATGCTTTTCTATCTTTCATCCTTCTTTGAATACCCTGTTCATCAGTCTATCATTAACTTTGTTACCTTTAGACTCTTTACATATTTAACCATGGTTATTAATTAATAATGTCTATGAGGTACTCAAGACAATGGTAATAGATTATTGAGGCTTATATAAGGAATCAAAACACCATTTAGATCTTCTATACAAACCTGAAATCTTGACTATAAATTTGAAATCCTTCATAATTCTAGGAATAAACTTAGTTTTTAAATAGACTTATTAAGTATCTCTACCTTGAAAAAAATTCACTTAACCTTGATCACTTAATAACACCTATTTTAGACTAAAATAAATAATAAAAGGCCAATCCTAACCCCAAGAGTTCAACCAATTTGCCAAATTATCAAGAGATTGCACCATTTCTCTAATTTTGCTATAATATTATGTGGAGGTTTGATTTACTCTTGAGAAGGTTGTTTGATTCTAGTTTCCATTTATTAACCATATTGAGCATCCTCCTTAATATATATTGTATGTATAATGAGAAACCAATGATTTTATTGGTTTCTCTATAAAGATAGTCCTAAAAGATGACTTTTACTCTCAAATATTGTACAAGCCTACTCCACCTTTTATAGGTCTTAACTGAAATACTTCAAATCATGACTTGGATTGCCGTAAAATACTATTGTATAATGATCAAATAACATATAGATACCTTCATACAGGATTTGGTGCCAAGAACAAAAATGAATCAATCAAATTCTTATCTTTTTCAGAATTTTTTTAATAACAACCTACATGTTTAATGAACACAGTCTGGTATATCTTATGTTGCAGGACCTCCTTTCACTTTCTAATGCTTGTATGAAATATTAAATACCCCTGACATCTTCACATAATATTTCACTTAATTCCATTAGTTAAAATGAAGATATAGCTCTTTTTTGTCCAAGAAACCTTGTCCTAGGGTTTACAGAGCCTAAGAATGATTAATTGATGACTCATAACATATTTAATCATTTTGATGGATCTATCACATCAGACAGGGACTAGACAACATCTTGATTTCCCATTCAAACAAATTCATGAAATATTTCCCAAGTGTTTCTAGTGACTGTGTTTAATTGTACATGCTCAAAATAGGGTACTAGAGGATCATAAAGACATAAACATCAAAATATGCATTTACTCACCACTAAAAGCATTTAAACCTTGTTATTGATGATTCAAGACATTAAGAATCACTATTTACAACACATAATCATTTATATTCATATGATAAATACATCAACTTACATACAACTCTATGACCTTAATGGTAGACCACATCAATTCTCTCTTTTACCTTATCAACCAAGATTCACATCAGAATGATGAGCAAAATTGATTAAAACATGCTAATAAGTATATTTATTCTAAAAAACACACCTTTAATATCAAATGATTCATTTATTAATCTTATTTATACAATGTTATTTATAGAAGTACATGCCTAAAGGCCTTTACCACTCTTTTCTGCCACTTCTCTCTTTTACTCTATATCCACTAATAGACTCATCATAATTTATTATTATTTTATTTAATTTATTTGAATCCTATTTAGGTGTTCATAACTTATAAAATGGTTACAATAGACATTTATTTTGTTTGGTCTTAAGATAAGACCAAATTTCTCTCATTCACCCTTATCTCCATATCATTTCTAGTGTTTTTCCAACATAGGACTCTTTCTAGATGATTTTGAGGTCGATTCAAATTTACATGATAGTAAATAACATTTACAATATATCAATATAACCTCATCAAGTCCATATCCTTCAAAAATGGTCATAACCCTTATAAGGCCTTTTGCACCATTTCAAATAATCTAAATTTAACTTTTGGAGGGAAACTCCAAATCATACTAGTTTGACCTACTCTAAGATAAATGAAACATTCCAAATCTTCTTTTTAACTTCTCAAAGATTCCTAAAACCTTCTAAGACCATGAAAAAATACAACCTATGATATTTACATCATTGAAGTGTATCGTGTGCTAATGCTCTTGCATACATGTGTACAACATAATGTATTTTTTATAGAGCATGATCTAATGTAGGATATTGAAGCACATGGAATTTGAATGGTACCTTTGATCTTGGAGATGAAAGATCATGAAAATGAAGAGTCATAGTCTCTTTGAAACATTATGTATACTCTATTTTTTAATAAAAAATGGGGAGCTGTAATGTAATAGAGATCCATATATGTTAATTTATGATTCAATAATCTATTGTCAAGTTTATTCTACATGTACATAAATTATATTTAAAATTTCCACCTCTTCCTTACAGATGGATGTATTCTTGGTTGTTGTTTATATTTTCAATCTATAAATGATAAAATGTTAATAAGCCCGCATCTATGTAAAACAACCACAAAAATACGTGTTGTGTTTAGCCTTAACTTAACCATTCAAAGTCTCGTCACACACTTGAAGACTATAAAAACTAGCATATGCCAATGAGTGATTATATGGATTGATACTGATAATAAAAATATGTGATTTGACTTAACTAATGGTATGCATAATTTTCTTATTATTTTTAGCATTTTGATATGTTTTTAGGCTTTCAAATTCGCTGTAAGTCATCCTAAACGGTCATTTGGGGGCTAAAGAGTTTTTTTAAGGGTTTATTAGACAAAATTGAGGTAAATGGACATTTCAATTATTCATTTCAAGGGTATAAATGAGAGAATTGAGCACCTTAATTTTTCATCCTAAGCTAATAAGTGTTTCCTAAGCTTCTTAGACACATTTTAGTAAATTTAGGGGTTTTTAGATAGTGATATTTATAGTAGGGATTTTATGTGATACTATAGAGAAAATTTTGATTTCATCATTGGGTTATTAGGGTCCAAGTAATGACAATGTATTAGGAATCCTCATGATAATAAATGTGGTTAAATCCATACTTGAGCAACATCACCTCAAGGGTAAGAAATTGGCTACATATTATGACCATGATCCTCATGTTTTGGCTGAACTTTAGATGTGGTAATAATTTTCAATGTTATTATAGTACTATTTTGATGAGGACAACCAGTGATAAACTTTGAAGATCTGGTCTTAATTTCAAGTTTAAGGGTATTTACTCATCCAACCCTTCCTTGATGAAAAGTTACAAGAAATAGTTTCACTTCGATTGACAAGAGTAAACTAAGTACATGCGTCACTAGAAAAAATATTAAATAGAACATCAAAGATATTAAAATTGCATATTCCCATCAAAATAATCACAAATCTCTGACCTATAATTTGAAAGCATATCATCAAGCATTTACACCCATCCAAGACTCTTGATTTGTACAACATAACCTATTCTAGCTCTACACATACTTTATATTCATTCTTGAAAAGGTGAAAGTTTCATTTTATATAGATGAGATCTAAAAATTAGAGCAAATAAGTTGTTTTTATTAAGTTTTGATTAAACTCAAGTCTTTGTATGATATCTAACTCTTTTAATTTCCTCCTTACATCTACTTAGTTCTTGTCTAAGATATAAACCCAAGTAGAATAATGATAAGAGGCTAGGGGAAACTAAAATAAAATTAAGGATACACAAAATTTGGATCATATTAATCTAAAAAATGAAGAAATTTTGGACCATTATATTAATAAAAGGAGTGTTTTATCCTCCTCATTATTAAAACCCATGTTTTTTAAACATTGTGTTAAAAACTATGACCTCTATATACCTTATGATCTAAAATATAACTTCAACAATTTTATTGACAATCAAAAAAAATTTTAAGAAGAAAATAATAAAATACTCTCAATGTTAGTATATGAAGTCACTATTCATAGTTACTATTCACCATCACTATTCATGTGATGAGGTGGAAGTGTGATTGGGTGGTGACTGTGTGTATTAGGTGGCTCCTTATTGATGTGGCATGGTCCACATGAAATATTTTAATTGAATAAAAGATTAAGAGAGAGAAATGGGATGAATTGCTATGATGGGTAACTTTTGGAGGCATGTGGGAACAAACATCTTCACCATTTGATTGTGGGGCGCATTTGTCTATGGACCCTTTTGGTTGGAGTCAAAAAGATGATTGAGGCATATTTTGAATCATGTGAGTACACAATAGTTGAAGGGAAATTGACCACAATGTTTGATTATAAATCACATGTGAAGTAGGGATACCATGTTTGGGTCACATGGAGGTGGGATCCTCAATTCAAAAGTAGAGAGCATATTTTGACTAACACATGTGAGGGAGACTAAGGTTCCTATTTATGAATAGTGATGGCCATATTGAGGGTGGTGCATTTATTTATCTCTCCTCTTATTTCATCCTTTGATAATTCTCTTCATTGTATTTCTATTTAATTATGGCATTCTCTCATGTATGGATAGAGTTTAGGCTTGGGAAAATAAGTTTGTATTTTCTAGTTTGCTAAATAGATGTGGATAAGCTTGTATGCTTGAGAGATAGAATTGTAAGGAGAGTGTGTTTAAGAGGAAGACTTGTTAGAGAGAATTTTGAAGTTAATAGAAGAATACAACTACCTATTACCCTGTGGTTTTTCCTTGGACCTTGTAAGGTTTCCATGTAACTCTCTTGTAATGTGTTATTTATGCTATTTGTTTTAGTAGCTTGTTATTTCCAAATTATTTTTCTTGCACACTATTTGGATTATTTCCTAGCATCTAGTATCAGAACTAGAATCTTTGAAAACATCTTGTGTTGAGTGTTATCTGTTGAGTTAGGCGTTGTGTGCAAGTGGGAGCTACTAAAATGATAGGAGTAACCAGGTTCGAAGTAGAGAAGTTTGATAGCAAGATTTTGTTCCTATGGAAGATGAATATGGTGGATCTCTTGGTGTAGAATGATAGGCATGTTAATTATGGATTATTTCAAGGACTTTTTAAGACTAATAACTAACTCAAAACATAAACTAGTATTATATGCAAAGTTTTGAATAATGAGGGTGGAAATTTGACTTGTAGGGTCAAAATTGTCAACATTTTGGTGACTCAACTGGGAAGCATGCCTGCTATGCTTGAGAGCTAGACCATTTACATGACTCTTGGACTCACAAAGAAATGAAAAATTTGATCCATGACTACAAATTATCTCTTTTGACCTAGCATGAGACAACCTTCATCCTCCAAAATAAGAAGGGAAACACACAAAATAGGAAAACTAACTAAAACAAGCAAATGTAAAAACAAGCACTTATTTGGGACAAAATAGAACTAAACTAATGTGCTTGAATAACACTTGGAGGAAAATAAACAAACTAACTAACCATGACAAATCATGATCCACATGGATCAAAAGGGAAATTCATAAACTCACTCACTCCAAGAGATGGTACAAGTTGCAAGGCAAGATGTTTATTAATCATAACCTTTGATGATGCATTTTTCTTACCCATCAAGTCTCTTAGCATATCCTAAAATGAGTCATCAAAAACAAATCATTCACCAACAAAGACAAACTCATCTAATACTTCTAGGTCTTTTTCATACTGCTTGTCATCTATAACCTTGTCAAGTGATATCTCATCTATGCATTGTCCTTGAGTGACCTCATCCTTTTTATCAGTTCTTGAAAGTTCATCTAGATCTTCAAGGAGATTTAAATAAGAAACCCAATCTATATTATGATCTTGAATAGGTGATTCCTGATCAAATTTCTTATAAACATCCTCTTCAATAGGCAACATACCCCTATAGAGCTCTTCAATCTCCTATTGAGATTCAAGGTACAACTGCCAATCATCTTTTTGTTCCTCATTTTGATCAATTTGAATAAGATTAGTTTGAAATTTATGTTGATACTTCTCAATAGGAGATATCTCTAATTCATTTATGACTTTAATTTGTACCAACTCCTCTTGGAGTTCCTTCACATCAATATCAACCTTCTCATTCTCAACTTCAACCTCAAGTGAAGTATCAATGAGAAAATCTTCCTCATACACACTTGAAGCATCTTCTTCACACTCTACAAGAGCTTGATTTATAGCTACAACCCCTTTCTCAATCCTCCAAAGAATAAGCTCCTCATGAAGAAGGGAGATGGTGGGAGGGTGATAAAATTCATTTGTTTGAGAGGGAAAATGAAGCAGGGGAGGTTGATCATGATAAGATTTTAGGATCTGAAGAGCAATGAAATCATTTAGGGAATTTTGGAGAGGAGGGAAAGAGAAACTCTTAAAGACCTCTACATTTTATTCTTTCCACTTAGCCATTACCTCATCAAAGTCTAAAACTTCCTTGTCTTCATGGATAACTTGAACTTAAGGGATGATTGGTGAAGAAAGGGAACTACAAGAAGATTTATTCTCTTGAATAGGCATATGAGTTTGTTCTTGACTCCTACTAGGAAGCTCCATTGGTACACACTGAGCATGGCTAAGAATTTCATGAGAATAAGGAAGATAAGAACCCTCTTGAGAAAATTGGTTCAACTCAATTCGTTACCTCTCCCAAGACTCAATCTTCTCTAATACAAAAATACATAACTCATTTATCTTTTCTAGATCATTAGGAGCAATTTGAAAAAAAACATTCAGCTTGAACAAACTTTTCTTGGATATGCCAGTATTTTGAGCTCTATCTCATCCATTCTTTCTTAGAGACAAGGCTGGTATGATTCATCATAGGGTTGATAAGGAATCATAGCATAGGAATTCTCTTCATATATAGCCATCAAAACTCATTCATGATAATGTAATAATAATAGACTTAGATGAAAACTATTCCTAGACTATTAGAAGCAATTACTTGAGCTTAGAATCACAAAATACTTCATGAAGAACACTTTTGTAACTACGATTTCATCAAGACTAGCTCTAATGGGTCCCATTGGGCATCGTAAAAACTATTGTCAATTAGACTCACACCCTTGTGAAGGTAGTTTCAAGCCTTCACAGTCTGTTGAAACATGAAAACAATCTTAGGCTATGGGTGGCCTAATCAGTGGATTGAATCTCTAGAATCTAAGGGCTAGCTCCCTTTGGTGTATCAATTAGGATCTCTACTCTACACTACAAACTGAAGGGGAAAAGGGAATAAGGAAAAGGTAAGAAAGAAACATGAAGGAAAATCATATCTAATGATGGTGATACACCTATATTTTGGTTCATCTACTCAATTTAAGCTTCTAAAAAATTTATTAGACAAGAAAAGATTGAATCTTCAACTCCAATTGACTCCTATGCATCAATATTTCATAAAAAAAAATTTATCTGATGATCAAAGCTTGAGGGAAATGGAATAGGCTTGATTTAAGGCATTAAAAACCACTTATATCTATTGTAACTTTAGCCAAAAGACACTAAACATAGAACATGACCTGTATAATCTAATCAACTAGTAAATAGGTAAGAATCAGGGCTTGACAAGGAAGAAAATTCTATCACATATGCAAATCACTGACATAAATACACTATACCAGCATCTTATAATTTGAAAATAGTCCTATTTATCTAAAAAGGTTACAAAAATCAAATTTTGGTAGAGTTTGATCTTGCCAAAAGAGGGATTCATATTTAAAAATGGCTGGAAAAACTAACTTATATAGAAAAATCATACAAAATCTAAGAGATTGGAACTAAAAATAGAAGAGGAGATCAACTCCCACATCACTCCAAGTCCAACTCCAAAAATGCCAAGATAACCAAGCCTTCAAATAATATCTTTTTGTCTTATGCCTTGAATGAAAATCTCTTTGGCATTAAAAATGATGGTGAGCCCATCTCATAATCTTTATTTAGAATAAAGATTAAATTCTTCAAACATGCATGGATATTTGGTAATTCAATTCTCTTCATGCATGATGCTACACCAATCTTCAAAGAGAAAAATCCACTTGAAGCTGAGTTGGAAGTGTTTGAAAAGGCCTTGATTAACAAGATAAACAAGAGTACATGCATTAAATTCTATGTTAAGCTCTCCTTAAATATCCATCCAATGTTAAACTCTTCTATCCCTTCATGCATTCGAGTCTCCCTTTTAGAATTGAGAGAGCCATGCTTGAAGGCAACTGCATGTCTGTGAATAATTTGATTATTACATTTATTATTTAGTGTGCTCTGTACTACAGTCCAATCTTGCTTGGGCCACTCTGCATGCTTTGAATGTGATTGTAAAATGTGTTGATCTAAGTCAAAAGGGGAAGTCATCATTATCTTTTGATGATTGGTTATCGAAATCCCATTAAGATCCTTTTGAAAATTTGGCCTTTTCTCGTATGTTGATCTCCTTGCTAGATCTTGATAAGTGTCAAGCTCATGATAATATTAATGAACCCTTTGAAATATTGACCAATGGCTACTTGCAGGGGCTCAAACTTGAAGTTTGTAGGCCCGTAATTAATTCCTTTGGAATTTTGTTTGGTTCTATCTATTATCGCAAACTTTCCTCTTTATTCATTTCTTTCAGGCCTATTACCTGTGGCTTCCTTGCTTCAAACCATTCCTTTTGAAATTTCCTTGAAAAAAAAGTCCATGGTTTATCTCTCTATTCATTTCCTTCAAACAAAAAGTTCAAAGGAATTCTTTCTATTTTATTTCAGAACATTTCATTCAAACAAAAAGTCTGAAGGAATTCTATCTTCAGACTTCTTGCAATGGACAATTCCTTCAGACAAAAAATATGAAGGAATTCATGTCCTCATAACCTTTACAAATTTCCCTTAAAGGTTTAAAAACTTCCCTTCGAGATTTTTGACAAGCCCTTAGAACTTTTGAAATGATCTTTCGACTGAGGATAGACCCTTCAAACTTTTGGAAAAGTCCCTTCGAGAAAGTTGTAAAGGATAATTCCTTCAGAAAAAAAGTCTAAAGGAATTCATGATATGAACTTTTGTAAATTTCCCTTCGAATTCATGAAAATTCCCTTCAGGTTAATGTAAATGAACCTTTTTAAATTTTGAAAATGGACTATTCAACAATTTTGAAATGGTCTCTCAGAACATTTTAAATGGTTTGCTTGCCCTTTGAAGAAGTTGAAACGGTCGACTTGCCCTTTGAAAAAGTTGAAATGGTCCACTTCTTCAAAAAAGTTGAAATGGTCCACTTGCCCTTTGGAAAAGCTGAAACAATCCACTTTCCCTTTAAAGAAGTTGAAATGGTCCACTTTCTCTTCAAAAAAGTTGAAATGGCCTTCTCCAAAAAAATGAACCCTTTGGCTTTCTTGCAAGTGTCCCTTTAAAAAAAATTAAAATGGACCTCTTCCAAGGAAGTGCCTTTTGGATTTCTACAATAGACCCTTCAGACTTTTTGAAATGGTCCTCTTGCTCTAGAAAAGACCCTTTCAAAAAAATTGCAAAGGTCTCATTGCCCTTCAAAAAATGTGTAATGGTCCTTCAACAAATTGAAATGACACTTTAGCTTTCTTGCGAGTGTCCCTTTTGAAAAAATTAAAATGGACCTTTTTCTAGGAAGTGCCTTTTGGATTTCTAAAATAGACCCTTCAGACTTTTTGGAATGGTCCTCTTGCTCTAGAAAAGACCCTTTCAAAAAAATTGCATAGGTCCCATTACCCTTTGGAAAATGTGTAATGGTCCTTCGACAAATTGAAATGACCCTTCATACTTTTTGAAAAGGTCCTTTCAGAAGAACTTCAAAGGTCCCATTGCCCTTTATAAAATGTTAATGGTCCTTTGGATTTTTTGTTTGACACCTTCCTTCTAACAATTTGTCTGAAGGAATTCTTGTTTTTCAATTTATTGAAAAGGACTTTCCTGAAGGAATTGTTTCCTTCAGACTTATTTCAGATGACCCTCGAGAACCTTTTCAAAATGAAAAGAACCCCTTGAAATTTATGAAAATTCCCTTTTTTTAGACCCAAAGAAGCCTCCATAATGATTTTCTCAAAAAATGCTCCAAAAACCAAAGTGAATGCCTTAAAAAGGCCTATTAATCATGGATTATTTCAAGGACTTTTCAAGACCAATAACCGACTCATAAGATAAACTGGCATGATATGCAAATTTTCAAATAACGAGGGTGGCCATTTTTCTTGTAGGGTTAAAATTGTCAACAGTAGCAAAAGGAGAATCTTATGGCTCCTTGTATCGTCTGTGTGGAGATTTAGTGACAAGTATTGCAACAACAACAACTAGAGAGAATGCTTGGTATGCTATGGCATCAATGCCTTAGACACATAAGTGAGAAAGGCTTGAATATATTACATGACCAAGGTATGTTGTCTAGGATTGGGTCTTGTGATTTAGACTTTTGTGAGCACTGCATCTTTGGTAAATAGAAGAGGTAAAGTTTATTACAAGCACAATTAAAAGTTTTGATTTTATACAACTTATCCATTCAGATACTTTTGGACTTGTCCCTACTTAGTATATAAATGGTATAACATATTTTATTTCCTTTATAGATGATTATTATAGAAGAGTATGGGTGTATTTTTTTAAAAAAAATTCATAAGCTTTGAAAAAATTTATAGAATTTAAGGCACGAGTAGAGAAGAGTTTGGGAAAATCTATTGTATGTATCAGGTTAGATAATAGAGGAGAATATTGCTCTATGTAGTTTGATAACATTTATATTAAAAAATGAAGTAAACATCAAAATTTGGTCCTTTATAATGGTGTAGCTGAGTGGATGAACCACACTATCATAGAGCATGCAAGAAACGTGTTGAGTGCATCAAAGTAGGGAAATGGATTTTAGGTGGAGGCTATTAATACATCTATTTATCTTATTAATATATATCCTATAACTACATTGGATGGAAAGATTCCAGAGGAGACTTGGCATGGTAATCTAGTTGATTATTATGATTGACATATTTTTGGTTGTGAAGCATTTTCTCATGTACCTAAAGAAACAAGGTTCAAGCTAGATTTAAAATCTAGGAAATGTATTTTTCTTGGATATGAAGATACAGTGAAGGGGTATAGATTGTGGGATCCTGCTGACCATAATAATATTGTTAGGTGATATGTTGTGTTTAATAAAAAATCCATGAAAGGGAAGGAGGTAAAATAGACACATGAAGCTATACCAGTTGAAGTAGTCAAGGAAGGAGAAGATTTAAAAGAGCAAGTTGATGCTTCAGAGAAGCAAGCATAACACCAAGTATAAAAGCCTCAAGTTAAAATGTCCACTCGTACTAAGAAGGTTATAGAAAGGTATACTCTTGCATTTCAGTCCTCATTTGCTTTGTTTATTGATATGGGTGAATCTAGTTCATTTCAAGAAGCTAGAGAATCTGAGAATTAAAAAAAATAGAGGATAGCCATAGAAGAGGAAATGAGACCACTCCATAAAAAAGAGACGTGGTAGCTTGTAGATCTCCCACCTAGAACAAAGAGTGTTGGTAAGAAGTGAGTGTACAAGTTGAAGAAGAATAATGATGGGCTGTCAGAATAATACGAAGCTCAGTTGGTGGAAAAAGGTTATGTACATAAGTCAGGTATTGATTTCAATGAGATTTTCTTTCATATTGTGAAGATGACTACTATTAGAATGTTACTTGCATTTATAGCTTCATAGAATCTAGAGATAGAGTAGCTTCATGTGAAGACAACATTCCTACATGGTGATATTGAGGAGATTTATATGGATCAACCTAAGGGTTATGAGGTAAAAATAAAAGAGCAGATGGTTTGTAGATTGAAGAAATCACTATACGGTTTGAAGAAAACACCGTGAATGTGGTACAGGAAATTTGACACCCTCATGAAGAGTGAGGGATTTAGTATAAGTGAAGATGATCATTGTGCATATAATAAGAAGTTCAATTATGGGAACTTTATTATTTTAATGTTATATTTTGATGACATGTTGGTTGCAAGCCCCAACATGAAGAGGATCAATGATTTAAAAGCTCAATTGGCTAGGAATTTTGAGATGAAGGATTTAGGATCAACAAACCACATTTTATGGATGAAGATGCACAATGACAGGAAAGCTAGGAAGACATAGTTATCATAGAAGACATATGTTAAGAAGGTTTTACAGTGTTTCAATATGTAGAATGCCAAACCAGTCAGTACACCACTTCTTACACATTTTAAGTTATCTTCCAAGCAATGTCCTAGTATAGAGGAGGAGAATACAAGTATATCTAGTGTACTTTATTCATCAATAGTAGGGAGCCTCAAGTATGCCATGGTGATCATGAGACTAGATATTTCCCAAGAAGTGGAGTTGTGTGTTAGTTCATGGAAAATCATAGAAAGAATCATTGGTTTATAGTGAAGTGGATACTCAGATTTTTGAAAGGCACTTCAAATGCTACAATCTGCTATGGAGGGGCAAATTTTTAGACAAGAGGTTTTGTAGATTCTAATTTTGGTGGTGACAGTGATGGATGAAAGTCCATTACAAGTTATGTTTTTACTCTTGCTGGTGGAACTATGGGTTGGGCTTATAAGTTAAAACTAATGGTGGCTTTATCAACCAATGAAGCATAGTATGTCATTGTAACTAACTTTTTAAAGAAGTTAATATGGTTAGAGTGACTATTGGGTGACTTCATGAAGATACAGGGAAAGATTACATTGCATTATGATAGTCAAAGTGTAATTCACTTGATGAAGAATGCAACATTTCATGATTGCATAAATCATATTGACATCAAGTACCACTTCATTAGGAGCATGGTGGAGGATGGTAGGATCCTTTTGTTGAAGGTAGACATCCAAAAAACAAATTGTAGACATGTTAACAACACTAATCAAGGTAGAGAAATTTCAGTGGTGTAAAACTTCATTGGGCTTGTTAAAATTGTGATGAAGTCAACATTGGGCATGGTCAGTAGTTAGATGGTAGAATAAATAGGTATGGAAAATCTTGTGTACATTAACTTCAAGTGAGAGAATGTTAGTATATGAAGTGAATATTCAATGTCACTATTCATGTGATGAGGTGGTAGTGTGACTGGGTAGTGATTGTGTGTATGAGGTGGCTCTTTATTGATGTGGTATGGTCCACATGAATTTTTTTATTGAATAAAATATCAAGATAGACAAATGAGATGAATTTCTATGATGGGTGACTTTTGGAGGCACGTGGGAACAAACATCTTCACCATGTGCTTGTGGGGCACATTTGTCTATGGGCCCTTTTTGTTGGAGTAAAAAAGATGATTGAGGCATATTTTAAATCATGTGAGTGCACATGAGTTGAAGGGACTTTGACCACTATTCTTGATTGGAAGTCACATGTGAAGTAGGGAAAACATGTTTGGGTCACATGGAGGTGGGATCCTTAAATCAAAAGTGGAGAACATCTTTGACTAGCACATATGAGGGAGACTAAGGTTCGTATTCATGAATAGTAAGGGCCACATGGAGGGTGGTGCATTTTTTTTATCTCTCCTCTTATTTCATCCTTTGATAATTATATTTATTGTATTTCTATTTAATTATGACACTATCTCATGTATGGATAGTGTAGACATCCAATTTCTATCACAATTGTGTTGAAATTATCAATCTTACTCGAAATTATGCAACAATGCATAATTTAAGCCAAAATCACTAAAATGCACTAAATGGTTCAATTTTATCATATACAAGTGCTGAATTAGGCTAATGTATCTTTGAATGGGAAAATGCATTTTATGTGATTATTAAATTTTCTCAAAACTTTTCGAGTCAAAACGGCAAAAATGCAATTTAATACTCTAAATGAATGAATTATTCTAATTTAGAGGTATACAACATGTGTATGCACTATTTCATGTTGATACTGTCCTAAATGAGATATTGGTCCATACGCAACTGATACCATATTATAATTATACTCCAGTCAAGTTATAACCTAGTAACTTGACATTTTGACCAATTTGATTAAGTGAGCAATCAATTTCGAAAGAATTACATAAAAATTAATTAATCTCACTTAGGCAACTTAATACAAATCAAGGGATTAAGTGGAAAATCCATGAAATATATTTAATATATATTAATTATAAATTCATTTCTAATATCTGAATCATATGGTGACATCATCAATGGGTGGCATTTATAATCCATAAATGGAACAAATATCTAGTTTAAGCCCTCCTATGCCTCATTAATGCCCATATATTCCAAATATTAATGAGGGTATCTATGATTTGAGCCTCCAAAACTAAATTGATTCATGGTCACACATCTTGATCTCAAGATGGGTAGTCATGGTTGATTCTGATCATTTCCAAAAATCTATAAATATAAGGGTTCTCACTCATCTTTTCAAGCTTCTTTGGCATAAACTTATTATGCAAAATTCTCCTCGTAATCTATTTTTGTGAAGTGTTATGATGCTTAATTTTCCATAGGATAGCTTCACTATTGGCACAAATTTGATCAAATATCATGAGCCTAGTTTCATTGGTGCATTGTGAGACAATGGAGGATCAAACCACTCATCATTGCTAAAGACTTGGAGCACCAAATCAAAAGGGGAAAATCATGTTTTGAGCTACACTTGGAGGAGGGATTCTCTTGGGAAGGTGTGATGTATATTCCATCTTTCAAAAGCTCTTAGTTTTGATTTCTAAAACCCCATGAAGGAGTTGGCTTAGTTAGTTATGTTTTTTATGCTTGTTTGATTTTTATTGACTAATGCATGATCTAACTCACTTTGGATTCCATCTCTACATCTTGGCACACTAGGTGGGACCATGAATCCCATACAAGCAAGGAGACTAATTTGGCACTATTAGAAAAAAAAAATGCTTAAAAATCTCTAAAAATTAGGTTTTGTCTTTATTTTTTTGGTGTTTTTGTTCCTTTTATTGATACATAGTGACTAGCATCGATTTGATCTAATCGACATTAGTCCTATCCTAACTGCATCAGTCCTTGAGTGAAGGCTAGAACATGGTAGAAAGGCAGATTTTTGGGTTTTTCTCAAAATTCCTACTAGTTATTATGGGTTTTATAAACTTGTAAACTCTCTGTCTTGTTATTTTTTTGCATAATCTAGAGAGTTATTTTATTTTTGTGTTTGTTAGATATTTTTTTGTGTGAAATCATTATGTTTTTCTTACATTTTTATAGGTATCTAACATTTGTTTTAGTCTACCAACATCATTTTTATTTAAACCACCATCATATTTCTTATAACCAACATTGGTCCCTATGGATTGATGTTGGTCTCTATGTCACAAAAATAGAGAAAATCAAGAGCAAGTTTTCAAATATTGATTTCTCATTGGAATTTATTATTTAGAGAGAATATACACCCTCTAAAAATTGTAGGTCACAAGCTAGAAAAAGTGCCAAATTTGATAATGGTTAGGTCTTGAAAACTTTCATTTGGTGCTTAAAAAGAATCTAGGTGTTTATGCTTAGTTTGTTTTGTGAAAGTTTTTACAAGTTTTTGACTAAGGCCAAGGGGCCCAATTTCAAAAAAACTTCAATTTGGTGCATTAAATTAAAAATTCACAATTTTTTGTTTTATGCTATATCTTTTATACGTGTTTATTTTTTCACAAAATGAAGGATACGTGTATGTTCTCCCCCCATCCTCTTTAGGAAACTCGGGTGACCAAAAACACTATTTTTTTTCATTTATGCCTTATAAAAAGACATGAAAATAATTTTGTTAAGGCTCTCCCCAAATCCATATGGTTTAGGTGATCTAAACACAACCTTAAAGTCTTTTCACTTTGTCATTTAGTTTTATGCAACTTGGCTTGTGAGAAGGATTTTATCATCTCCTCATGGGTTCTCTAGGGAAGCATTGACCTGTGAATTCATCTAATGGTATCATTTCAAACCCACTCCATATTTGGGTATACAAATTGAGGGTGACCCATTAGGATGTTTGTTTGAGTGGTTAAACAAACTCTATTAGTGGTACTCTAGCTTAGACTATAGGGATAATTCGGACATCACACTACACTGAGCAAGTGATGGATGTAGTGGTTGTGAAAAAGATAATACCTTTTCACAACAAGTCGATTTACATGGATCCAATTGGTGTGAGTCATCTCTATTATTATCTACACTTGAGACCATCAAGATACACATGCAAATTTAGTTTTAGAATAACCCCACTTGACGTGAACATATTATTGATGTAGGGTGAGTATCCTGAAGTTCCATGTTATTGTACAATATCTTGGGATAAGGGGGTGTAAAAATGCTACTTATTCATGCACTTTTATTTTTGGATTAACACTTAAAATCCTCCTCAAGACACATATATAGATGAAATTCAACGATACGAAGCAACCTTGTCAGTCTTAGGACTTTGGACATTATACTTAGTTGTACTTTGTCTTTTTATCCTTTGCTTGCTTGTTATTATTGAGTCCAAAACTTATTTTAAAGCCAAAACACATCACAACCAAACACCTTTGTTATCCACCATTTCATTTTAATAATGCGGCATTACACTAACCAAATCAAAACCTCTCTTTGCCTTGTTCAAATCTTCATTTGAAACATTGTGTTTGTATCAGCGAAAACAACATTGTTATGCTACCCATTTGAGTCTAGACCATTTTGAAAAAATATCCAAGTCCTTCATTTTTAATTCAAATTCATAATCTCACCTTTCTAAGTTCTAGGCAAAGGTGTTAATTGGTTCACCATTTTCACTTGGTTTGAGTTAACTTGGGTACGATTTCCCGTTCAGGTTGAAGGCTGTTATATAGACTCATCATCATTTTTTTATCATTTTGAACTTAAGTTATCTTGCATTTACTCATGCTCTAAGTCTAGGACCATTATATTTATGATTACCATATGGTGGTGTTGTGCTTCCCATTTGGTTTTGGTTTTAAACTTAAGATTTCTTGTGTGTTTTCACATCTTGAACTTCCTAGTTCGTATTATTACCTTCTTTATCATAAATACCCTCTCTAGTTTTCTAGTCGTAACTCATTGAAGTTGTACCTAGCCTTTATAGTATGGACATATCTTTGACCTAAGTTTGTTGTGCTATCTAGCACTTTAGGTTCTAAATTTATCATACCCTCTTCCAATTTAATGATTTCAACCCACCAAGGTTGTGTAATTTCATAACTATTTCTTCTAATTGTGTGGTATTACACCATTTTATTTTATTATATTCTCTTTTTGCCTTGTCACTTGTTTGGAGGAATAAAAAAACACCTTGTTAAACATTTACAAAACATTTTCCAAATCTTAGAAAACATAGAGAATAATCTTTTAGATATGACACAGAGGTATACTTGTAATAGGGTCTCTTACAACCCTAGCTATGAGGAGGAGAATTTTTATGATGGAAAAGATAATTTTGTAGTGTTTGAGATTTTTTTCCCATAACTGTAGGATCAAAAGAAGACTATTTTGAACATCAACACCTAGAGGATCAAGATGAAGTTCTCCTAAGGTTGATTGAATCTGGTGCTAGATTGTTGTCTGATTTTCCTATGGAACAATTACATACCTCGATTAGGGTAGAAGATCAAAATCAATAACAATCCCTCACTCATATTTTAAAATCAAACATTGCTTCTTCTAGAAAAAAATAAACACTCATAGAGTCAACACCTAATGATCAAGATCTTACCACCAAGATCAAAAAGATAAGTCAACAAGCATAATAGCTTATTAAAAACTTAACTGAATCTTTAGCTACCACTTCAATACAAAATAATGCTTATAAGGAAAAAGAGATGAGGTAGAATAAACACAACATAATTTACTTGAGACGATGGATCATAAGGTATCAATTCAACAAAACAAGTCTCAAGAGGTTCTAAAACATCCTTTGCTAGACACGGAGCATATATTTTCAATCACCAAGAACCTCTTGTTCCTTTGTAGAATCAAGGAATAAAAAACACAATACGTATTGGGGAAATTGTGAAAAACACTTTGGCAATATCTTCCCAACCAATGCATACTTTGGTAAATTGATCACAGACTCCCCAAAATTAAAAAAAAACACTTACAATTCAAGGTGACAGATTTTAGGGAATGTTTATCAACCCAAGAATTAGTGGCTCACTTACTCGACTCAAGGAGTGAACCAAAACAAATTTTTGGATCGTAGAGTGTCTATCCCTAACAAATCAATGTAATAGGGGCACATACCACCTCAATTATATTCCACCTACCAATGTACCAAACATGTAAGAGTGGAATTCGATAAAGGAAATTGTATCGAGATTGGAGACCAAAAACTGAGTCAAGAAGTACAAATTTGATGAGATATGTCCATATCCATTCAATTTGAGTATTCTATAAGTCCCCTTTTTGCCTCATTTTGAGGAACCCAAATTTGAAAAATACAAAGGGAAGGGTGACCCTCACGAACATATTCAAGAATTTTTTGTATTATGCCAAGATGTAGCTTATAGTAACGTTTATTTGATTTTCTTATTTTTAGGAAGTTTATCAGGTGAATCTTTAGACTGGATCCTTAAGTTACCCAAGGGATTGGTGATAGGTTGGAATGATCTATCTAAAATTTTTATCAACCACTTCTCTTACAATATTGAACATGAGTTGACTATGGTCCACTTATACAAAGCTAAACAATGAGATGGAGAAAGCTTCGTAGCATATCTATAGTGGTGGAGAGCATTAGTTGGATGCTTTAAACATAATTTTCTAGAAAAATAGTTGGCCAATATTTTTGCATTGAATTTACACCTTGAGGTGTGCATAATCAATGACTCATTTACACAAATACATTTAAAGAAATTATAGACAAGGGTGTGCAGATTGAGAAGGCACTTATCACTAAAGGCCTTATCAAGATTGATTCATAGGTTTAAACATAAAATTAGACCAAATAACCTATTCAAATTGTTAAAATAGAGAAATCCAAGGGTTTCAATAAGAACAAGAACATGGTAAGAAATGGAGTAACTGAATCTAAACATGTACAAATGGTGCAAGATCCACTAGCTCGAAATGTGAAATTAGCTCAACCTAATCCACCAACCACTTTTCAAAGGATCCCTCCATGAAGGGTATTCAATAACAAATACAAAGTCTTTAGCAAATTGGGGGAGCCTATTGAGGCTGTGTTCTAAAAGCTAGTAGCTGCTAATCTTATTATGTGGCCTATACCAAGGCTATTTCCTAAAGATCAACCCAAACTTAATTGGTATTATGCATATGAGTTTTACAATTTCCATCATGTTGTTGGTCATGGTGCTTATCAATGTGTTCAATTGCAGCATCTTATTGAATATTTGATTGAAAGTGACAAAGTTAAAATCAAGCTTGCCTCACAAAACACTAATTAGGATATGAGAAGCTACAAATATCCATTTCCTAGACATAATCAATAATCGGAAAGAAATAATTAGAACCAATGATAGAATTAGGACAAAATCAGAACCAAGAGTAGAATCGTAATCAACATGATCATAATCAGGATCATAATACTCATGCTAATAACCCAGGTTATAATAACATACCTTATGATTACAATAATATCATGGGGCATATTTCTGCAAACCACATTACCACTATCATTGTTAAATCTTGTAAAGCATCCCATGTTTCTCAAAGTACTGGGCCCATCATTATAGGGTCAATACCCTCCCCTTTAAGTAATGCTGCATTGAGTACAAGTAATTTAGTTATGCCTTAGTTTGCATGGGTTACTATTTTTGGACCCCCTTCTTCTAATTATAATGGCTCCTTACCAACTCAAGATTGTGTCAATGCAACTAGACACCCATGAGTCGCCCTTCAAGGCCCTTTACCTTCATTTTCTAATTATAATGGCTCCTTTCCACCTCTAGATTTTACAATCATAACTAGACGTTCATGATTTACCCTTTAGGGTCCTTTGCCCTCTTCTAGTACTGAACCCGATGTAAACATTGTGCTTTTGGATCAAAAGATGAAAACTCTACTAACTAAGGCTAAACCTTCTCATGCTACTATTGAAAAGACTTATAGTATCTTAGACTAATTGATTAAAACCCCTACACAAATTTTTATTTTAGATCTTTTGCATACATCTGAAGTCTATAGAACTATTTTGAACGACCTTCTTCAACAATCCAATGTTCTTCAATACATTAACCCTAAACAATTCCAAACACTTGTAGGGCATTTACCTTCATTTGAATAGGTTAAATTTGATCAAAAAGACATGTACACTCTTGGTCCTAGTAATAATAACCCCTTGTACATTGAGGTCATCATTGAAAACCATAAAATCAAGTGGGTTATTATAGACAATGGTTTAAGGCTGGACAAAGTGTCTCTCAAACTGGTACAATGATTGGGTTATACTATGAAAGACATCCATCTATAAATTATTACAATTAAGACATATGATAACATCGAAAGGGAATCTTCTGATACTATATATTTGCAAATCCTTGTTGGGTTTGTGTCCCATCATACCTTATTACATATTTTGGATATTGAGTTTCCTTATAACATACTTCTTGGTCATCTTTGGATCCATGAAGTATAGGTAGTATTGTTTACCTTGTATCAGTGCTTCAATTTTCACCATGAGGGGATTGAAGTCACCATTCCTACCGATCTACAACCTTATCCATATAGCAAACACCTAGAGGCTAAGTTTCATAATTATAACTATTTTCCTAGTTTTTAATTAGTTACAAAGAAGAATAAGGAAATAGTTTTACATCCACCTAAATCCAATTATATCAACCCTAGTGACCTTGATTCCACTTTATCTAATCCATTTCCCACAACCCTTGTAAAGCAAGTTATTATAGAAGATGCAGACATTTCCACATACCATCTTAAAGATGCCTTCCATATTGATAAGTTGCCCAAGTCTCAAAAATCCTTTGACAAATCCAAACCTTCCAAAATCCCTTGCAGACCCAACATGATTTGGAAAAAGAAGAAAGATACACAGAAACCACTGATGGTATTTGTACTTGTTATTTTGCCAAATCAAGATCAAGATGCTTTCACTGAAGGAGATTGGTTATATCTGATGGCATTGATGATTGTTTTTAGAATCCAAAATATCCCATCCTCAATCGGATCATGGATAATTTAGATTATACAGGAAAGGGTCCTGACCCATGAGAGTAAGGAATCTTGGAACCTTTATCAGCTAGTAAACCTAACATGAATCAAGGTATTAGATTTATACCACCTAGGGGTGACTTCATGAATTTTGATAGTGATTCTTCTAAGTCAAATAGCGACGAGACTCTTAGTAGTGATGTAGCATCCCATTATAATATTTATGATGAGATTATTGACACATAACATAACATCCCATTGTTCCCTTTGCCTTTACCATCCTAAACTCATTTATTGGGAACAACAAAATTTGATCATATACCTTGATGAATTCTAGAATGAATAATCTATTTCAAAGTACATGGGCCTCAGATATGGATTGCCAATTGGTGATCATAAGCAAGGTTTTGATTTTTCTTTGGATCCTTCTGCCTACTTTGGAGAGTAGGTAAACTTTTTTGGTCATGAAAAATATAAAACATCAAGATCCTTAGGTGAAAACCTCTTTGAGGCACTCATTAGTCAGGGAAATAGTAAAGAAAAATACAAGCCCTTGAGTGAAAAACTATTTTAGGTGCTCTTGGATGGGAAAGTTTGCTCATCTCCAAAGGGCACTCAAGGTCCATAAAGTCCTACCTCCCTATCCAGTGCCAACATCACGTTAGAATAACAACAAGTCTTTGAGCATATTGCTCTTGACTTTCTTGAAATTTTTTCTAGTTGGTCATTACCTAAACCGGTGGATTTAGATTCATCAAATTATCTAGATCTTTGGGAGGAACAATAAAAAGTTGTAGAAAAATTAGAAAATCATAGTCAAACACTGTCTATTATTTTAGAAGATGGTTCTACAATCCTTGTAGAAAAAACTAATGAAGTGAACCTAGGAACATATGATGATCCCAAAATGGTGTACTTTGGAGCTTCTCTTATTGATGAGGAGAGTAATCATATTGTCACCATTTTGAGAGATTTTATTGATATTTTTGCATGGGCATATTTGACATGTCAGGTTTAGACCCTGACTTGGTTGTGCATCAATTTGTTATCCAAACAGATGCCAAGCCAATCAAACAAAAATTAAGGAAAATGCATCCACACATCGCTCTTTTAATAACAATGTAACTAGAGAAATTATTAGGAGCAGGCTTCATCAAACCACTAGACTAATTTGAATGGATATCAAACGTAGTTCTATTTAGGAAAAAAACCACATGGTATACATCTTTATACTGATTTTAGAGATATCAACAAGGCATTCCCCAAAGATGATTTTCCTCTACTCAACATTGACATGATTATTGATTCTACTACTGGATATGATATGTTGTCCCTCATGGATGGGTTTTATGGATAAAATCAGATCAAGATAGCTAAAGAAGACCAACACAAAACTGCGCTCACCACACCGTCGTGAACATTCTATTATCAAGTCATGCCATTTGGATTGAAGAATGATAGGGCCACTTATCAACATGTTATGACTATCATTTTACAAGAAATGATTCATGATATTTTTGAAGACTTTGTTGATGACATCCTAGTAAAATCAAGAACACGTGTTGAACATCCTGATGTTCTTCAGAGAATCTTTGAGAGATTTCATGAGTACAAGGTCCGTCTAAATCCAAAAAAGTGTGTCTTTGGCATCACTTTAGGAAAATTGCTAGGGTTTATTGTATCACAAAGAGGGATTGAATTATACCCTACCAAGGTCAAGGCCATTATTAAAATGCCTCCACCTTTTAATCTTAAATAGCTTCATAGCCTACAAGAAAAGATCCAGTCTATTCATAGGTTCATTTCACAATTGAAAAATAAGTGCCACCCATTTACACATATTTTGAAGAAAGGGGTCATGTTTCAATGGGACAAATAGTGTCAATTATAATTTGAAAAACTCATAATGTATTTGGCCAACCTACCAGTTTTGAGACTGCCAACACTTAGACAACTATTGGTTCTTTATATTTCAATGACTGAACATGCACTAGGGGCACTCTTGGCCCAACATGATGATTAGAGAAAGGAACATGTAGTTTATTATTTAAGCCACATAATGGTGGATTATGTGAATAATTATATTCCTATTGAGAAGACATGTTTAGCTATGGTGTTTACCTCCCAAAAGTTACAAAACTATATGTTGAACAATAAAACCATTGTTATTGCTAAAGGGGACCCCCTCAAATTTTTATCATCTAAAGCAGCTCTCATGGGTCGCATATCCAAATGGGTCATGCTCTTAAGCAAATTTGATGTTGAATATCATAATTAAAAAACTATCTAGAGGTAGGTTATTGTTGATCAACTTGCAAAAGCCCCTATTATAGACACTCAACCACTCAGATTCAAATTTCTAAATGATTCTATTAAGATAATAGAAGAAGTGTTATAGGAAATTGAGAAATGGAAGCTATAATCTGATGGTTCCTTCACTTCTCAAGGATCTAGAGACAATATTTTGTTGATTACACCGCAAGGGGATTTGATTCCCAAAGTGTTTTGTATCAATTTTCATTGCACCAACAATATGGCCAAGTATGAGGCACTTATTGTAGGACTATGTCTTGCAGTGCAATGGGATATCCAACACTTAATGGTCTTTGTGGGTTCCCAATTGATTATCAATCAAACCACATATTAGTATCAGACTAGAGATGACAAACCTATACTTTAAAATCATATTGTGGTAATCTCAAAGCTCATTTCAAATCTCTACAATTTAAACAAGTACCATGGGTTAATAGCATATTTTCTAATGCAATGGAAATAATTAGGTCCATGATACAGATTGATAGTACTGATAAAGAGTATTAATTTTTCATTGAAAACCTTTTGTATCCTACTCATGTCTTGCCAGATTCAGAAAGGGTATGCATCATTATTGGTCCCAATTCCCCACCTGAACTGCCTTGGTTTCAAGACATTTACAATTATTTTCATGGCCAAATTTTTTCACTTGACCTTTCCAATAATCATCAAAAACTTTTCATTAATCACATATCCTATTATTCCCTCCTTGGAAACATGTTTTATCGTAAAGGCTATGATGGAATGCTAATTCTTTGTTTATCTTCGAGAGAATCCAAGTTAGCAATTAAGGAAGTTCATGAAGGAATGTGTGAATCCCACACCAATGGTGTAGTCTTAGCTAAAAAACTCCTCAGAATATGTTACTATTAGTCCAAAATGAAAATAGACGCTTGTAATTATGTGAGACTCCTATCAACAACACAAAAAATTTATACACACACCTTCCTTGCCACTACAACCCATTACTACACCATGGCCATTTTATACATGGGGCCTCAATCTCATTAGGAAAATAAACTCAACATATTTTGATGGCCATAAACATATTCTCACTGATACTGAGTATTTTACTAAGTGGATTGAGTCCATTCCTCTCACTTACATCATTAGGATGTAGATTGCTAAATTCATTCATTACCATTTCATTTGTTGATATGGTATCCAAACTCATATTATATTAAATAATGGAAAATCATTCATAAACCAAGATGTTAAATCTCTTTGTGTAAAATTCAAAAACAAGAACAATAAATCCACATCATATAACCAGTAAGGCAACAGACAAGTCAAGGAATAAAGCAAAACCATTGTAGCCATACTTAAGAATATTGTCAATGACGCTTGCCCTAATTGGCACTTGTAAAATTTTCCTACCCTTTGGGCTTTCAAACTAGTCATATAACCCCCACAGGATCCACTCCATAATCCCTTGTTTATGGCATAGAAGCTATTATTCCGATTGAGATTGAGTTGCCTTCATTATGAGTTTCTTTAGAGAATATTAAATATGATGAAGATTATAGAGTCTTCAGGTTGCCATAACTAGAACTCCTTGATGATAAGAATTTGGCTACCCTAGATAATTTACAATCCTATAAGAATAGATTGCATAGAAGCTATAACAATTGCATTCTCCCCTAGGAGTTTGAAATTGGTGATTTGGTCTTGAAAGAGAATCAAAAGAACAAAAATGTTGAATACAAGAAGAAGGGTAAGTTCCAACCCAATTGGATAGGCCCATATTTAATCACAACAAACTATGGATCAGGGGCATTCTGACTGCCTACTCTAAATGGCGAAGAACTCCTAGAACCCATGAACATTATACATCTCAAGTGGTTCTATGCTTGACATCCATTTGAATCATTCTCTATATGACCCCTTACTTGAGGGTAACTTGTGTTGAGGTCATTTTATCCCACTATTATATCTTGGACCATATTCATTTTTTACTAACCTACCCTGGACCATTCTCATAAGAATTATATTCTTTTATAACTCTAGACCATTGAAACTTTGGATCGTTGGAACTTTGGATCATTTATATTCCAACTAGACTCTTTTTATCCCACCCTGGACCATCCTATCTTAGACCCTATTCATTTTATATCATTTTATCTTGGACCATTCTATTTAGAACTACATTATTTTCATACCATGGACCATTGTAACCTATACAATTTTATCCCTCAAGCAATTATGATCTTGATTATGACTCTTAGAGGTTCTGGACACATTCAATGCCAATTCTACAAAACAATTAAGTGTGAATAGTATTTTGTAGCTTCTTCTTACAGACAAGTAAACACGGATACCTTAGCAAATTGTTGTTCTTCATAGAATGGTCCTTCAAATTTATCTAGCATTGCACATTGTTCTATTATTATTTTGTTATTATTTGATAGGTGTTGTTGCCTTAATAGATTCTCACTCTCACTGATTTATGAGCATGGGCCATTACAATTGGCTTTAGCTATTATTGAAACTTATACTCTTGGACGTGCATCTCCTTAATTAGTTGGTTCCTTAAACCTTCTGTTAATATTCCATTCTTGTTAATTATCTCAAAAACACAAAAACATTATAAAATTGATCGACTGTTGACCAATTTTTGCCCCTGGCAAAATTGTGGTCAACTTCTTCACCTACTATTTAATGCTAGTCAATTTTGGGTTGCAGGGTCCCTTTTCGAGTTCAACATGATTAAGTTCAAGACATGGTTCTTCAGCGTGGTTCATGGCTTGGTTCAATACAAAGTTCAATCTTAGTTCAACATGGCAAGTTCAACGCATATTGGTTCATCAGCTTTTGTCTCTTCTAGGAAATTGGCATGCTCAATTGAACCCTTAAACTGTTGAACCTTTTTGGTTCAACACTTGGTTCAAGGGTATGTCCTTGGCTGAAGGGGGCAGTCTTCAAAGTTCATTGCCCTAGTGGAGGGCTGGTGCAAGAAAGGATCCGGGTAAGTCAAAGAATTTGTCTAAGTTCATTCAAAAATTTTAAGTCTCGAATTCAGGGCATCAAAGCACAAGGTTTAAGAAAAATCGGATCCAATTCAAAGTCCATTCGATTTTAAAATTGGCTAAGTCTCGCAAAAATTCAAAGATTTTAAAGCAAAACCTGCGGCTTATTAACCAAGGCAAAGGGTCAGGCAGGCATTTCATTTAAATCCCATGACTGAATGTAAAGCAGAAAAGGAATTTCCATGGACTTTTTGTTCATGGGAAATGTCCACAGACAAAAGTCTGTGGGTTATACAGCAAATGGCCAGGCAAAATTTCTGCAGACAAATTGCCCGCGGGAAATTCCTGTAGATAATTTGTCCGCAGAAATTCAAACGGAGAGCCAAGCCCGCACAAAGTCCGCGGGGATTTCAAAAACCTGACAAAACAAAGGCTCGTAGGAGCCATTCAAAGCCTGACAAAACATTAAAAAGCCCGACTAGCTGGCAGAGGAACATGCCGTGTGGAAAGCAAGGAAGACCCGTTAGCAGTCCGGGCCAACATGGAAGCCGTCAAGTGCCAAGGAAGGAATGCCTGGGACGTAATAACAAAGACAGAAGAACAAGTCATGACAACAAAGAAGAATAGCAGGCTAGCAAGGCAAAGCATGAGGACGTCCAGGGAGGACGTCAAGTCAACAAGGGAATAACAGTTTGTTTCAAAAAACATAAAATGCTAATCGAGAAGAGCCAAGTTGAAGCGACCTGCTAAGATGTTCGCCCCTGGGGGCTAAACAGACTAGATGAGACAAAATGGGAAAAAGTCAAGCGACAGGCATGGTTCCAGAAAGAGGATGACGCACCAACAGTGTTTTCCCTCTTACCAATGAGATGTGATAGGCCACTTGCAAGCAAAGCGCCAAAATGAGTCTTCTTGTCTTTTTCTATATAACATTGCGAATTGGTCATTTGTAATCATCTTTTTCACAGTTTTGGTCAGGCGCAGCCCTGCTAAAATTTTTGCTTGGATCAAACAAAGACAATTTTACCTCTTTCTTGGATGGATTTTTCTGTGTATGTTCTAAGTGTTTGAGTTGTGTCCAGTCATTATCTTTTGATGCTCTCACAGGTTCAGTACCAACAGACCAGTCATCTACAAAGCGCCATTGTCTGCTACTGACAGGAGAAGAGTTCCTTTTGGGGTGCAAAAATAGAGGTCACTTACAGTATGTATTTCCTAGCATCTTGGTGAGTCCCTGTTTCCTGTATTTTCCATTAGAACCTCCCGATCATTTCCAGCAGCCTGGTCTTTCTGCCAAGTCTGAGTGTATGTATGTTGTTTTATTTGGTCATGAGTGTGGAGGTGGGAAGGTCGATCCTTGTTTTTGGTGTATCACCTCTTTAGAGTAGGTTGTTTGTTTTCCTGTATCTTTCTCCCTTTTTTCCCCCAATTTATCTATATATCTATATTTTGCACTGCCTAAAACAAACAACGATACATCAAAGGGAGCTAGCCCTTATCTAGAGACTCTCCTCTCCTACTTCACCATCCCACAGGTGAGAGAGGAGTTTCCATGTTGTGGAGAAAAGGCAGGAGTTCGACCTCCTTGCCTCGGGTGCAATTTTATTGCATCAACATTGACAAAACAAACAAAAATAATATCTTGCTTTTTATTTTATTCTAATCTCACACTCTTTCCATTTTGCAAACACTCATTTGAACATTCTCACCATTTTGTGAGCCCATTTCCTTACTTTATTCTACAACATCAATCATGTTTTCTTATCATCACTTTTATTCTATTCCATTTCCCAGGAGAACTACATTTGGCTTGAAGTTCATATTGGATCTCGCATCCATAGAACTATGTAGGCAACATCCACTTGTCTCGTACATCTAGAGTCAGCTAGGCCACCCCTTCATTTTCTTATCCCCCCCTTTTTGTTTTGTTTTGTTGTTTCCCTATCACTTGGAGGAAACTTTTGTCTCTTTTGTTCTTATTTTGTTGTACTAGTATCATTATTTCTTAGAATAGGGATCACCCTGTCATAGAGAGTAACACCTCTATTACACTTACACGAACCATTCACCTTTTTCTTTATTTCCAATAACATTGTGACTAACACTTGTTTTTGTGTGTTTGTTTTATTTTTATTGTTTTGATTGCTTCCTTGTCTTAATATTTGGTTTGTTTATTTTGTACATTTTCTTTATTGTTTATTCTGGGTGTTTTGTTCTTTTGGTCTTTTGTGTTACTATTTTGTCTTGTTCTTTTGCTTTGTTTTTCAAGCACATCTTATTACTACACATTAATCTTGATTATTCATATCTTGCTTTCATATTGTTTTTAAGTTGTTCTTGCTTTGCTTTTGTATATTCTTCTTCCTCTTTAAGTTTGAATTGTGACTAACACTTGTTTGTGTGTGTTTGTTTGATATTTATTGTTTTGATTGCTTCCTTGTCTCAATATTTGGTTTGTTTGTTTTGTACATCTCTTTTATTGTTTATTCTGGATGTTTTGATCTTTTGTTTTAATATTTTGTCTTGTTCTTTTGATTTGTTTTTCAAGTACATCTTGTTACTACACATGGATCTTGATTATTCATATCTTGCTTTCATATTGTTTTTAAGTTGTTCTTGCTTTGCTTTTGTATATTCTTGTTCCTTTTTAAGTCCAATATTGACTAACACTTGTTTGTGTGTGTTTGTTTGATTTTTATTGTTTTGATTTCTTCCTTGTCTCAATATTTGGATTTTTTCTTGTACATTTCCTTTATTGTTTATTTGGGGTGTTTTGTTATTTTGGCCTTTTATGTTATTGTTTTGTCTTGTTCTTTTGCTTTGTTTTTCAAGTACATCTTGTTACTACACATGGATATTGATTATTCATATCTTGTTTTCATATTATTTTTAAGTTGTTCTTACTTTGCTTTTGTATATTTTTTTTCCTCTTTAAGTCTTGATTATTCATATCAAGATTTTAAGTTGTGTTGCATTTATGTTTTGTTTTTCTCTTTATTTTTATTTAAATGTAAATAATTTTAACGTTGGTATTGATAGTTCTTATCATTCTCCTTAGTTAAGAATATTCACATTTAAACTGGCTCGTTGTACAAGAAATACAATGTCATTATAGGTTATTCATGCTTATGATGCATAATTTCCTTTTGCTAAAGTAAGCACTAAGTGTTTTGGATCCCAAGTCTAAATGTTAATGCAGAACCATAGATTAGTTGTCAATGCACCATGCCTAATACATGACTCTATGCAAGACGTGCATCTCTTGGCATATACTATGATTCTAATCAAACAATGGTCCATTTTTCTTCTATTCTTCTTTCCTCATTTTATTTTCTCTCACTTTTGGAAAAACTACATTAGCTTGAGGTCCATCTTGATTATGTAGGATACACTTAGATACATGACATATCTCAAGTCATCTTATCCATCCTCATGCTTCTCATCTCTTTCATCACTTTGTGCATCCTCGTATACCTAATTTTTTATGGATTTTTCAAGTCATTAGACCATCGCATCTACGTTTACAGCCACTCATTTTTAATCTATGCATTAGATTATATCCTTGAGATATGCTTGCCAATTTGCCTTACTGGGGAAGAATATTTAGACCAATCATTGATCAAATCAGCCTTACTGAGGCAAAATTAATTATCAGTGATCAAAATCTACCCTACTAGGGTAAAATTACTTTATCAACTGATCAAATCCACTCTACTGGGGCACATTATTATTTTCCTTTCTTTGGATCAATGCTCTCCAATTTATTCTAATTACAAGCTCTATAGTTATTGCCCTTATTTTGGCAGTTTTAAATTATGCAACTTATCTCAGGATTGATCGTTCCCTAAGCATGTAATTTTCACCCTCTTGTGGGTGTATTCAAAGTGTCCCTTATTTTTTGGATTGTATCCTTCTCATTTCCATTATAATCTATTATATTTTAATAATTGAGAATCAACATGTGCAATCATTAACTCATATGGATTTAATCTCATATATGGGTTAGTTTCACTCTTTCTCTCTTTTCGAGAGTCCATCCTTCTCTTTCATCCTTGTATGTCCTCTTGAGGGGGCATCATAGGTCATTTCCTTCCAACTTCTTGACAACTCTTTTATTTGAAAATATGTTTCTTTGACTGAGTGTCTTGCCATGCTTTCTCAAACAGGGGTAAATGTAGATAGCCTATTCTTATCACCATTGTGTTGAAATTGTCAATCTTACTTAAAAATTTTCAACAACACGTAATTTGAGCCAAAATAACTAAAACACACTAAATAGTTTGAGCTTGTCATATACAAGTCTTGATTTAGGATAATGTATCCTTGAATGGGATAATGTATTTTATGTGATTATTAACTTTTCTCAAAACATTTTGAGTCAAAATGGAAAAAAATACAATTTGATGCTTTGAACCACTAAATTCTTCTAATTTGGAGGCACATGACATGTGTATGTGTTATTTCATGTCGATAATGTTCTAAATGGGATATTGGTCCATACGCAATTGAAATCTTCTTCTAATTATACTCTAGTCAAGTTATGACCTAATAACTTGACATTTTGACTAGTTTGATTAAGTGAGTAACCAATTTCCAAATAATTGCATAAAACTTAATTAATCTCACTTTGGTAAATTAATCCAAATCAAGGGCTTAAGTGGAAAATCCATGAAAGATATTAAATATCTATCAATTAAAAATTCATTTCTAATATCTATATCATCTGGTGACATCATCAGTGGGGTGGCATCCATAAGCTATAAATGAAATAAATATTTGGTTTAAGCCCTCCCATGCCTCATTAATGCCCCTTTCTTCCAAATATTGATAAGGGTATTTATGATTTGAGCCTCCAAAATTGAATTAATTCATGGCCACACATATTGATCTCAAGATGGATGGTCATGGTTGATTTTGATCATTTCAAAAAATCTATAAATACAAAGGTTCTCACTCATATTTTCAAGCTTCTTTGGTGTAAACTTATTATGGAAAATTCTTCTCACAAGCTCTTTTTGTGTAATGTTATGATGCTTAATTTGCAATAGGATAGCTTCACTATTAGCATACATTTGATCAAATATCATGAGACTAGTTTCATTGGTGCATTGAGATATGATGGAGGAGAAAACCACTCATCATTACTAAAGACTTGGAGTACCAAATCAAAATGGGAAAATCACATTATGAGCTGCACTTGGAAGAGGGATGCTCTTGGGAAGGTTTGATGTATATTCCTTCTTTCAAAAGCTCTTAGTCTTAATTTGCAAAACCCCATGAAAGAGTTGGCTTAGTTGGTTATGTTCTTTATGCTTATTTGATTTTTCTTGATTAATGCATGATTGAACTCACTTTGGATTCCATATCTAAAGATAAAGTTTAAGTTTGAAAAAATGTTCTTGTATTTTATAGTTTGTTAAATAAATTTGGATAAGCTTTTATGCTTGAGAGATAACATTGTAAGGAGAGTGTGTTGAAGATGAAGACTTATTGGAGAGAATTTTTAAGTTAATATAAGAATACAAATACCTATTGCCTTGTGGTTTTTTCTTACACCTTACAAGGTTTCCACATAATTCTCTTGTAATGTGTTATTTTTGTTATTAGTTTTAGTAGCTTGTTATTTCCGCATTGTTTTTCTTGTACATTAGTTGGATTATTTCCTAACACTCAAAGTTGTTAATATTTCATTTCCATTTCTTTCCAACCTTGTAGAAATTCAATATGATAATAATAAATCTTTACTCCTCCAAGCTAAGACATAACAATGTAGAGTGTTAATTGAGATCTTTTTAAAAGTTGTCATATAAAGATGACAAAGTTGGTCAAATAGACTAACAATGTTTCAAAAAATAATATCTCTACATTTTTATGGAGAGACATTTATATATAAACACAAATACATTCATAACTACATTACAATGTAACTTTGAGCAAGAAGACATGTTATTTTTAGACCATTATCATTTTGCAACAACAAACCAATCCAATCATTTGAACATTTTACAAGGGTAAAATATGACCATATACTTCATGACTTGGTTGTATATTGAAAAGGAATCTCTAAAGTCTAAAAAAAGTGGTATAAGTCTTGAGTAAAAAAACAACATATAACCTTTTTGTAATGACATTAGGGAAACCCATACAAACATATAATGATAATATTGTAAAAGGACATTGAAAAATCTTCTGAACTTTAATATAGCTTAATGTTGGATTTACTCCAAAGTGATAAAAATAGAAAATGGTGCAACTTAGTTATATCCTTTATTGTAGAGAAATTAAAAAAATGTAAAAAAATAGAGCAAGGGTGCATGCATTAACCTCAAAAAAGAAGTGCAAATATTAAATACTTGAACTTACAACCACATGAAAAAGACCAAAATAAAACATTACATGATACAACTCAACTCGAGTATGAAACTTAAATAACTAAAAAGATGAATTATAAAAATAGTTTTGTAATTATGTTTATATTCATTTTCTATTTTTTTGTCCTGAGCTTCAATGGAAAGGAGACTCTTAAACAAGGGAATCATAAAACAAGGCAAAATAAAAAAATAGAGATAGTGCTCACTGTTTACCTCAAAATGACATCACCTTCCCATGTAATCTCTTCAGCAAAAAATTGACAAAGGGTTTAAAGAAGCCATGATTTATGACTCATAAGTCAGTTGTTCAAATCTTGTAGATTTTTCACTTTAAGAAACACATGATAATAGCGATTGAATGAATAGAAGAGAATTTCTCATCTTTGATAATAAACAATAAATATTTCTATATTAAGTGATAAATTATTAGTCATATGATTATAATGTGTCTCATTTACAAAATTATTATTAATTTATTACAATAACAATAACTATGATTTCCTTTCATGTAATTAATTTTGAAAGAGAAATTATAGTGATGGTAAGGAGTCATCTCAAGGACACATGCTTTTTATTTTGTTATATTATTAGAAATTAAAGTGGACCTTTGGGGTTGAAATCCTCATATGTGCTTCACTAATTTTATAAATTTAAAATAAAATGTATTATGTTTTTGGTGGACTGTTCCTTCTTGGACTTTGTATTCATGAATTAATTAAGAATGACCTTTGTTGACAACTCAATCAATAACATATTGGTTGTGCTTGCTTATCGATTGCTATCCCCTTTGAATGCCCCTTTGTGGTTAGGTGTTATGTAAAAATATAATGCTCTTCCATCTCATCTTTGATTTTGACACCTTTATAATGGGTGACCAATATTTCGATGGCCAATTATATCAAACACTTTGCAATTTTTGGGATTCATACCTTACACTAAAAGTGATTTTGTGTTAATGAATATTTTTTAATATAACCATTTTTTAATAATTTTTAATATGCATTTATACTTTTGTGTTTTCAAATATTTTATAAATTTTGTTTTTTTTTATGAATTATTTTTTAATTATATTTCTTTAATAAATTTGAATCTTTTGGAAGGCTCTAACAATTTTAATTTTGATCACCGAGAATAAAATTTACATGTATAATGTCCACACCATACACACCACATATAAATATTTTATGTTGATATAATTAAAAATACAATTCTTATCAATAAATTTTATATTTACTCTATTTAATAATTATTTTCATGTGTTTTCATTGTAATACACTAAATTGTAATTTTAATATATCATCCCAAATTTTCTTCTAGAATTGGTGACTTTATATTTTTGTAAGGGTTCCCAATGATTCTCATATATTTACCTTTTATTATATAATTGTTAAGTGTTCTTTATATGAATATGTGCTTGGTCACAAGTAGTTCTAAATTTATGGGTACAAAGTTTGAGCAATAGGTAGGGTAATTATAAAAATAAGCTACCTTAGGTGCTTCCATAAACAGATATCATATTCTAAATTAGATTTTATTTATATATTTTTATCAAATATTACATAATTTTTCTAATATTTTAAGCTAGATTCCTTTTTATAAAGGATACAAATTTATAATTACTATAAAAATGTTTGTAAACTAATCTACATATAATGTTACATAATATTAAGCTATTAATTACAACTAAATATGAAATCATAATAATTATATAAAAATGTAAACTCCAAAGCCTTGATAAGAGTGTACATATGACTAACCACCTTTAATTTATATAATATATTTTTTATAAATTTATATAATATATTTTCTGTAAAATTTTTAATGAACTTAAAGTAAAATATAATTAATTTTAAAAAATAAATTAAAGCCTTGAGGATATGTAGAATGTCCCAACTCATTATAATTACAAAAAATATTTAATTTTCAATCCAATCTTCACCCAAATATTAGGTATAAAAACAATGAACAAATCACCTCTTCATGTTTGGATTGACTATCAACAATTTTGGTTGAAATGAACTCCTTAACATGAGAAGAATTGTGATAGACCTATTCATATAATGATTATGATTAAATATTTTGGAGATAGTTTATTATTATAACTAAAATCATATGAATTGTTCTTTCATCAAAAAGATGGAGTTTAATAATATATAAAATTATTGATCAATTTGATCAAAGCGTGTATCTAAATGAATGAGATGACCCTAATAAACATCATTAATATTATTCATCATTGTCCAGAACAAACCTTAATTATTATTAATTAAAAAATCAACAAAAAGTGATAATTTTGTAGAGAATAATTTAAACCTTGTCATTAATAATGTTATCAATAATATTTAAAATAATAGTTGAAGTCCCTTTTTTACTTGACTATGGTGAGTACTCTCTCTTACTACTAGACTAGAAGTAAATCAAATTGCATGGAATTAAAATTTTGTTCATTTCAATCTCCTCGAGACCCAACATGATCTTAAACATATTTTTGAGTAATTTCTTTTTGCACCTTTTATCACTCTAAAACACTATGAAGCACACATCATGGGAATTGGTTTTATAAATACAATAATAAGTGACATGAAAACTATGGAAAAATAAAGGAATACAATACGAGTTAAATAAATAAAGTGCCAAAAAGACATAATCTATAAACGTATACATGGTAGGTCAATGGGGAAACAAAACATAGTTTATTATGAGACCATTGCCAGTTTTTGAAAAAAAAAGTGAATTTTAACCTAAATGATTCTTGATCTTTTGAAAAATAAATTTAAAATAAAAAACTATATATTATCCTTAAGGGTTTTGTGATATGTAAATTAGGTGGATATTCTAATTTAAGTTTAACCAATACATAATCATTCTACTTAAGGGGCTGCTCTCAAGTTCTATGTCATAGAAAAATACCCAAAATATTATTTAAAGATGTGTTCAAAATTTTATGATTTTCATCTAAAACATATAAGAGAATATGCAACCTTTCACATTCTACTACTCCATACATGATTGCAATTTAAATGCTTGCATATAAGTGTAATACTAATGTGAAGTTCTTTAACCTTTAAGAAACAAGTATTATGATTTTGATAGAGGAGTATTAAGCTCTATTAAGTCCTTATTATATTAGAATAGTTACATGAATGGAAACATACAAAAAAAAGAACAAACACATCAACAAAGAGAGATAACACAAGATATACCCTTGAGAAATTCAATGTGAGCAAAATCCAACAAGAATGAAGCCATGTTTCCTCATCTCCACCATGTTCTGTAGTTTACAAGTTCTTGCCTTCTTTGGATTACAAGAATACCAACCTCATGGGATCCTATAATAATAGTTATCTTTGTAATGATTGATGGAAGACTTGCCTCTCAAGTAAGAAAAATTACTGAACTTAGCTACCTCAGCTATGTAGTCTTCAACTGATTCACAAACATGAAAATAATGAGTTGATGAAGGAAAAAATTATTGAATTCCTCAAATGAATCCAATTGAATGATTGGATTGAATTATTTTATTACTTATCTCTACCATATATGAAGTATAAAGGCTCATATATATTCACAAAAACATCCCTTAGGATTGAACAATAAGCCCAACGGTTGGAATTTGAAGCCAAAATGCCTTCATATACTTTTAACTTCTTAGGATTCCAAAATCACTGATATGTGCTGGTCAAAACCACCATGGTGTTATGTAAGCACCACTAATGGTTTAAAAACCACCGAAGTGGTTATGAAATTACCATCAATATTTTTACAACCCTAAAAGTCCTCTAACTTTTGAGGCCATGACTTTTGCATATGAGCTCAAAATCACATGCTATTTTTTTTAAAATTGCATAAATTTTTGACAAGGATACAAATATGTTTTCAAAAGATACTTTTTATGCCAACCATATGTTTTGTATCTTGTATAGTAGAAACTATCTCTTTTCTAGGACTTGGCATGTTGTGAATACCCCTACTTGATAGTCGATTATCTTGTTCATTGAATTGGTATATGATCCAAATGTCTAATCATACACCCAAATATTCAAAACTTTTAGTCCCAAAAAATCTACATGAAAACAAAGTTAGGATTCACATTCTATCCTCTTAATTTGTATACCAACATATCATCCTCTTGGATTATATATTATTCCTCTCTCTTAGAGATTGATTTTCCAATTGTGAAACCTATAAACCTAGGTCTCTTAAAGGGTCTATGACTCCTTCCAATCTCTACCAACTGAGATTATTTCATTCTTTGGTGTCTTAGTCTCTTTTATGACTATTTCTCTTATCCCCTCTTCTATGATACACATGCTTGTAGGCTAGGATGAATCTCTTCGCATGGTTATGCACATACAACATCCTATTTGATGTTCACAATGATTTCAAAAAGTGATTTTTTTTCATTATATACGTAGTGTTACAACAATTCACCACACTTACATGTTAAATTCATCTTAGGTCTTATAATTCAACAATGCAATATACATTGAAGTAAATGTATTTAATGAAATAAAATGGATCCTAAAACATCCATCCATCAAAACCAATATTATTCTTGTGGAGTGATACTCACCATTGATGATCTTCCCACCATGTATGTTAGGAATATAGAATGCAAAGAAATATTAATGAAAAAAAGATGGAAATAAAATGCAGAAAACACACTATAAAGGAGACACAATTTTAACATAGTTCACCTAATATGGGATATGTCCACATAGAAATAGTCATTTATTCTCTTATTCAGTCCAACAAATAAAGGGATAAACTTGAAATACATACACTGCAATCTCCTCTTCACTCACGCACAATGCACTGCCATGATTACAATGCCCAAATATCAAAAGAGGATTACATATTAGGGCAAAAATGCACCAATATAATTTATACAGTCAGATTTGTGACTTGATAGTGAATGGTCCAAATTTACTATGAAATTACAATATTTTGAAATGTATTTTTCAAAAAAAAATCACTTTGGGGGCACTACCCCCAAACGCCCACTAGGGGGGCTCCATATAGGTCATCACCCCCCCAAACCCCCTATCAAGAATTGGGCATTCTAATAATATTAGGCTCCACCATCCAAAAATGTATTAATTACCTGATGTCATGCCATTTATTCATATATATTCAATGGAATAACCCTTGGGCTTGTGATCATGATAAAAGATGCCCAAACAATGCCATACCAACATCTGTCATACCAACACCTATTTTGGAGAACCTGATGCAACCTTATTTCATGGGCACAATAATTTAAAAGCATGCTAAAACTTGTCATAGTTGTTATGTGCATACCACAAATAACATAGGCATGATATCATGGCTATGATTTATGAAACCAACCTATACCTCCATGCTACAATCATTTAAATTCTTGAATGCATGCTACAACATTGGTAAGAAACTAGACATGATACACATAATATAATTATGAATTTGCATGGAGAGAAAAATAAAACCATGTTATCACCTTTGTGATACCTTGGATTTCAACCCATGCTTGGATATTTATCTCAACATAAGGTGCCTCTTCTGCCCATCTTGTCACATGCTACAAGAATTTGAGAAGTAAAACATGTTAATTTGCCCATCAATATGAACATGAGAATGTTAAAAATGATACAACCTCTTTGATGAAATGGGATGCTCATACATATGCTTCTAAAAATTGATTGTATGGCTTTTAAATATTTGATCTTAATGGGTGAAATTCCTCTATACTTTCTCATTTAAAATTGGTGAACTTGCTTCTTTCAATAAAGGAACATAACAAATGATTTGGAGGTGCATGCATAAAAACATCTCAACTATGCAAATACTCTATCCATAGGATCAATTATAAAATATTACCAATAACCACTTGAAATAGTGATGAGGATTCATATATGGGTTGAGCCATATTTATGGTTTCCATATTGGATAGCTTTTCATTTAGATGCAAATCAAAATTTGAGTTTTTTAACTATTATTCTAAGGGCTAATCTCTTACCATGTTTACCTTTTGGCAATGGTGATAGGTGCTCCTCAATGGGTGGTTCTTGATTCATGGATTCTTCCTTAGATAGGTGGGATTATTAATTTTATATCTCTTATATTGGAGATGATTGAAAAGCATATTCATTGGCTACCTCTTGATTTATAGGTGAGTGAACAACTTCCCTCTTGCTTGTAGATATGTCTTCCTTCTTAGAGTGCTCATTGAAATTATTTGGATGAAGTTGTGGATGAAGCTCCAAAAATTTTAGATGACAATGCCAAATAATGTTCCAATGAGTGTAATTATTCTTACCCATTCTCTTGGAAAACATTTCTTTCTTTCCTTTCTCCACATTTTGATTCAGAGAGTAGCGTTTACAACTTACATCCTTGCTCTTGAAGGACATGGGATTTTTTGGATGGATTTAATCTTCCAACACATGGACACACAATGGTTATTCATTCCAAAAAAATAACATGGATATGTATACCATTTTTTTGTGTTATATGACCATTATTATTAAATTTGAATCAAAGAATGGAATATTTGTTCTTTCCATACCATCTTGGGTTGTCATTTGTGCAAGCATGATGTAGTGGTAATGTGTTACATCCTCATTTGGTATGCTCACCTCTATTTGGAGATTATTTTAATTCATCATTTATGATCTTCCCATCATTTAAAGTCTTCCCATTTCCTAATTCTATCTTGCATTCACACACATGGTCATGGAGTGTCAATGTGCAATCTCCTTCATAAAGATTTTGTCCTCTTTTTGGAAACTCTTTGTTATCCCTTTGAGATGGCTCAATCCTACCTTCCTCTTCATGAAATACCTACCCATTATTTTGAGAATCAAACTCCTCATTATAATTAACAAAATAAATTATGCCATTACCTTTCATGGGCTATTTTTTTAGAGCAAGTGGCTTGGGATTTTTGTTTTTTAAAGCTTTCCTTACTCCAATTGTCTTGGAGCATTATCTAACTCTTTCTTTGCCACTAACATATCCAAAACCTATGTATTGAGGTATTTACTTAACCATTATAGGATTATTCATTCCTTCATCATTGATGCCAAGACCTTTTCCATCATAACCCATCTTGGTTAGCAACTTGGATCCAAAATCCTTAGTATTCTTCTCAAATTTACCAAGGGAAGATTATAGACTTGATGGAAAGAAATATAATATGGTAGAGTTCTTACTTTGTATACCTCCATCATGGTTTGTGCATATTTGGTAGATTATGGTCTCCTTGGCATGTTATACTCTTCTCTTTCCTTGAATTCTTCACCAATATCTTGGAACTTTGCCAACATCTCTTGTTTTTCAACTCACATTGTAATTATTCAATGATTCCCATGATAAATTCTCCATAGATTGTCAATATGTGTTGTAACTATTTATTCTCATCTTCCAAGCACCACCACATCTTTATTAATTTTAATTTTTCCTCTTGAATCCTCTAATTTATATCTTAAAGTTCTTGAATCCTTTCTCTCTTTAAATTTTTACCCATAGTTGGAATTTTTTAACCAGGAAACATGCACTTCCTTGTCAACAAATAAACATGAAAGAATATATAACACCATGAGGAAATGTGTTAGGAAACCCTTTCAAGGAAAAATGAAAACCCGATATGATATCAATTTGATCCATAAACTAGGTGGATAGTCCACTCCAAATTTCACCAATACAAATTCTTTCAAGACAAGGGGCTGCTCTCAAGTTTTATGTCATAGAACAACATCCAAAATGTTGTTTAAATATGTGTTTCAACACTTATAATTGACATTTAGAACTTACAAGAGAATAAGCAACCCTTCACATGATATTTCCACATGTTACATCCATTTTTTACATTCTTCCACACTCTAAACATGATACTACTTCATACATGATTGCAATTGAAATGCTTGCATAGAAGTGCAATACCAATGTGAAGTTATTTAACCTTTAGGAAACAAGTATTATGATTATGATAGATGAGTCTTGATATCTCTTTAGTGTTTCTTGAATTAAAATAGCTGAAAATAATAAATACATGTAAACAAAATAACAAACACATCAACAAAGAGAGATAAGACAAGATATACCCTTAAAAAACTTAATGTGAAAAAACTCAAAAAAGAATGAAACCATGTTTCCTCATCTCTGCTATGTTTTGGAGTTTAAAATATCTTGCGTTCTTGGGATTACATGGAAACCAACCTCATGGGATTCTATACTCATAAGGATATATGTAATGTTATTTGGAAGACTTACCTCTAAATAAATAAAAACTACTGAACTCAACTACCTTAACTTTATAGTCTTCAAGTCACTCATATACATGAAAATAATGATTTGTCAAAGGAACAACTTAATGAATTCCTAAAATACATCCACTTTAATGTTTAGATTAAACTTTTTATTCCCTTTTCTCTACCCTATATAAAGTCTAGAGGCTCATATATATGCACAAGAACATCCCTTAGGCTTGAACAATAAGCCCAAGAGTCAAACTTTGAAGCCAAAACAATTCCATGTCCTTTCAACTTCTTGTGCTTCAAAAAATAACCACAATGGTAATTTAGCTACCACTAATGGTTTAAAAATCACCATGGAGGTTAGAAACCTCCATCGATGATTTTGTAACCATAAAAGTCCTTTAACTTCTAGAGGCCATAACTTTTGCATCGAAACTCAAAATCACATGAGTTTTTTTGAAATTACATAATTTTTTGAGAGGAACACAAATATGTACTCAAAAGATAATTTTGATAACAAACACATATTGTTATACCTCATACAACATAAACTCTCTCTTTTCAAAGACTTGGCATGTCATGAATACCACTAATTCACAGTCGATTATCGTACTGACAAAATTGGATGATCTTTATGATCCAAATTTATTATCATTTTAGTCCAAAAATAAATATTAGGGAGTTTACAATTATTAACATAAGTTCAAGTCATGACCTAATTCTTTGTGATGACACATTTTCTTGAATATTTATGTATATATGTATATGTGTATGTATGTGTGTGTATGTATGTATGTATGTATGTATGTATGTATGCATGTATGTATGTATGCATATACACACACCATGAAAGTAAATATTAAGGAGTTTATAATTTTTAGCGTGGGATCTTGTCATAGCTACTCCTTATAATGATACCTCTTCCCTAGCATCCATAACCATTTTTTGGGGAGATATATAAATATGAAAACTATATTCATTGAATGCTAAAAGTGTATACTATCATAATATTCATGTATTTAATTTTATATAATTTATTTATTTCCCATTGATTGTGGTTATAGCCATCATATTACTATTGTCATGGGTTTCAACATGTGATTAATTACATAGTTTAATATTTGACATTGTTATGTGATTAGTGATTGTATTGTTGGTCTTACATTGTATTTTATTAAATCTCATTAATATGTTCAATTGCTGATGATTGAATTAAATTGATAATGGTTGGGTATTTCTATCATATAAATAGAATGACGTATGTTAGGGAAGGGTGTTGGTATTACATCCTCCTTGTACTATACAAATTATATTGAGACTTATCTTTTCTAAATATAAATTATCTATTGTTTAGATATTTTGCAATGCCATGGTATGCTATATAATTAATATTATGTATACTTTGTTATTGATAGTCTAAAATAATTATAATATTTTTATATTCTTACATTTTTCCTTTAAATGAAATTTGGTTAAGTTAAAGTCAGTTCAAAGAGAAGTGTGACGAAGAACCCCATTACCTTATAAGATATATGTGTTGAACATAATAGTGAAACAAAAAGACAAAATATATTACAATAGGAAAATGACTTCAAAATGAATAAGGTTGAACCTATAATAAATAATCCATGTAATTGAATCTAAAAAAAGGCAAGAAAAGAAGGCAACATGGCCAATGAGGGGACCAAGAAGTTAAATAATCTACTTGATTAGTGGATTATAAAAATACATCAAGCCAATTACAAAGCATAAGTGGAACCCAAAGTGAAAGATTAGGTCACAACATAAGAAGAAGTCATAGAGCCAATGCCAAAATAAAGAAATGGTTTAATAAGAATTAGTTGACCTCAAACAATTCATAGTAAGGAGTTGGTAGAGATTTCCATAGCTCCTTCTAATGGAAGGAAGTGCAAATATTTCTAACTAGATTGGGTTGGAGGGTGATACATTAAAATTTTAGGGAAAAATGATCAACAAGATGAAGGGATTTAGACAAAAAGTGGACCTGATGGCATGTCAAATAGTGTATCAATCCCTATCAAAGTAAGGGTCGAGCCTAGGGATGTGCCTGATAGTATTAGGAAAATAAGGAAACATCTAATGTAGACCTTATTAATGGGGAGAGTCATATTTTAAGAACCATGCTAGTCTTAGATACTCTATTAATCCATCTCCATAAAATAATAAGGTACCAAGGTTTAATAGCTATAGATCAAAGGATATTGTACGACATTATAAAATTTGCAAATCTAGAATTTTGATGGGCATAAAAATGAACATATGTGGTTGAGATTTTTCCCATCCACCCTTTAGAGAATGGATATTGATTGGTACACATGCACCAAGATATTTAGCCCTAAATTAGATATGAATCCTACTATGGGGGATATGATTACAAATATAGAAATGAATAAACATAAGGATGATAAATAGATCTATAACAAGCCAATTAATTACAAAACTTAGATAAAACATATACTAAATTTATTATGTTGGGATATGCTAAAAATGGAAAGTACAAGTATGATAGACATTGAAATGATAATGAAATAAGATAGTTGATTTTGATGTTAATATAAATATAGATATAGAATAGATAGGAAGTATATTAGAAGAATATTCTAGAATAGTCACCAAATTTTGGATTAAGTGCCTCTATATCCAAGGACACTGACATCAGATTACATTGATGTTAGTGTCTAGATCAGACATAGGTGTCCTTTATATAATACCTTCTAAAATAAGATACGACCACTTAAATAATTCTAGGTTTGTCATCATCTTCACTCTTGTACATTCAGATTTAGGTCAAGGACTATCACTCATTGTCAAATGATAAAACTCTAGTTCTTCATATCCATAATGGCTGTGGGAAAAATGGGTTAGTGTGCATATGGTGTCAAGCTTACCTAAAGACCCTTTTATTAATAAGCACTTCCTACATATCCAATACTTTAAAGAGAGCCTCAGACTTAGGTAGTTCTCCTTTATGTGTTAACTTGTGTGTGAATCATGCAATGTGTGATAAGCAAGTACAATAATGACCTAACTTGTAACTTGGAAAATATATATCTCAAGATACTCTTTTAGTACTTTAGACATATATGTGTGTTATCCCTATGACTAATATTGAAATAGGAAAAAATAAGGAAGATTTGCTCAATTGAATGCTCTTTGGTATGAATCTAGGTTTGTGTTAGGTGAGGAATGAATGAGGGTTAATATTATATTTATACCAATTCACTTGGAGAATATATCACATTATATCACTTTGGATAACCATTAACATATGTTTCATTTAGAAATTAGATGACTTAGGGCACTGGACACTTGTGTTAGGTAAGGATACTTGCATCGATATAGAAATTTGACTAGGACGTAAGTGTTTAGGAAGTAAAAAAGTAGGGATTGATCCAAAACTTACAAAGGTGGAAGATAAGTAGGTTTTAAATTTTTTGGGAAAGATAAAAGGCTTGGGTCATCAACATAATACTCGTGGACTAAGAGATAGGCCAAATGACACACAAAAAAGCACATGCAATACTTATGGAAGCCATAATGGTCTAGAAATAATAGGAACAACCAAGGTCTGAGTTTTCAAATTGTACAAGAGTAAGGTGCTATATAAATCATAAATATCATCTAAATTTACCATATTTAATCTAGTAATAAAATTTCTAGTTTAAAAGAAAAGAATGCATACCTGGGTTTATATAACACACCTTGCCTTTGCTTGAGTCCAACTTTAACAATTTGTTGGTGATTGACCTAAAACCAAGAGCATGTTATAATAAATAATCAGTGCATATAATTTGAATTTGAAATCATTGAATGATTTAAATTGAAAGAGAGCAAGGTTTAGGAGTACACATGTGTATTGATGCCACTGTCTTACCTTTTGGTAATTTCATTTCAAAAATATATTATTATGAATCATTAAAATTGAGATTAGGACAAATATAAATCTAGAAAGTGCATATATCTAAGGAGATAGAGAGAGATATAGGAGGGCCCACACCCCCAAATTTAAAGAAACGGTGGATTACCACCTAGCAGTTGAGACTATCTCAATCATGAAACCCAATCATACTTATAACCTGGTGAGAGTGAGTGAACCAAGTCAACTCACACTATCAAACTAGTGAGGCTCGATGATACAATCAAGTCCAACCTACAAACTTGGCAAGACTAGGTGATTTAATCACCTCAACCATACCAAAAATTGAGTCAACTACTATAATATATTGATTCAATATAATCCATAAAAGTCCTACCTGGTGGTTGGTGATAAACCTTGAAAATGTTCTAAATCTAAAACTAATTTTGATTTTGAAATATTAGACACACATTGCATATAATATGCACCTTAGATATGTATCTTGATGATACTATATATACCAATGGTATCAATGTATAAAATTCTACCATAAATATATATCTAAATCATATAACATGCAATTTAGCCAATTTGAAACTGTGTAAATGTGGATGACATACTTTCAAAGCATGCCCCCACTATAATCTAAAACTAAAAAACTAATATAGGTTCCGATGTGGAGGTCATGTTTCCAAAACATGCCCCCACTGTAATTTGGAGATGTTGAATACCAAGTAAATATGAAGAACATGTTTCCAAAACATTCCCCAATTGAATCTATGATTGTGAATATGTGGAATCGATGCCTATATGACATGCCCCCACTGAGTCTAAAAGTATGAACATGTAGAATCCATGCCTCTATGACATGTTTCCATTGATATACTCCCCCTTGAGGTGAGAGAAGATAGAAACTGGTAGTTACCTCACCTCAAAAGGATAAGATAACCATATAACTATGAATGAACCATGTAGCATATAGAAGGACATGTCTAAGTAAATGTATCATTGAAGCACATAGAATGTGATCACATGAAGACATAATATGCATGATAAAAATCATGTCAACATCTAGATAGTAATAATACAAGCTTAAAAATTAATCAAGTGCACAAAAAAGAGCAACCAAAAGTAAGTCAAAATACAATGGTCCAAGGAGACCACAAATAAGGGGCATGTTTAAATGCTACACAATCAAATGGATATGACTTAGTCAAATGTCCATAGAAGTAATAATTACATATTCAAATGTATATATAACAAGCAATGGCATATTCAAATGTCAAATAGGCAAACAAAGGCATGGGAGACGTAAATAATAGATCATATTCAAATGCTCAACAAACAAGACAATAACAAGGCAATACACTAAAGGAAGTATATAAATGAAAACATAAGTAACCAACATAAACATATCATAGTAGCCCATGGATCAAATGTGTTATCAAAAAATATCAAGTACATGGAATATAGAGTACACTTTAAGCATGGATAAAGGCATGTGTAAATAAATATTAGCTTAAAACATGATAATGTAAAGTGACCATAAAATGATATAACTTAAAAATATTGTGATCATAGAGGTGGATGCCCCCAACATCTTGGTGATGTGAGTAGAGGGAAAAACCAACATACAAAAGTGCATAGATCATGTATCTGGGTATCCATATATCACACTAAAATAAAAGTGTGAAACACATGTGTATATAGATTTATGATATGCTATTCATCAACATGGAACTAACATATAGATGTGAAGGATCCAATAAAATGTGTAGATGCCAAAACTAATTTTGAATTCTTTATTTATTTTTATTTTCTTGGTATATATGAAGAGACTACCCTATGATCTCATCCAATAGATGATCACAGGTATCTCCCCACTTGATACTTAATGCCATAAACTGGTGGTATATAATAGGACTCCATGGTTGTGAATAAAAAATATGGGTAATAGAGGTTCATAAGACCCATCATTGAGTACTTTATGGTTTATATGGGAAAAAAATAATAACATGTGTAGGTGCTATAGAAATATGAATGTGGTGTGTAGTTGATGAGGATTCTATGGAACCCACTATGGATATATGATGTAATGGTCTCTCAAGTACTAGACACGTAGTCAAGTGGATTGCCTATTACTTACCCTTTTACGGTGGACTATCCTAACTATTTGGGTATAAATTTCTTTCTCAAGAAGATACTCATATGAAACTCTAAAATTATTAATTATTTGATTGGTATGAATGTATTTAACACACCCATGCACTGTAGAAATTACTATTCAAAGAGTATGTATCTAGGGCATACCAATAACATATCAAAGACACCCATGGAAGGTATAAATAAAAAGGTAAAAATCACATGTACGATACCCACTTGTAAAGGTAAGTCAATCTCACCAAGAATCTATTATGAATTCCCATCAAATGCTCTAACTAATCTGGTAGAAAGGTGTAAATCATGATGAGTATAACCCAAGTACATAAGTAATGTCATGATACAAATGTTCTTGATTTCACCATTATCAATCATAACACTACATATTGGATATTTATCAAGGTATGCTCAAATGAATAAAGAATGAATATCTAAGTCATTATCCTTAATCTCATTATCTTCAAAGAAAATAGAAGGTTTCTAAACCATATGAGGTTTATGTCATGTGTTAGTACCATTAATCCCATATAATGGGTGCTTATAGTGTAACGGTAGAGGATGTGAGTTATATACCATTTTCACTTCAACATATTTCTTAGAATGGTCTTGCAAAGGGTTGTTAAATATATTTTGTTTCTAGTGCTCACTAGGTTGTGAACTTGATTCCTTTAGAGGAACATCAAATGTAATATTTTGGTTATCGATCAGGTCCTAAATATTATGCTTCAAGGTAAAACATATGTTCATATAATGACATGTCCTTGGTGATAGTCATAATAAGCATTTTCATCATATCTTTTAGGTAGAGGATGAATCATAACTGTTGGGTGAATATTTTGTCAACCAACTAACTAGTGAGAAAAATAGGTCTCTTCAACCACAACATAGGGAGATTGGTCAACCAGGTGTGCAGGTTTACTACATCAACATGGGATAAATCTCTCCTCTCATCAAGGGGAGGTTCCCTATAAATATGAAGGCACTATATACTATATATATGCAAAAAACAACACTCAGGGGTAGGATACACCATCCATATCTCTTCTTTCCGAGATGATGTTCATAAATAAAGGAGAAAATCTTGGTGGAAACACTGAAGGCACTTCTCTTCTTTCAAAAGTGTTCTTGCAAGGAACAACAAGAGTTCTTTTAGGTAGTGACAAGTAACTGGTAACCAAGGGCATAATAACTACCAGACTGAGATGTAGCACAAAGTCTGCATCTCGACTGCCCAAGAGTGAGATACAAAGGACAATGAGGGCACAAAGTCATCCCAAGGTCATTTACACTGAAATAAAATACGAAGGATAATGAGGGCACAAAGTCGTCCCAAGATCTTTTACACAAGAATAGAGAGAAAACACTCTAAAGGCAATTGTGGGGGCACAAAGTCTCTCCACAGTTGGCTTCAGGACACCTTCCTGATTAGTTTCACTAGTTCTACTTTCTAAATTAAATAAACAAGAACACATTCAGAAGATAGACATAATAACAATCTCTTAAAATGATACAAGCTATGACAGCACAAAGTCTGCAAACAACTTGCTTTCTCATTCAGATAAAATGATATGAACAACAATCTGAGCTCAAAGTCTCAGTATTCACCTTTCAATTTGGGTAGAGTTTTGCTTCTATATTGGGAATATCTCCCTTAAAATGACACAAGAGACTACAATATATAGCAACCAAGAAAAGCTTGGCACTTTGTTCCATGGAACAGCCCATGCTACACTCAATGCATTGAATGCATTTTCAATTTTGTCAAAGAGGGCCATGCTAGAATAGGGTGGCTGCCTTAACTGTGGCATGTTGATTCATCTTGAATGTCTTCTCCTAGGCCTGAGTCATCTGGTCTGTCACCTAATATCTATGCAGTTGTCTACTTCACCTTTACTTCAAAGGAGACAAATAGGCTATGCCTTCAATGTTTGTAGGCTCAAATATCTACTTGGTGGATTGTTCTACCTACTGGAAATAACTCCTACAGATATTTTGGCATTTCCCTCTTTTTCTGTGATTCGAGCCCTCAGGATACCTTTTTCATTTTTTGGCTCTCTTGGTTCCTTTTCTCGACAGTTTTTTCTTTCGCTCTGAAGGTCTCTAAATGCCTTAGGTCTGTAATCATTTGAAAGCCAATGGCTACTTGGTTGCCCTGAATTTGATAGCTGTGGGCCCATCATACTCCTTAGCCATTCCTTCGTGTCTTTCCTACTTGCTCTAGTCACTTTTTGTTGATCTTAATAAATGACACGTGGTGCCTTCTGCTGTGAAATAGGCGAGGACAGTTGGCAACATATGCTTAACTTATAGAAGTTCTAGACCCCTTTTGAGAGTCCTACGGAAGATGACATGTGGCAACTTCCACCGAGCTCCTAGAAACACTGTAGAAACATTTGAGACTCACTTGGATTCATGTAGATGTTGACACTTGTCGCGCTCCATTTATTTTACAAGGGACATGTGGCAAGTTCTACTGCTTTGAGGAATAAATTATAATGTGTCTCAGTAGATGACACTTGGCAGCTTCCACTGGTCTTTGGGAGAAGCTTATCAGAATAAGCTTTGAAACTTATCAGAAACTTGAAACATGGATGCAGACACTCGTCGCACTCCACTAAGTTAGAATGAGACACGTGGCATGTTTTGCTGCTTTGAAACTTACTAGAAATTATGTCCCGATAAATGACACTTGGCAGCTTTTGCTTGACTTTCTAAGGGACACCCAGTGGCTTTCACTGCACTTTGAGGTTTGGTCTTTCCCAAAGGGAACTTGCCCTTTGGGGTCTTGAAAGACAGTTCATTTTTTGAGTGTTGACTGTCCCCCATGAGGGTACTTACCCTTCGGGATCTTTCAAGCAGCCTTCAGGCTTTAATTCCTTCAAAGGACTATTGTTCTTTATTTACTTCAGACAATTTGTCCCAAAGAATCTTTCTTTGGCTTTGCGTCTTTGACACGTGGCACATTCCACTGCTTTGAAACTTATTAGACACTTATAGAAAATGGGACTCAAAACACTTCTTGCCTGAGCAGCTTCAAAAGGGGAATGTGGATGCAGACACTTGTCACGCTCCACTGAGTTATAATGGGACACATGGCATGTTCTGCTTAACTCATAGAAGCTTTAGATACCTTTGAGAGTCATGTGAAAGATGACACATGGCAGCTTCTACAAAGCTTTCAAAAACACTATAGAAACATCTGAGACTATTTGGATTCACGTGAATGATGACACTTGGTGCACTTCACTCGCTTTAGCAACTCATCTGGGGCCCACCATAGTCTTTACTTAACAATGAAACAAAAGGAAGAGACTGCAGATGTTGACACTTGTTATCTTTCACTGAGCTTTTCAAGGGATGCATGGCACGTTCCACAGTTTCTAAAAATAAATTACAATGTGTCCTGACAGATGACACTTGGTAGCTTCCGCTCTCAAGATTTTTCCTTTGAACCATTGAACCGTGAAGCATTTGAACCAACCTTGAAATTGCCTGAGTGTTGAGAGCTTGTTCCTTCCCTACAGAGTCAGTAGATTCAACCTACAAAGTCTATAGAATTGAGTCCATAAAATCCCACATGCAGAGTCCGTAGAATCAAGCCTGCAGAGTCCGTAGATTTCTGAAAAGCTTGAAAAATGAGGAATTTGAATGCTCATAACAAATTTTGAAAAGGGAAGAGACAATTTTGGTCTTGCAGGGCCAAAATAGTTCATATGTTGTCCCAAAAATGAGTGACATTTTTTGGGGACAACAGCTAGCTCTAGTTGAGGAACTTTCTTTAGTTGAAAACTTGAAACATCTTAGGGGAGTAGAAACCAGAATCTCCAGTGCCTTGAAGTATGTCATTGGCCTATGGAGTCATGCTACCCAAAAATAAAGGCTCCAAAAAATGAAAATGAATATCATAAAATATAACTAAAGACTATACAAATGTACATATGTACATGTGAACTTAATTGATACTTCAGGAATTAAAGTGATTCAGATGCTACCCATTGTGAGACAATGAAGATGGCATTCTATCCTAATAAATTAGTAGGAAACCATTTTATCCCTAGAATCGGTGATGGGCAAATAGAACTCTCCACTAGGAATCACATTTTTTGTGCACTCCTTTTGGTTCTCTCTTTTTGCCTCATAGCAAGACGTGGTCTCCAATCCGAAAACCACAAATCTTTGTTCTCTTGGTGAAGAGTTCCTTTTGCTGACTTTGAAGTACAGCAATATAGTCCACTACTATAGCTTGCTATTTTACTGGTTCAGTCTAGCACATGTTTTGATTGTCAGCATCAAACTCCTGACAAATCATCAGCTCAACATCTCCTTTAGTGTGAAGAAATTTGACAACTTCATCCTGAGCAACCTTCAATCTGAGTAACAGAGATTCGTACTCAGCAGTGTTGTTGGTGCTGCTAAATTGCAACTTGTGTAAAGGAAGAAGAATATCTCTTTGAGGAGATATCAACACCATTCTAGCTCCAACACTAGTAGAGGAATTGTTGCCATCAAATTCCCAAATCCAAACATCATCAGAAATTGATCTTCTATCATATTTCTCTTCATTAGAGATGGAAGATCCTTTTTTATTTGTACTGCACCCTACCAATTCTTTTGATGTCTTGTTTGAATCAATTCCTAGATTTCCAGCTACAAGACTTTCATCTGTAGAAACATGAATATCCTCTATGGATAAAAAATAATTACCCCTGCCTAGAGACTCAAATAGAATCTGAGCTTCAGGTGTTGATGTCTGAGTGACAACATATTTTTTTTCTTTTCAGAGAGCAGCCTCTTCATAACACCTTCGACAAGGATCCTTACTTCAGATAGGTCCATGCTCAACTCGCCACCCACATCCTTGCATAAATTTCATCCCATCAGAATGTCGTATGAGGCTGGGATGTCAGCCACTAGGACTGTCATCTTGATTCTCTTGTCTGGGAATGCTAAAAATGCAAATAGGGTTTCCTTGATTTGCCCCAGTAGTGGCACTAGTTTGTTCTCCATGGAAAAGCATCTCCCAAATGTCTTAGTCAGTGTAAGACCAAGGGATTCTGCCACTTTAGCAGGCATGACATTGTCTGAAGCACTAGAATTAATGATGCAGTTGCTCAGCTTGTGACCATTTATCAATAGAGTAACATAGAAAGACTCTATTTTTCCAGGGGTAGCAAGAGGAGTAATGACAAGATTGTTTGGGATGAGCACATTCCTTGGGGATCATGAGTTACCTTTCTAATCTCTTGTCCTATACGGATGACTGTATTCTTCACACACTCCACCAACCTATTTAACCTGCTCAGGATTGGCTTGTAGAAATTCAAATTTAGTCATTTGGATTTTAGTTTTCTTGACATGGTCGACTATGTCAAATGATTGAAATGGAATAAGAAGAGAGGATGGGAGTTCATCCTTTTAGTTTTTGAGAGGGGGAGGATTGACCTATGAATTTGAAGTAGAAGGCATATGGATATTTGAGGCACTTACCTTTTTTGTAATCACCGGGTCCTTTGACTGGAAAGGAAGAGGGGTTCCTTGCTTAACAATTGAAATTACTGGTTGGAGTCACTCCTCTCTCTTTTCTTTGTCAACTTTCTAGGTTAACTGGTTCTTGGATCAGGTGAACACAACATATGATCCCTCAGCTGCATTGTTTTCACTTTTGGGTTCATCCTGGTAATTCAAAAAACCAATGTTGGAGTCGCCAATTGATTCTTCTTGATCCTCCATGAAGAGATTAATGTCATTTTCTTGCTCAAACTCAAGTTGGAAAGAGAAATCATGTTTAGTTTCTAGATATCCAACTGCTGAGTTGGTTGGAGGCACTTCAAGGGCAAGGTTCCTCTATGGGCGATGAAGATGATTTGGCTACCCTTGATTTCTGGTAGCATTGCCTTGATATGGCTGATCTAAAATGTCCTCCTTGGCATATCCCAATTAGGAGCAAACATACCTTGGGCCATTTGTCTCTTCAAGGCTAGCAGTTCATTTGCCAACTTTTACACCATTTGATCAGTGGTGGCTATAGGTGAGTATTCAAAAGATGAAGAGGATTTACCTCTGTTTGGGTCTCTCCTTATCTTCTTTGCCAAGATAAGGTCATATTCTACCTCAGTATCTAAGTCCTGAGCAGCAACAAGGTCTATGTGGCCACCATGTCTTAGTAAAAATCTCACTTTAGGCAGCTGTGAGTTGATGAAGAAGCACTTGAGGTTTTCAGGTGTTCGCTGAGCAATAGCAGGAATTTTATTCCTCATCTTGTCAAACTTGGCAATGAAATCCCTCATAGGCTCATGAGCTTCCTTCTTCATCTATGTGAGCTAGGCTAGCAAGGCATGTGCATCTTCTGTAGGCTTGAACCTTTCTTCAAATTTAACTTTGAGTGTATCCCAGTCAGTCACTGATCTAGCTTGCAGATGGTAGAACTAGTCTATAGTAGCACCTTGTAATGTTTCCACAAAAATCGTAACTACCACATCTTCAAATTCCACACCTATCACACCACAGGAGATGCTAAAGGCTACAATATGTTCATCAGGGTGAACTCTCCCATCACCAAAGAATTTGGAGAAATTTTTTCTTGAGCTGTGTGGAAGTTCATGCAAGGGTGGAGTCAAATTTAATGGACCAAAAGAGTTGCCCCAGGGGCCTTGAACTACCATGATGGGATTATGAAAAAGAGGGATAACAAATCTGGGTGGTGTGTGGATAGAAAAAGCTCTGCTAATAGCAGAAAAATTAGCTCTACCTTGTGTTGGTGTCTTGGTATGGGTAGGAGGAACACTCTTGGATCTTTGAGCTTGAAGTTGGGGAGGGAATAGGTCAAAATTTCCTTATTACACCAACTCAAAGATAGAGTCAACAATACCTTGGGCTCTCTGGCTCCTGGTATAGTGTGGAGTTGCCAGATTGTAGAACAAAAATGGGAAAGAATTGGCCCTACTTCAGCTTGAAGCTTGAGCCTTCAAACTGTGCGTTCTATCCCAGCAGCTCTAGTTTTGCAGACCAGATAATATAATGGAGATGGAAGAAGATGGTAAGGCTATAATGATAATGGGTATGACACAGAATAGAGTTGCTAGAATCTATAATGGATAAGGGTAGGGACTACTTCAATTTGAAACTTGAGGCTTCAAACTACACGTAAATCCCCAGCAGAGTTGCCAAAAATTATTGCGCAAAGCTGGGAGAAAAAATTAACAATGGGAAAGTAATGGAGCAGCTCATTCTTCCACAATGAGATAAATGGATAAGGCTATAATGATAATGGGTAAGACACATGTGATATTTCAATTTGAAGCTTGAGGATTTAAATTGCACAAAATTATTATGTCCCCTACGGAGTCACCAAAAACTGTTAGGTGAATATTTTGTCAACTAGCTAACTGGTGAGCAAAAAAGGTCTCTTCAACCACAACATAGAGAGATTGGTCAGCCAGGTGTGCAGGTTTACTACATCAATAGGGGACAAATCTCTCCTCTCATCAAGGGGAGGTTCCCTATAATTATGAAGGTGTTATATACTATATATATGCAGAAAATAACACTCAGGGGTAGGATACACCATCCATCTCTCTTCTTTCAGAGATGATGTTCACAAACAAAGGAGAAAATCTTGGTGAAAACACTGAAAGCACTTCTCTTCTTTCAGAAGTGTTCTTACAGGGAACATCGGGAGTTCTTTCAAGTAGTGACAAGTAACTAGTAACTAAGGGCGTAGTAACTAGCAGACTAAGATGTAGCACAAAGTCTACACCTCGACTGCCCAAGAGTGAGATATGAAGGATAATGAGGGCACAAAGTCATCCTAAGGTCCTTTACATAGAAATAGAATACAAAGGATAATGAGGGCACAAAGTTGTCCCAAGATCCTTTACACAAGAACAAAGAGAACACTCTAAAGGCAATTGTGGGGGCACAAAGTCTCTCCACAGTTGGCTTCAAGACACCTTCTTGATTATTTTCACTAGTTCTGCTTGCCAAATTAAATAAACAAGAACACATTTAGAAGATATACATAATAACAATCTCTTAAAATGATACAAGCTATGATAGTATAAAGTCTGCAAACAACTTGCTTTCTCATTCAGATAAAATGATATGAACAACAATCTGAGCTCAAAGTCTCAGTATTTGCCTTTCAATTTGGGTAGAGTTTTGCTTTTGTATTGGGAATATCTCCCTTAAAATGACACAAGAGACTAAAATATATAGTAGCCAAGAAAGGCTTGGTGCTTTGTTCCATGGAACAACCTATGCTGCACTCAATGCATTAAATGCATTTTCAATTTTGTCAAAGAGGGCCATGCTGGAACAGGGCGTCCACCTTAACTGTGGCGTGTTGATTCATCTCGAATGTCTTCTCCTAGGCTTGAGTCATCTGGTCTATCACTTGATATCTGTGCAGCTGTCCACTTCGCCTTTATTTCAAAGGAGACAAACAGGTTGTGCCTTTAATGTTTGCAGGCTCAAATATCTACCTGGTGGACTATTCTACCTACTAGAAATAACTCCTACAGATATTTTGGCCTTTCCCTCTTTTTGCTATGATTCAAGCCCTCAGGATAACTTTTCCCTTTTTTGGCTCTCTTGGTTCCTTTTCTCGATGGTTCTTCCTTTCGCTCTACAGGTCTTTGAATGCCTTCGAGTCCGTCATCGTTTGAAAGCCAATGGCTACTTGGTTGCCCTGAATTTGATAGCTATGGGCCTATTATCATCCTTATCCATTCCTTCATGTCTTTCCTGCTTGCTCTAGTCACTTTCCACTTATCTTAACAAATGACACGTGGCACCTTCCGCTATGAAATAGGCAAGGACATTTGGCAACATTCACTTAACTTATAAAAGCTCTAGACCCCTTTTGAGAGTCCTACAAAACATTGTAGAAACATTTGGGACTCGCTTGGATTCATGTTGATGTTGACATTTGTCATGCTCTATTTATTTTACAAGGGACATGTGGCAAGTTCTACTACTTTGAAGAATAAATTATAATGTGTCTTGGTAGATGACAGTTGGCAGCTTCCATTGGTCTTTGGGAGAAGCTTATCAGATTAAGCTTTGAAACTTATTAGAAACTTGAAATGCAGATGTAGACACTTATCATGTTCCACTGAGTTAGAATGGGACACGTGGCATGTTTTGCTGCTTTGAAACTTACTAGAAACTGTGTCCTGACAGACGACACTTGGCAGCTTTCGCTTGACTTTCTAAGGGACACGTGGCAGCTTCCACTGCACTTTGAGGTTTGATCTTTCCTAGAGGGAACTTGCCCTTTGAGGTCTTGAAAGATGGTTCATTTTTTGAGTGTTGACTATCCCCCATGAGGGTACTTACCCTTCGAGATCTTTCAAGCAGCCTTTGGGCTTTAATTCTTTCAGAGGACTATTGTTCTTTATTTCCTTCAGACAATTTGTCTGAAGGAAATCTTTCCTTGGCTCTGCGTCTTTGACATGTGGTACGTTCTAATGCTTTGAAACTTATTAGAATCTTACAAAAAATGGGACCCACAACACTTCTTGCCCAAGTAGCTTCAAAAGGGGAACGCGAATGCAAACACTTGTCACTCTCCGCTGAGTTATAATGGGACACGTGACATGTTTCGCTTAACTCATAGAAGCTTTAGATACCTTTGAGAGTCATGTGGAAGATGACATGTGGCAGCTTCTGTTGAGCTTTCAAAAACACTACAGAAACATCTGGAACTATTTGGATTCACGTGGATAATGACACTTGGCGTGCTCCGCTTGCTTTAGCAACTCATCTAGGACCCACCACAATCTTTACTTAACAATGAAACAAAAGGAAGAGACTGCGGATGTTGACACTTGTCAGCTTCTACTGAGCTTTTCAAGGGATACGTGGCACATTCCACAGTTTCTAAAAATAAATTACAATGTGTCCCGACAGATGACACTTGGCAGCTTTCACTCTCAGGCTTTTTCCTTTGAACCATTGAACCATGAAGCATTTGAACCAATCTTGAAATTTCTTGAGTGTTGAGAGCTTGTTCCTTCCCTGTAGAGTCAGTAGATTTAACCTACGAAGTCTGTAGAATCCTGCCTATAGAGTCCATAGAATCAAGCTTGCAGAGTCTGTAGATTTTTGAAAAGCTTGAAAAATGAGGAATTTGAATGCTTAGCACAGTTTTTGAAAAGGGAAGAGACAATTTTGGTCTTGCAGGGCCAAAATAGTTCATATGTTGTCCCAAAAATGAGTGACATTTTTTGGGGACAACAATATCAACCTCTATAAGATGAGGGAGATATATAAGATGACATTATACTAGCTATAGGAGTAATGAATCAAGAGACTCATGTAAGTGTGTAAATTATCTCCTTGGTGCATTAGATAAAACAAGCCAATCAGGTTACTGTGAAATTGCATTAACCATGTTGGTTGTTTCCTTTTTAGGCCCAAGATTTTTTACCTTATAACTTGGTTTGATTGTAAACTTGGTATTGGATGTATATGTAGTTGGTGTGTTGGCTACATACTAAAGTTAATTCAATGAAATAATTTTCATTTCATGGTCTCAAACAACATTACAAAAGTCATCAAAGGATTTAAACTTTTTGAAAATTATGGATTCACGTAAAGGAGAAACCATATTATGTTTGAAAATGTCTTGAAGTTATTTATCTACCACATGATTGGTAATTTTAGCTGACATAGTATTATACCTCAAGACATATTCATTGATAGGTTCATTAGTTCCTTGTTTGATTTTTGAAACTTGGGCATAAGAAACCTTTTCAATAATGTCAATAGAGAAGTGTTGTAAAAAATGATCTACAAGAGGTTTGAATGCTTTCATGGATTAGAGATGTAAATCATATAACCACATCAAAGCATAGTCCTTGAGGTTCCTTGGAAATAATTTGGTTAAAATTGTATCATTGGAGGCATAATCAAGGCATGTTACATAAAAAGAAGTAAGGTGCTACTTAAGATCACCCTTACCATCATAAAATAAGAACTTAGGTATAAAAAAATTGGTTGGTAAAGGGTGCAAAGATATCTTAGGTGCAAGAGGGTTATGTAACACATCTTGGGAATTAATAGTGTGAGGAGACTTTAAAGCCTTTTGTTTAATGTTTGTAAATTTATCCTTCAAAGTCTTTATAACTTGAAAGAGAGTTTGAACTGTAGACCCATTAAGGTTTAGATTAGCAAGCTAAGTAGTCACCAAAGGGAAAGTGCACATTTTTTGAGTATTAATAGGCATTGAAAATAGTATTTATGTTGAAACAATTGGTAATTCCATGGTAGATGTAGCAATAGTGTTTTCAAGAAATAAAGGTTGGAAGACATAATCTATGCCTTCACTAGATGTAAGTAGATTGAGTGGTATGGAATCAATTGTATTACTTTCTAAGGACTCACCATCACTCAATGGAGAAGCCTTAGCCTTATCATGCTTACTTATTTCATCTCTTGTAACATATAAAAAATGCATCCATTAAGCCCTTGTTATTATTGAGATGAGTGATAAATGCTTATTTATCTTTTATTTGAAATTAGGTTTTTGGATTAACATTTTCCATTGCTTTTAAAAATTAAAAAAATAGAATTTGTAACAAAGTACATCAATAAAAAAAATAAAAAACAAAAAACCCTAAACCATCTATTTTTTGGAGCTCGAACATCAGGTTCACCAAATGTTTAACCCTAAATTAGATAGGGATCCTTTTATGGACAAATATAGTTAAGAATATAGAAATTAATAAACATAAGGGTGATAAAAAGATCTATAAAATGTCAACTAATTTTAGAACTTAGATAAAACATATACTAAATTTATTATGCTGAGACATGCTAAAAATAGAAAGTACAACTATGCTAGATATTATAGTGATAATGAAATATGATACTTAACTGGTTCTGATGCTAATACAAAATTGGATCTAGAACATACATAAAGTTTAATAGAATAATATTTTAGAATAGTCTCTAAAGTCTGAATTAAGTGCCTCTGTAGTCATGGTCACTTGCATTAGCCTGGGATGGTTACATTGATGCTAGTGTCCAGATCAAATACAAGTGTCCAATATAGAATACCTATTAAAATAGGATGTGACTACATAGATGCTTCTTTTTTTGTTATCATCTTCACTCTAGTGCATTTAGATCTAGATCATGGACTATCACTCCTTATCAAATAATAAAACCCTAGTTTTTAATCTTCACAGTGGCTATGGGAAAAATGGGTTAGTGAGAACATGATGTAGAGATAACCCAAAGACCCTTTAATCAATGAGTGTTATCTACATAACCATTACTTTGAAGAGGGCTTTAGACTTATGTAGTGATGATAATTCCATATAGCTCATTATATCAAATACAAACTGTCCATAAGTGTTGTTTTTTGGTTATATACTGCATTTCATTTAATAGTTGGTCTTATCTAAGTAGGAAATGAATGCAATTTGTTCTTTTTTGTATATGATACATTGTTGATTCTTTATCTTGTTATTGTGTCTAACTTGGATGAAATGAACATAGTTTTGTGTACAAAAATACATCCATATGGTGGGATAGTTTTAAGAAGACATAAAATAGTTTTGACAACTTTTTTGGCTATAGTTTTGAAAATTCGACGAATGAGCTCTGAATATTTAACACCTTAAAGATGATTTGAAGACACTCCAAAGATGCTCTAAAAACCTATACAGAATGCTCTAAAGATGCCTAGACATGCTCTAAAGATGTCTAGACATGTTCTAAAAATGTCGAGCTAAATTCTATTGATTGAGATAGTGATTCTAAAGATATCTATTATATATAAATAGACTTTCCATATTTATATATATTATTTTAGACATTACTATTCATAGTAATGGTCTAAGATGATTTGGATATATTTGTATTTTTATTTTGTAAAACTAGATAAATCTCTTCGAATTTATGTTAGATTATTTATGTCTATTGTTAGTTGAGTCAGTTCCAATACCCTCTTATAAGTGTGGGATCTGATTTTTTATTATCTATATTTTGAATAAGCAGATTTGATTTTTTTAATCATTAGATTTTGTATTTTGTGAATAAATGTTGAGATGTTATTCAAATGCATATCTCCTCATTCCAAATAGTTAGAAGAGTTAGAAAGTTGTTGAAGTTAGATAATCAAGAAATTAGAAGAAGCATTATAGTTTAGTTTTTCATATCTTTATATGTTATTTTGATAATGAAATAAAGTTCAACATTATTTTTTATTATTGGGTAAAGCTATTCCTATTCTGAGAAAGGACTAAGGACCCACTTCTCTCTAAAGATCATGATAAATTGGTACTTTTAGTTTATAGTTTAAAAAGATTTATTTAATTTGGGTATAATTCATCTACCACAAGTTGTTGGGTGAATATTTTGTCACCAGTTAATTGATGGACAAAATAGGTGTTTCAACCACAACATAGGGAGATTTACCAGCCAAATGTGCAGGTCGACCACATCAAAAAGGGGCAAATCTCTCCTCTCATCAAGGGGAAGTTTCCTATAACTATGAGGTATACTATATATTAAAATACTATAAATAAGTTAGAAATAACACTTAGGGTAGGATAAAACCATCCATCTCTCTTTTTTCAGAGATAATGTTCACAGACATAGGAGAATTCTGGTGAAAATACTGAAGGCACTTCTCTTCTTTCAGAAGTGGTCTGCAACAAACAACATGAATTCTTTCTGAAAAGTAACTGATAAGTAAATGTAACAGGGCACAATAACCAACAAAATGAGGTGTAACACAAAGTCTCCACCTCAACTGCTAAAGAGTGAAATATGAAGGAAAATGGGGGCACAAAGTCATCCCAAGATTCTTTAAATATAAATAAAAAATAAACACATAAAAGACAATTGTGGCAGCACAAAGTCTCTCCACAGTCGACTTCAGGACACCTTCCTGGTTACTTCCACTAGTTCTTCTTATTTAATTAAATGGATAAGAATGATTTTAGGAAGCAGATATAAGAACAATTTCCTAAATAACACAAGTTATTCTAGCACAAAGTCTGAAAAGTCACTTGTTTTCTCATTCAAATAAAGAAATATGATTAACAATCTGAGCTCAAAGTATCAAGAAATGTCTTTCAATTTGGGCAGAGTTTTGCGTCTATAACAGAGAGATCTCCCTTGTATAAAATAAGATATTACAATATATAGCAGCCAAAAAAGACTTGGAATTTTGTTTCATGAAATGGCCCATGCTGAAATAGGGCATTGGCCTTAACTGTGGCATACAGAATCATCTCAAATGTCTCCTTTTGAACTATGGGCCACCTAGTTCTTTTCTTGATATTTGTGCAATTGTCTACTTCATCTTTACTTGATGGAGAAAAATAGGTCACATCCTTGAGTGCTCATGCTCTCTAATGTCCATCTAGTGGACTATTTAATCAACTAAAAATAACTCCTACATAGATATTTTTGGACTTTCTAAATCGTTCCCTCTTTCTTTATTGAATTTTTTCCTTTTCTCATGATCTAAACTCTTAGGCTATCTTCTTACTTTCAGCAGGTTCTTTCAGCTTCTTCTTCAGCTGGTCACTGAGTTTGTTCTCAGGTCTGCACCACATTTAAAAATAAATGGGCATTTTGTTACCTTGAATTTGACATCCATGGGGACGTCATTGGTCACTTGGTCACTTGAACCTCATTGAACCTTGAACCTTTGAACTTTTGAGAGTTCATCAGTTCAATGGTTCAATAGTTCAAGCGGTCTGGGTGGTCCCTTGGTTCAATCGGCTCCTTGGTTCAATCGGTTCATTGGTTCAATTGGCTCTTTGGTTCATTCAGTTGAACCATCTCTTCGAACTTGTCTCTGAAATCTTCCACTTCCTTCCTTCGCTTGAAGCTTCCTTGTGAACTTTGAACTTCTTGAACTGGTTGAACTCTTTGAACCATTTAAACCTATGAACCATTTCAATTCAAAGTTCAACGGTTCAACAGTTCATTCTCTTTCTTTGAATCCTTTTATTCTCTAAGTCTTTTAAACCTTATTGAACCTTTGAACCTTTGAACCTTGAACCATTTCAGTTTAAAGTTCAACGATTCATTCTCTTTCTTTGAATCATTTAAAGTTTTGAAATCTCTGAATTCTTTTTTTTTCTGTTGAAATCATTGAACCTTTGAAATTTGAACTCTTTTGGTTCAAGGTTCAATGGTTCATTCTTTTCTCTTCGAATCCTTTGTTTTTCTAAGTCGTTCAAACTTTATTGAACTAATTGAACTTGTCGAAGTCTTCAAACTCATTGAACTCTTCAAAGCGGTTAAACTTCTTTGAACTCGTTGAGCGCTTAACTCTTTTTTGAGCCTTTGAACTCGTTGAACTTTTGAACTTTTGAAGCAAGGTTCAATGGTTCAACGGTTCAATAGTTCATTCCATTTGTTTGAAATCTGCCACTAAGTCTTTTGTTTGAACCTCGGTGTTGAACCAACCTTGAAAATGTCTAAGTGTTAGAACTTCTTTCTGAGAAAGTCTGCCTGTTGAACCTATGAGTTCTCTAGCTGAGAAGACTCAAATAATTGAAGAATTTGAATACTCAGAACATTTTTTAAGAAGAGAAGAGATAATTTTAATTTGTTGGACCAAAATAGTTGATATGTTGTCCCCAAAAACAAGTGACAGATTTTGAGAACAACATTTGGCTCCAATTGGAGAACTTCTATCGATTGTAAAAACAATCAAAGGGAGTAGAATCTAGAATCTCCAGTGCCTTTAAGTATGTCATTGGGATACAGAGTCATGCTACCCAAAAATAAAGGTGCCAAAAAGAAATAAAAATGAACAACACAAAATAGAACTAAAGACTATATAAATATACAAATGTACAACTAGACTTATCTGATACTTCAAAAATTAAAGTGCTTCAGATGCTACCCACTATGAGGCAATGAAAATGGCATTCTGTCTTGATAAAATAGCAAGAAACTATTTTCTCCCCAGAATCGGTGATGGGTGAATGGAACTCTCTTCTTGCCCCATGGCAAGACGTGGTCTCTAATCTAAAAACCATAAATCCTTGCTCTCTTGGTGAAGAGTTTTTTTTCTTGACTTTGGTGCACAACAGTATGGTCCACTACCATAGCTTGTTGCTCTTCTGGTCTAGTGAAGCACATGATTTGATTGTTAGCATCAAACACCTGCCAATGGTTAGCTTTATCAGGCACACTTGGTCGAAAGACTAGTTTGATAGTGTACCTATTATCTTTGAAATCGGGGTGAGAAACCATGAAGGTTGCAAGGATAGCCAATGAGTTTGCATGATTATGCTCTTTGGATACTGTAGATATATTGAAAGCATCAAAACTTTCAATATAGTCCCATATCAGATTGCGATAATGGTGCAATATTTTATTCTTAGTTTGACATAAGTTCCTCACCTAACAAACCATCAACTCAACATCTCCTTTAGCATGAAGGAGCTTGACACATTTGTCTTGAGTAGCCTTCAACTCGAGTAACAAAGATTCATACTCAGTAGTGTTGTTGGTGTTGTTGAACTGCAACTTGTATGAAGAAGAAAAAATATGTCTTTGAGGAGATATCAACACAATCTTGGCTCCAACACCGGTAGAATAATTGTTGTCATCAAATTCCAAGATCTAAAAATCATCAGAAACTGATCTTCTATCAGATATTTCTTTATTAGAGAGGGAAGATCCTTTTTCATTTGTACTGTGCCCTACCAATTCTTCTGATATCTTATTTGAATCAATTTTTGGATCACCACATACAAAAATTTCATCTGTTGTAACAAGAATGTCTTCAATAGACAAAAAATAATTACCCTTGCCTAAAGACTCAAATAGAATTTGGGCTTTAGGTGTTGATGTTTGAGTGACAACATATTTTGCCTCTTTTTTAGGGAGCAACCTCTGCATGATGCCTTTGACTGGGATCATTGCTTCAAACAGGTCCATACTTAACTCGCCACCAACATTCTTGTAGAAATTTCACCCAAAAAGAAGGTCATATGAGGCTGGAATGTCAGCCACCAAGACTGTTATCTTAATTATCTAGTCTAGGAATGCTGCAAATGTAAATTGAGCATCCTTAATTTGTCCCAACAGTGGCACTTTTTTATTCTCCATGGAGAAACATCTCTCAAAGGTCTTGGTTAGTGTGAGACTAAGGGATTCAGCTACTTTGTTGGGCATGATGTTGTCAAATGCACTTGAGTCTATGATGTAATTATTCAGCTGGTGACCGTTTATCAACAATGAGACATAAAATAGTTCTGTCTTCTTAGGAGTAATAAGAGGAGTAATAACAAGGTTATTTTAGGTGGATGTGGGAATCACCTTTGGAACAAGTGGTCTTGCAAGGAAGGTTTTATTCTTTACACATTGAACCAACTTATCCAACTGTTCAGGGTTAGATTGCAGAAATTCAAATCCAGACATTTGAATTTTGGTTTTCTTGACATGGTTGATTATATCAAATGTTTGAAACAAATTAAGAATAGGGGAAGGCAGTTCATCCTTCTGATTTTTAGGAGGGGTGGTATTGGTCTGTGAATTTGAATTTAAAGATGAAGGAATGCTTGATGTACTTACCTTTTTAATGATCACCAGGTCCTTTGATTGAAAAGATAGAGTGGTTCTCCACTTAGCAAATGAAATTGCTAGTTGAGAATGCTCCTCTATTTTTTTCTTATCATCTTGCTAGGCTGATAGGTTCTAGGACTAGGTGAATACAACATATGATCTATCAAACGCTTCAACTTTACCTCTAGGTTCATTCTGGTAATTCAAGAAACCAATGTTAGAGTCACTAGCTAATTCTTCTTCTCCTTCTATGAAGAGATTAGCGTCATCTTCTAGTTTCAACTCAGGCTGAAAAGAGAAATCAGATTCTATCTCAAGATATCCAACTGCTGAATTGGTTAGAGGTGCTTCAATGGCAAGCTTCTCATGTGGGGGAGGAAGGCAATTTGGCTGCCCTTGATTCCTGGCAACATTGCCTTGGTATGACTGATTGAAAAATGTTTTCCTTGGTATATATCTGTACAAAAAAATGGAAGACATTCTTTGCGCCATTTGCTTCCTAAGAGCTAGCAACTCATTTGCCAAATTTTGCACTATTATATTAGTGGTGCTTGTAGATGGATATTCAAAGGATGAAAAATATTTACCTCTGTTAGGATCTCTCCTTATCTTTCATGTTAAGATAAAATCATCTTCCACCTCAGTAGCCAAATCTTGAGTAACAACAAGGTCTATGTGGCCAGCCTGTCTCAATAGAAAACTCACTTCAGGTAGCTATGAATTGATGAAGAAGCATTTGAGATTCTCAGTTGTTGGCTGAGCAATTGTGGGAATCTTATTCCTCAGCTTGTCAAACTTAGCTATGAAATCACTCATAGGCTCATGAGGCTCCTTCTTCATTTGTGTGAGCTAGGCCAATAAGGCATGTGCATCTTCTGCAGGCTTGAATCTAGGTTTAAATTTAGCTTTGAGAGTGTTTCAATCAGTCACAGTCTGGGCCTGCAGATGATAGAACCAGTCTATAATAATGCCTTGTAATATTTCTACAAATAGCCTGACTGCTATGTTCTCATACTCCACACCTATCATGCCACAGGGTATGCTAAATTCTACAATATGTTCATTAGGATGAACTCTCCCATCACCATAGAATTTAGAAAAATTCTTTCTCGAACTGCGTGGTAGCTCATGTAGAGGTGGAGTTAAATTGAGTCAACTAAAAGAGTTACCCTAGGGGCCTTGAACTGCCATTATATGACTATGGAAAGGGGGGATAACAAATCTTGGTGGGGTATATACGGGCAAAGCTGTGCTAACAGAGGAAAAAGAAGCTCTGCCTTGTATTGGTGACCTGATGTTGGTAGGAGGAAGACTCATAGTTCATTGGAGGTGAGATGGTGAAAGAAATAGATCAAAATTACTTTGTTATACCAACTTGAATACAAGGTCAACAATACCTTTAGATCTATGGCTTCTTATATGCCGTGGAGTTGCCAGATTATAAAGTAAAAATAAAAAAGAACTGACACTACTTCAGCTTGGAGCTTGAGGCTCCAAACTGATCGTTCTTCCCCAGTTGGCGTGGAGCTACCAGAGAATTGAATTTTGAAATGAAACACTCGATCTCTAGTGTCTCTGGTTTCACAACTCAGAGTATATAATGAAAATGGATAAGGCTATAATGATAATAGATAAGACATAGGTGATGCTTCAATCTAAAGCTTGAGGCTTTAAATCATGCAAAATTGTTGTGTCCCCAGGAGAGTCACAAAAAATTGTTGGTGCGAAGGTGGAGGAAAATGGTAATGGAAAAGGACTTGGAATATCAAAGAAAATGGATAAGAAAAATAACTGAAATTGCTTGTTCGATCCCCAGTGGAGTCACCAAAAATTGTTGATGCGAAGGTAGAGGAAAATGGTAATGGAAAAGGACTTGGAACAGTGAATAAAATAGATAAGGAAAATAATTGAAACTGCTCGTTCGATCCCTAGTGGAGTCGCCAAAAACTGTTGGCACAAAGGTGGAGGAAAATGGTAATAGAAAATGACTTGGAACAATGAATAAAATGGATAAGGAAAAGAACTAAAACTGTGCATTCTTCCCCAGCGGAGTCATCAAAAACTATTGGCGTGAAGCTAGCAGTGTTCTTTCCTACTTCACATCATTCTTCAGTGATATAAAATGCTTCAATTTGAATAGACTAGAAAAGGACTGAAAAAGCTCATCGTTCCCCAGTGGAGTTGCCAAAAATTGTTGGGTGAATATTTTGTCACCAGCTAACTGATGGGAAAAATAGGTGTTTCAACCATAGCATAGGGAGATTTATTAGCCAAATGTGTAGGTCGACCACATCAAAAAGGGACAAATCTCTCCTCTCATCAAGAGGAGGTTTCCTATAACTATGAGGTATACTATATATATATATATATATATATATATATATATATATTAAAATACTATAAATAAGTTGAAAATAACACTTAGAGTAGGATAACACCATCCATCTCTCTTTTTTAGAGATGATGTTCACAGACATAAGAGAATTCTAGTGAAAATACTGAAGGCACTTCTTTTCTTTTAGAAGTGGTCTGCAACAAATAGCAAGAATTCTTTCTGTAAAGTAACTGATAAGTAAATGCAACAGGGTGCAATAATCAGCAAAATGAGGTGTAGCACAAAGTCTCCACCTCAATTGCCAAAGAGTGAAATATGAAGGACAATGGGGGCACAAAGTCATCCCAAGATCCTTTAAATAGAAACAAAAAATAAACACACAAAAGACAATTGTGGCAACACAAAGTCTCTCCACAGTCGGCTTTAGGAAACCTTCTTGGTTACTTCCACTAATTTTGCTTATTTAATTAAATGAATAAGAACGCTTCTAGGAAACAAACATAAGAACAATTTCTTAAATAACACAAGCTATTCCAGCACAAAGTCTAAAAGGTCACTTGTTTTCTCATTCAAATAAAGAAATATGATTAACAATCTGAGCTCAAAGTCTCAAGAAATGCCTTTCAATTTAGGTAGAGTTTTGCTTCTATAACAGAGAGATCTCCCTTGTATAAAATAAGAGATTACAATATATAGTAGCCAAGAAAGACTTGGCACTTTGTTTCATGAAATGGCCCATGCTAGAATAGGGCATCAGCCTTAATTATGGCATGTAGAATCATCTCAAATGTATCCTTTTGAAGTATGGGCCACTTGGTCCTCTTTTTGATATTTGTGCAACTGTCCACTTCACCTTTACTCGATGGAGAAAAATAGGCTACGTTCTTGAGTGCTTATGCTCTCTGATGTCCACCTGGTGGATTGTTCACTAACTAGAAATAACTCTTATGTAGATATTTCTAGTCTTTCTGCATCATTCCCTCTTTTCTTATTGTATTTTGTCCTTTTCTCATGATCTGAGCTCTCAGGCTATCTTCTTACCTTCAATAGGCTCTTTCAGCTTCTTTTTTAGCTAGTCGTTGAGTTTGTTCTCAAGTTCGCACCACATTTGAAAATAAACGGGCATTTTGTTACCTTGAATTTGACATCTACAGAGATGTTATTGGTCACTTGGTCACTTGAACCTCATTGAACCTTGAACCTTTGAGAGTTCATAGGTTCAATGGTTCAATAGTTCGAGTGGTCCAGGCATTCCCTTGGTTCAATCAGCTCCTTGGTTCATTCGGTTGAACCATCTCTTCGAACTTGTCTCTAGAATCTTTCACTTCCTTCGCTCGAAGCTTCCTTATGAACTTTGAACTTCTTGAACTAGTTGAACTCTTTGAACCATTTGAACCTATGAACCATTTCGGTTCAAAGTTCAACGGTTCAACAGTTCATTCTCTTTCTTTGAATCTTTTTATTTTCTAAGTCTTTTGAACCTTATTAAACCTTTGAACCTTTGAACCTTGAACCATTTCAGTTTAAAGTTCAACGGTTCATTCTCTTTCTTTGAATCCTTTGAATTTTTGAACTCTCTGGATTCTTTTCTTTTCTGTTGAACTAATTGAACCTTTGAAATTTGAACTCTTTTGGTTCAAGGTTCAACGGTTCAATGGTTCATTCTTTGCTCTTCGAATCCTTTGTTATTCTAAGTCTTTCAAACTTTATTAAACTCGTTGAACTTGTCAAAGTCTTCGAACTCGTTGAACTCTTTGAAGTGGTTAAACTTCTTTGAACTCGTTGAACGCTTAACTCTTTTTTGAACCTTTGAACTCATTGAACCTTTGAACCTTTGAAGCGAGGTTCAATGGTTTATTCCATTTGTTTAAATCCGGCCGCTAAGTCTTTTGATTGAACCTTGATGTTGAACCAGCCTTGAAAATGCCTAAGTGTTGGAACTTCTTTCTAAGAAATCCTATCTGTTGAAGCTATGAGTTCTCTAGCTGAGAAGACTCGAATAATTGAAGAATTTGAATACTCAGCACATTTTTGAGAAGGGAAGAGAGAATTTTGGTCTGCAGGACCAAAATAATTGATATGTTGTCCCCAAAAATAAGTGGCAGATTTTGGGAACAACTACAGTTTAATTTCCTTTTAAATGCAAGAGTGATTTGTTTTTCAAACACAAGTGTGATTTCCTTATCAAAAGAAAAGTGTGAATTTTCTTTAATGAAAGTGTGTTTCTATTACATGCAAAGGTTGTTTCAATTCATTGCAAATGAGTTTTCTTTATGCAAGAGAATGTCTTTAAATTTCATATAAAGTAAAGTTTGTTAGCCTATATCCATATTCAAAATTTGTCAAAAACTATTTAAGTGACAATAGATAACATTCTAAGATTCTAGAATATCACACTGTTCTACCCAATCAGGCAAGTCGAGTGAGGACATCATATGTCTTATGTCAGATATTTAAATTTGAGATGTTGATGGTGTGAATGCCATAAGAGATATTCATGTAGTAAACTTTCTAGATTTACTTTTCTATAATTTAGAGTTAGAATCTTATTTATTGTTCTTAAGATTTAGACATCACAACAAAAGTAAACCCTCCAAATAATGAATTGTAAACTCTAATATCCAATGATCTCATTTCATATAGCCTTAGACACGGGCCTTGGTATAAAATCACACCAATCTATTGATTAGTTAAATGAGAGGCATAACAAAAACCTGTCATTTTTGGTGCCATTGCCAAGGACAATCATCAATAAGTGTTAGTGAGATCTTACATTAGATTTATATAGGGAGATTCAAAAGCATTTATAAAACTTAAAAATAATCTAGGACTCTTTAGATTTATGAACCGCCCGAGAGATTCTCAAATATGGTTTATCTCTAAAGGATCCCAAATAAATCAAGAAGAAGATAAGATTCAATCCTTGATGGGAAGATCAGGAAGTGAAAGAAAAGAAATTGAATGTCGTATGAAAACCTTTTCTGATTCCTCTCCTAAACAAGGTTCATCCTTACAAACATATCTTATAAGAAGAATCCTATTCAGGACATCTTTTCCTATAGGGATAATTGATCCTAAAAATCTCTTTTATAGAAGAGTCAGATTTGATCCATAAGCTCTACAAGAAAAAGATCTAATCACCAACAAAGATTCTCCTCCTGAGATAGACCATAGGTTGAGCACCCAAAAATATAATTTAGATTGGATTGATAACCAAAGTTGGGAATAAAATATGGGAGACGAACATGCACATGTGAAAAATCTTGATCAACAACCCCAACAAAACATAACTTTTTCCTATCCAATCAACCTAGCTTCTGATGATAGAACTTCCATGAAAAATATCTCACCATCCATTTTACCTACTTTTAGATATAAATCCTCAAATGATCCATATCAGTTATTTGAATTTTAGGTTCTTTTCCAAACATATGATTATGTCACAAATAATACAAATTCAAGTTATTTCCATCTACACTCAAGGATGTAGCCATGAAATGGTTCATGGCCTTGAGGGTAATTCTATCACCACTTAGGATGAAATTAAAATTGCATTTTTGGACAAATATCATGATTATTATAGAGTCAGAGAATGGAAAGAAGACTTTTTCAAGATCAAACAAAATAAAGATGAAACTTTAGAAGATTACTTTGATAGGTTTACATTTACCTATAAAAGGAGTGGTTACCAACTCATTGAGGAGGTTGTAAAAATAGTCTTTTTTAAAGGGTTAGATGATGATGCACATGATGATTTAAACCTAATAGGAAAGGGTGACATTGACAAGTTAATCTTTTATCAAATTTTAGCATTGTGTACTAATTAATCCAGGATAAGACCTAGCATAAGGAAATCAATATTAATAAAATCACTTGAAGTTGGCCAATTAATAAAATAATTTGCTAATTTCAAGATAGACATTCTAGTTCAATTGGCATCCACCTTAGATGGCCTCAAATCAAAATTCAATGCTACCAACATTGAACAATTGTCAATATATTGTTCTAGATGCAGACTCAAACATGTGATAAAATATTATCCTTTAGATAAAATAGAGGTATGCAATATTTATGACCTGTACCATAACACCAAGGATTGTAAACACCTTCCTACTATAATAAATCAAGTAAAACAATCAGAACATATAGTTTAGAAAGTGAACTTTATCCAGAGATAAAGAAACTAGTACTCTTAAACTTAAAATCAGTTTGGTCCAAGATTTCTCCCAATCTATAGATGACACCATGGGCTGGACAAGTCACACCACCAATGTGGGGACCACCAAAACCATGGGGTGCTCAAGAATGGATACCAAAGATTTAAGGAATGCCTCAAAATAAATCTTGGACATAACAATAAAACCAAGAACCACATTGGGTACAATAGTCACAACCTCAATGGTCAAATCAACAATATCAACCACAGAAGATTTCCTCCACAACAGGCTTTAATGCCTTCACAAACTCAACCACCACCAATTGAGTGATAGGTTAACCAACTACAGTTACCTACCCAACTAGTGATAAATCTAAATAATAGACAAAATACACCTATTTATGGAATTGATCAAGAAAATAATGTTGCAAATGGTTTAACTAAATGTAATAATATTCAACTCAGATTAGGGAAGGTAGTAGGAGATTCACCCATTATCATAACTAAAATTATCAATGATGAGAACACTCTTGAGCCACCTATAGTTCAATAACCAACTAAGTAAAAGGTAGAAGTCACAATCACACCAACCATAATATAAGATCCCCCTACTATTTCATTTCTTGAGAGACTTAATGAAGAAAAACCTAGGGAAGATTCTGAACTGATGCATGGATTAAAATAAATGAAGATATAAATTCCACTATTAAGATCCATTAAAGATATTTTTGAGTTGAGTCAAATCATCAAAGGATTGTGTATCAAAGCACCATAAATAAAGAAGCAATATCCTAAAATAATTTAGATAACTAGAAAAATTATTGATTTACTAGTAGGAAACACAGTTGTTCCTAAATAAGGAGATCCTGGCAGTATTATGATGACTATGACAATTAAGAATAAGTCCATTCCAAATGTGCTTGTATATCTAGGTGCTTCCATAAACATAATGATTGTCAACACAGTAGAGTCTTTATCTCTCACGGGGCTTTAGCCTACCACTACAATCTTGCAAATGGTAGATCAATCCACTGCTGCCCCTAAAAGAACCATAGAGAATGTACCAATCACCATAGAATCTTAGGAATATCTTATAGATTTCATGATCTTTCAACCTAAATCAAAGAGGGTAGGATATCCAATAATTCTTGGTAGACCCTGATTTGCTACAGTTGTAGTAATAATTGATTGTATATCTAGAAACATAACCATTTCTAATGGAATACATGTTAAATAGATATCTCTCTATCCACCTAATCGACCTTCAATGGGTCTTTCCAAATAAATATGGGTAGATAATCTTGAACAAAATAATACTAGTGTGTCTTCCTTAGCCATGGTTACCCTCAAAGAACATGCCCAAGAGTTTGAAGAAAAAATCATAGAAATTTAGACCAAGAAAGACTAGCTCTAAAGTCCAACAGTTTTGCTTCGAAGTCTGAAAGCCTAGCTCTGAAGACTAGTGGATTAGCTCTGAAGAAATATAGCTATGTTGTAAATATAAAAAATTATGAATGGAAATAATCCACCTCCATTATTTAAAATCAAGAAAATTCCATAAGATCACCAAACATGTTATCTAGTCCACAAGACATTCAACAAGCCATAGTTGACTAGGCTCAAAATGGATAGAATTCATTTTTACATGATTTTCATTGTTCATTGACCAATATATTTTACACAATTGAAACTTTTACAAGGATGTAGCCACACTTCACATGTTAGTACCACACACATGTTCACTGCATGCCTTGATGAGTGAATACAAACAATAAAATTCCATTGTTCCAGATAATAAACATATTGCAATCTAACCTAGAAAACTGTTAACTATCAATAGTTGGTTAACTGACCAACAAGAATGAAAAGTATTTGATGTATTGGTATAACACAAAATATTTTTTTTGAGATTATAGTGACATGAAAGAAATAAATTCTAGTATCTGTACACATCACATCTACACTAAAATTTTTAAACCAGTCAGACAACCACAAAGGAAGATTAACCTAACCTTGAAAGAAATTGTTAATAAAGAGATAGAAAAATTATTAGAAATTATTTTTATTTATTATATATATGATAATCAATAAGTTTCACCTCTATTAATTACGCCTAAAAAAAATAGAAAATGGAGAGTTTGTGTAGACTACATAGAATTGAATAAAGTCACTATGAGAGACTACTTTGTTTTTCCTTTTATTGATCAAGTTTTGGACAATTTGGTAGGAAAACAATATTTTTATTTCTTAAATAGTTTCATCAGATACAATCAAATCAAAATAGCCCCTGAAGATCAAGATAAAATTACATTCACCTACCCTTGGGGAACATATGCTTATACAGTCCTTTTTGGATTATGCAATGCACTTGCTACCTTTTAGAGAGTAGTGTTAGCCATATTTTTTGATCTTAAAAATGATTGTATGAAAGTGTACATGGATGATTTCACTATCCATAATACTACATTTGATGAAGCTTTGAATAATTTAGATAAAGTACTTACCAGGTGTCAGGAACACTAAGTATCTTTGAGTCATGAGAAGTGCATCATAATGGATGATGAAGGGATAATATTAAGATATCATATCTCTTCTCAAAAAATAAAAGTAGATCCCAAAAATATTGAGGTAATTTCTAATCTCCCCATTCCACAAACACAAATTGATGTTAAAATTTTTCTCTATCATGCATGATATTATAGAAGATTTATTGAAGACTTCAGCAAGATAACTACACCTATATTTTCTTTGTTAACAAAATATAGTGATTTTTTATAGAATGATAAGTGTAAAGAAGCTTTTGAAACATTAAATAATAAACTTATGACTACTCCAATTGTGAAAGGACCCAATTGAGAAAAACTTTTTCCTATATATATTGATGCTTCTAGTAATGCATTAGAAGCAATTTTAAGATAAATAGATGAGGATAGAAAAATGTATGCCATTTATTATATCAACAATAATATTACTCCCACAAAGAAGAACTACACTACCACATAAAAATAATTTTTTGTTATTGTATATACTATAAACAAGTTTAGGCATTACATTACTAGTTATCAAGTATTTATCTATACAGATCATTCAACTATTAAGTACTTAATGAATAAACTAGTAGTAGATGAGAGAATAATTAGATGGCTACAATTGTTGTAAAAATTTGACATTACCATTATAGACAAACCAGAGAAGTATAATGTTGTTGTTGACTTTTTATCTAGATTGATCACTACATGTGAAGATGAACTTGTAAAGGATTCTTTTTCAGATGAATAACTATTTTATGCATCTACATACTTATCATGGTTTGTAGACATAAAAAATTACTTGGCAATAGGGAAGTTTTCTCATTATTTTAATTCTAAAGAAATAAAACATTTGGTTAGAACTAGTTCTCATTTCAAATGGTTTACAGGCATATTGTTTAAAACTAGACTTGATCATATAATTCGTAGCTGTGTTAGAGAAGATGAAGTACATGATATCATAAGAGCATGTCATAGTGAACCAAAAAGAGGATATTATTTAATAAAAAAAAATATTCATAAGATCCTTAGTGCAGGCTATTATTGGCCATCTCTTTACAAGAATATCAAAAGGTTTGTATGGAAATGTGATCCTTGCCAAAGGATGGTTAAACCTACTCTGTCCTCTAAAATGTCTCTCCAACCTCAAATAAGTTTAGAACCATTTAAAAAATAGGATTTATATTTTGGTGGACTAATCAACCTACCATTTTAAAATAAATAATATTTACTAGTGTGTATTGATTATGTTACTAAGTGGGTTGAAGTGTAGGCACTCACCTTTGCTAGAGAAAAAATAGTTGTTAATTTTCTATATCATAAGATCATGCTGAGATTTGGAGCTCCTAAATCTATTATTTTAGATCAAGGGCCCTAATTTATGTCCAACACTATCAAAGATATTACAAAGTTGTACCAAATCAATCATAATTTTTTTTCACCATATCATCCTCAAGCTAATAGATAAGTGGAGGTCACCAATTGAGCGCTGAAAAATATTCTGATTAAAATTATGAACAATAACATAAAAGATTGGGTATAAAAAGTACCTAAAATAGTTTGGGCATATAATACAATATGGAAGACAACTACATGATTCTCTCTATATGAACTTGTGTATGGAAAGAAACCTTTGTTACCAATAGAATTTGAATTGAAGACATTGAAGATAACATCCAATATGAGAATTGATCTTGATGAAGCACAAAAAGAAAGAATCATGCAACTAAATAGGCTAGATGAATTGAGAATATATGCACTCACTCAAACTAGAATGATCTAAAAATAGAGGAAGTAGTAGCATGATAATCACATCAGAAAGAAATAATTTCAAGAAGGAGATTAGGCACTTCTATTTGATTCTAAATTCTAGAATTTCAAGGGTAAGCTTAGAATAAAATGGTTGGGACCATACCTAATCAAAACTATGTTTAGAAATGGATCTATCCAACTTCAACCAATTGATGGTAACTAAATGACACTTTTGGTCAATGGTCATAGGATTAAGGTGTATAGAAGACCTCTCAGCAAGGAAGAATTTTTTGAGCAAAATCAAGACCAATTTGACCTTGTAGAAGAACATGGGTCTTCCACTAAGGCCAAATGATCTTTGCAGTAGACATCTAATAAAGAAAGATTGTTGAAACCTAACAAATTTTGGTTCTCCTTCCTTCAAAATTCAAAAATAAATAAATAAATAAAAAATTAAAAAATAGAAAATAGAAAAAAAAATATACTGAAAAATGAAAATCAACAAATGACACTTTTTAGAAATTTTTTTTGAAATAAAATATGAATTGTTGTCAACTAACCTATCTTCTCATACTTGTTTATCCCTGTGGGGCACATGGAAAACTCTAAGAGATAGGCATGTATTTGTATAACAAAGGTACAATTGTATTTCTTTTTCCAAAAGGCTAGGCATTTTTTGTTTCATGTCATGCATGTGTAATCATTTGCAAGTCAACACTTTTTCAAATGGACAAGTTTTGGTGATGTCATGCGGATGTGATGAAGTGAACATCATTGCTACATTCAAAGATTTGATGTGAAGTTATTTTAAAAATCTATTTTCAAAAAGATATGATGTGATGCAAAAATCATTATGGATATTACTTTAAGTGATGTCAATTATGACACATTATACCACAACATTGATAATGACCAAAAAAGTACCTTCCCATTAAATCTCACATGCTCCAGAATGATCACCATAATTATTGTCATAATTATTTCCATAACTTCATGATATCTCTTGATTTGCTATTCATTGTTACTATTATCCATCATTGCATCATATCCCTATTTTATTGCTTTCCTCTGTATCTTGTGCAATTTTGAGCTCTATTTTTCACAACATAATTAGGTTTTCAAGAAAATAGTGACAACTCTAAAGATGGGAGGTCGAAAGAAGAAAAGCAAACCATAATCATCAGACATGTTGCTATAAGATGAATTGGCTAGAGATATTTTTGATTCGGTAGGATGATTGAATTTCCTAAAAATGTTTTAGGGTTTTCAAGAAGATATTTTGAAAGAATTTTTTAAATTTTTTAATGAGGACCATTCTATTGTTAGAGGTAAACACATTCCATTAGATCCCTCTGTGATCAATGCACTCTCTAGAATTCCTAAGGAGGGTGTAGTTGTTACAAATAAATTAAATTTTTTTGACTTAATGCATATGTTTATTGAAGGAAATGAGTTTAATCCTAGATTGGCCAAATCCTCACAAGGTGCGGCTAGGAGAATTATAAGAGACAAACTTCTATAACCATGGAAAAATGTTGCATTCTAGGTTATGAAATATCTTATCAATGATGATCAATTTATAGTGGTTGGTGGAGATGCCATGTGAATTCTTATGCACCTAAGTAAAGGAGTCGTCAGGGTAGATTACCAGGTAAATCTTCTATAGTTTCTTTGTAATGCCCTAATCAATGTTGCTTAGAAATTAAAAATAGGTACTAGGTCTATCTAATACCATGGGTTGGTTACCCTCATCTATCGACATAATTTTTTGTAAAAACTTAAGGGTGAAAAGGCCTGGTCCTCCTTTCTCCATAAATTCTCCCAAATTTTTATCAAGAAAAAACCATGCCTTATTTTTCCTTCCCCCATAAAAACACAAATTTATGAAGGTGTTAAGTTGTGGAGCTAAAAGCTTCACTATTATGCAAATGTGGAGGGTGTTGAGTGTCACAGTAACCGACATCGGTCAGGCCAACTGACGTCAGTCATATTCAGTGTACAGAGAAACCGACATCAGTTAGGGGTCGGCCGGCATCAGTCAGACAAGAACCGACGTCGGTCATCTCCAGACAGACAGAGAACGATGTTGGTCTTCTGTGCGTTCCAGAACTGGTCTAATTTTAGACGGATAGTTAGTTTGCATGTAAATACTAATCTTAGTCATGAGTCTACGTTTCTAATTATTATTTGGTTTGGGATCTATTTAAGAGACCCATGGGGCTGTATTGTAATCAAGGACTAATGACTAAAGGATTAGATCCTTCACTTGAAGGCAAGAACAACAATTGGGTTGGTTGTCTCAAGGTGTGTAAGATCAGTTGATCTGCAGGTAGCAAGATCAGAGAGATCTACTTGGAGTACTTGGAGTACTTGGTGGACTGGTAGCAGGCAACAACCATTGGGTTGATTGTCACTAACTGGTGGAGGGAACAACTCAGTGTTGAGTTGGTTGTAATTTACTGAGAGAGAGAACTCTTGAGGGAGAATTACTGTACACCCAAGAGGTGTGGAAAGAGTGTGATTTCTTCATTGTATTTCCTTCTAGAAGAGTGTTAATACAAGATTGTATTATTTTTCATATTCTTTGTTGTCTCTGAATTCTAGTTACATATTACTTCTGGTTTAATTCCGTGTTTAGTTGCTTATACAAAGGTAATCAAGTATACTCTTAAGGAGTAGGATCCCAACAACTGGTATCAGAGCAGGTTCATCAGAGCTTGGTTCACTAACACCTTGGTTTCAGAGTGTGTTAAGTGTTTGTTGATTACAGGTCACTCATAAAGGTTTCTGTTTGAGTGGGAGCAAAGTAATGGCAGAAGAAAGTAAACTAAGAATGATAAAATTCAATGGCAATAATTATCAACTATGGAGGATGCAGATAGAAGATTATCTGTATCAAAAAGATCTGTACTTATCATTGGGTGGAGTTGCAAGTAAGCCCACATATATGCAAGATGAAGAATAGAATGTTTTTGATAGAAAGGCTCTTGGAGCTATAACGCTGACACTAACAGCTTCTGTGTTTTTCAACTTATCTCAGGCTAAGACAATGGTAGAGTTAATGAAATCTTTGGCAAATTTATATGAAAAACCCTCAGTTTCAAATAAGGTATTTCTTATGAAGCAATTATTTAATTTGCAAATGTAGGAAGGTGGATCGGTATATAGTCATCTTAGTGATTTCCATGGTTTGGTAAACCAGTTAAATTTAGTCAAAATAATTTTTGATGATGAAATTAAGGCTCTCTTAATCTTATGCTCTTTACCTGAAAGTTGGGATAGCTTGATAATGGTAGTAAGTAATATTGCGTCTGCTTCAAATATCTTTAAAGTTGATGATGTTGTTAGTGTAATCTTGAATGAAGACATTCACAGAAAAAGCACAAGATAATCATTAGGTAATGCTTTAAGTGTTGAAAGTAGGGGAAAGCAAAGAGAGAAGAGCAAGCAAGGAAAATCAAGGTCAAAGATAGACAGTAGATCCAAATCTAGAAATAGAGGTATAACCTACTGGAATTGTGGAAAGAAAGGGCATGTAAAGAAAGATTGTTGGTTGGTAGAAGATCAGCATGAAGGAAATAAAGAAGCAAATGATGCAGGTATTGTTGCACAGGGTGCTCTTATATGTTCCTTGGATAAAGTAGAATCTTGGGTTTTAGATTCTGGTGCCTCTTTCCATGCAACTCAAAATAGAGAATTTTTTCATGATAATGTCCATAGAGACTTTGAAAAAATTCATTTAGGGGATGGTGAGCCTTGTCAAATTGTTGGCAAAAGAAAAGTGCAGCTAAAATTGCAGACTGACAACATATGGGTGTTGAAGGATGTCATGCATGTTCCCATCCTAAAGAGGAGTCTAATTTTTGTAGGAAAGTTGGGTGATGAGGGTTGCACAATAACTCTCACAGCGAAATCTTGAAAAGTTTTCAAGGGTGCACTTGTATTAGCAAGAGGTAAGAAAGTATGTACACTTTATCTATCTACTTGTATTACTGATTCTCCTTCTATTTTATCTACTTCAGATGTAGATGCAAAGATGTGGCTCTGTAGGCTTGGTCACATGAGTGAGAAGGGAATGCATGTTCTTAAGTCAAAAGGAAAGAGTTCAAATTTGAAAAGCATAGATCAAGATTTCTGTGAGCATTGTATGTTTGGAAAACAGGTGAAAGTGAAGTTTCTCACAACTGGGTCAACAAAAAAGAAGCACAGGTTGGAGCTTGTTCATGCAGATGTGTGGGGACCAGCTCATGGAGCTTCTATTGGAAGATCACAGTATTATGTTTTTGATGCTACAAGAAAGGATTGGGTTTATTGCATAAAGAGAAAATCTAATTTTTTTGACACATTGAAGAACTGGAAAGCCTTAATTTTCAAGGAGAAGGTGATGGACTGTGATCAGCTCAAGAGGTCGAATAATTCTGAGTAGGGTAGTGTTGGTTTGGACAAGGTTAAGATCCAAAATGAGCTCGTGGGTAAAAATCACCACTCACAAGAAAACACAGAGACCGACGTCGGTCAAAAAATTGACGTCGATGATCAGGTAGGAATCGACGTCAGTCCGATGGAGACCAAAGTCGGTGATGTTGAGCAGCTGGACATCGACGTTGGTCTGAGAATCGACATAAGTGATCAGGTGGAAACTGACGTCGGTCAGGTAAGAACCGACATCGGTCAGGTCGGTCATATGGAATTGACATCGGTCAGGTGTAGATTGAGAGATGATCGAGATTGGTCACTGTTAAAACAAAATTTGGGCAGACAGTAAGCTGTCAAGGAGTCTCAAATGCCCATGTGGAGGTTTGAAAGGGTATGTAAGCCTCAAATTCGTTATTCCCCTTCTTTATACTACTTGTTGCTCACTGATGGTGGAAAACCAAAAAGTTTTGAAGAGGCATTGCAGGTAGAATCTAGAAAATAGTGGGAGCATGGCATGAATGAGGAAATTGATTCTTTGGGAGAGGACCAAATGTGGGATTTGGTAGAGTTTCCAGCTGGAAAGAAAGCACTGAAAGATGAATGGATTTACAGGTTAAAGAAAGGAGAGAATGGATAGGTGAGACAGAAGGCCAGGTTATATGGTCTTGAGCAAGCTGCAAGACAATGGTGTTTTAAGTTTGACAAGTTTATGACAAAGCATGGCTTTAGTCAATGTCAATGTGAACATTGTGTTTATTTTACCAGGTTGGATAATGGTCGCTACATTATCCTATTACTGTATGTAGTGTATATGCTTGTTGTAGGGTCACACATACATGAATTTGTTGAGCTAAAGGTAAAAATAGCTCAGACATGTGCCAGGAAGGATTTAGGAGTAGCAAAGAAAATCCTTGGCATGAGTATTTCTAGAGATAGAAAAAATCACAGGTTAATTTTGTCTCAAGAGGATTATGTGAATAAGGTAGTGGAGAGGTTCAATTTGCAGGATGCAAAATCGGTAAGCACACCTATGGTTAAACAATTCAAATTGAGCTTAGAATAGTGTCCTAAATCACATGATGAGGTTGAGTACATGGTATGTACTAGACCTGATATTGCCTAAGTAGTGGGAGTTGTCAACAAGTTTATGGCCAATCCAGAAAAGAAGCACTAGAAAGTAGTTCAGTGGATTCTCAGATATCTGAGAGGGACCAGCAGCAGATATTTATGTTATGCAGGGTCAAGCACTTCTCTACATGGGTATGTAGATTTAGATATGGCAGGTGACTTGGATGGCAGGAGAAGCACCACAAGATATGTGTTCACTGTTGGTGAAATGGTGGTTAGCTGAATTTCAAATTTGTAGAAGGTTGTTGCCCTGTCTACTATAGAGGTAAAATACATTGCAGTCACAGAGGCTAGCAAGGATAAGAACCCTGTGGAAATGTTAACAAAGTCAAAAACAAAGGAGAAGTTGAATCTTCATTCAACTTTTGTTGGTCTTCAATATTGAACTTGAAGATGGGATACAAGCCAAAAACAAATTAGAGGATGTACATGTACAGGTACAAGTGTAGCTGTTTATCTCCAAGTGAGAGATTGTTAAGTTGTGGAGATAAAAGCTTCACTGTTATGCAAATGTGGAGGGTGCTGAGTGTCACAGTAATCAACGTCGGTCAGGCCAATTGCCGTCGATCATATTCAGTGTATAGAGCAACCGACATCGATTAGGGGTCGGCCGACATCGGTCAGACAGGAACCGACGTTAATCATCTCTAGATAGACAGAGACCGACGTCGGTCGTCTGTGCGTTCTAGAACTGGTCTAATTTTAGACTAACAGTTAGTTTGCATGTAAAGACTAATTTTAGTCTTGAGTCTGCATTTCTAATTATTATTTGGTTTGGGATCTATTTAAGAGACCCATGGGGCTGTATTGTAATCAAAGACTAAGGACTAAAGGATTAGATCCTTCACTTGAAGGCAAGAAAAATAATTAGGTTGGTTGTCTCAAGGTGTGTAAGATCAGTTGATTTGTAGATAGCAAGATCAGGGAGATCTACTTGGAGTACTTGGTGGACTAGTAGCAGGCAACAACAACCATTGGGTAGATTGTCACTAACTGGTGGACGGAACAACTCAGCATTGAGTTGGTTGTAATTGATTGAGAGAGAGAACTCTTAAGGGAGAATTACTATACACCTAAGAGGTGTGGAAAGAGTGTGATTTCTTCATTGTATTTCCTTCTGGAAGAGTGTTAATACAAGATTGTATTGTTTCTCATATTCTTTGTTGTCTCTGAATTCTAGTTACATATTACTTCTGGTTTAATTCCATGTTTAGTTGCTTATACAAAGGTAATCAAGTGTACTCTTAAGGAGTAGGATCCTAACAACAGGCCCATCTTTGACACCCTCAACTCCAAAGATGTTGTGTCGAAGATCGAAAATATGAATGAGAGTTTCTTTAGAAAATCCTAATCCTCCAGTCAAGCTCTGACATAGTTGTTGGCTCATTTTGGATGAGAAAGAAATAAGAGATGTTCAAGAAGCCAAAATTTTGGGAAGCTTAAGATCTCTCATAGAAGTTACAGATGCTGAACAAGTGGCTAAAGAAAAACCCTATGTACAATAAATTATAGTTGAAGAAGAAACCCTTGTAGAAGAAATTATGGCTCAAGAAGTAGAATGGCCTTTACCCTCTACATATAATAAAGGCAAAGTGTCATTGATAGAATAAAGTCCATCTTCTCCCCATCTTTTTCATGAAGAAGAGGAATTACAATATTTTTGGCTCTGTCTTGGCATGAAGAAACAATTTGAAAACAATAGGTGAAATTGGATTTTATTCATTTAGCATTATAAGGTAAGAACCAAATTATTTGGAAAAAAGATGTGAAGAATCTATTTCTCAAGCTAGGGCACAAGAGGAAATTTTTACAGTAATGAATATTGAGCAGATTAGAGTACACAAATTGATGTTTTTTCAAACTCAAGAATTGAGTACTTTATAAAATTCTCTTGCCATTAAAGATACCCAAATTATTGATTTGTAAAATTCTATTGTTGATAGAGATATTCAGATTAATAATCTATGATAGACTATTTTTGATAGAAATGCAATAATTTTTCAATACACTAATAGAATACAAGAGATAACCACTTAGATTGTTGAGTTACAAGCCATGCAAAGAGAGACGAGAGAAATAGGAGACCAGACTGAAGGACCTATAAGAGTATTCAGTCCTTCCCCATTCCACTCCATAAAATGATTTTAGTTTGAAACAAAATCCAACATAAAAATTCAGAAGTTGGAATAAGAAAATGCTAAGATTAAAGTGGAGTCTTAGCATTAATTGTAAAAATCTTAGATTTCCATCCAGAATATTTGTGTAATTTATGAAAAATTGTTATCATGCAAGCAACCTTCCTCTATCTATTTTCTTTTTCTTTATGAGCAATTCTACAAATGGAAGATACAGTTGATTTCTATTGGTTTCCTCATATTATTGAAGATGAACACATGTTTATGGATATTTTTCTCAAGAGTACACAAAAATATAAGATGAAATTTGTGAATTATATATTTTTAACATGTTAATAGGTTATCAGTCTAGTTTTTTAGTAAATATTTTTATAGGAGAAACACAATTGTGTGTTTTCCTCTCTACTATGAGAAATCAGATAACATGGCAATAGGCCCACAATAAATTTTTGAAATTATAGAACACCATAGGTTTGTGTTTGAGACCCCAATTTCTAGAGGCTCAGAAGCTTCTTGCTATTTTCTAGCCCATGTACCACATGTCTATGAAGAATAAATACCATGAATTATTGAGAGCCAATGTGGCAGCTTTTAGAGATTTCATGAGCCAACATTCCACCAATTGCATCAATGCAAACATAACTAGGTGGGAGACTTTACCTGTTGCTTTAAAGCATAGGGAAGTCATAAGTCCTACCACCATCAGGTAGAGTCTTAGGAGTGCTCGAGCAATTATAAAAATTATCACTCCTTTTAGATGAAGGAGGCTTAGATGTATGGATTGAAATGAGATTCAGGCTTCCAATAATTCTTTGTCCTCTGTCTCCATGGTAGAGTTGGCATAATTAGGCAGAAGTTGAATTTCAACCTTGGCTTCACATAGTAGTAAGGAATTATGGATTTTTACCTAGAGTCATCATGATTGGGGCCACTATTTTCATATTTATGATCTTAGCCAATAGTTATAATCTAGAATTTTGGATTGAAGACTAGTTATCCCACTTGTTTGTAAGAGGACTTGTAAAAGGTAAAGTGTGGGGGAGAAATGATGATCATTCCATATAGATCATTATATCTAATACAAATTTTCCATAAGTGTTACCTTTTGGTTATATACTACATTATATTTAATAGTTAAGGTTTTATCTAAAGAGGAAATGAATGCAATTTGTCTTTTGTTTGTATATGATACATTGTTGATTCTTTATCTTGGTATTGTGTCTGACTTGGATAAAATGATCCCAATTTTGTGTATAGAAACATATCCCTATGGTGGGATAATTTTGAGAAGACATCAAACAATTTTAGCAACCTTTTTTGCTACAATTTTGAGGATTTGGAAAATGAGCTCTGAAGATCTGATGCTCCAAAGATGATTTGAAGATGCTTCGAACATACTCTAAATACATTTTGAAAATGATCTGAAGGTGCTCTGAAGACCTATACAAAATGCTCTGAAGATTCTTAAACATGCTCCAAAGATGCCCAAACATGCTTCGAAGATGTCCAGCTGGATCCTACTAATCAAGATAGTGATTCTAAAGATATCTATTGTATATAAATAGACTTTCCATATTTAGATATCTTATTTTAGACATTACTATTCATAGTAATGGTATAAAATAATCTAGATATATTTGTACTTTTATTTTGTAAAATTGAACAAATTTATTCATATTTATGTTAGTTATTTTATGTCTATTGTTAGTTGATTCATTTATAACACCCTCCTATAAGCATGGGATTTGATTCTTCATCATCTATATTTTGAATAAGTAGATTTGGTTGTTTAGATCACCAGATTTTGTATTTTATGAATAGATGTTGAGATGTGCTTTAAATGAATATTTCCTCATTTCACATAATTAGAAGAGTTAGAAAGTTATTGAAGTTAGTTAATCAAGAAACCAGAAGAAGCATTCTAGTGTAGTTTTGCATATCTATATATGTTCCTTTGATAATGAAATAAAGTTCAACATTCTTTTTCATTACTAAGTAAAGTTATTCATATTCCAAGAAGTAGTAAGGGCCCATTTCTATCCAAAGATTAGGACAAATTAGTACTTTTAGTTTATAGTTTAAAAGTATTTATTTAATTTAGGTATAATTCATCTACCTCATATGTAATTTCCTTTTAAATGCAAGAGTTATTTATTTTAAATGCAAGAGTGATTTCCTTTTCAAATACAAGTATGATTTCTTTTTCAAAAGCAAAGTGTGAATTTCTTTTATTGCAAGTGTGTTTCCATTACATGAAAAGGTTGTTTCAATTCATTTCAAGTGAGTTTTATTTATGTAAGAGTGTGTCTTTCAATTTCATAGAAAATAAAGTTTGTTAACCTATCTCCAAATTTAGAATTTGTCATAAACTATTTAAGTGACAAAAGAAAACATTCTCATATTCTAGTATATCACATTATCCTACTCAATCAAACAAGTCAAGTGAGGACATCATGTCTTATGCCAGATGTTTAAGTTCTAGATGTTTATGATGTGAATTTCATAGGAGATTTTCAAAATAGTAAACCTTCTAGATTTATTTTTTTATAATTTAGAGTTAGAGTCTTATTTACTATTCTTAGGATTTAGACTTCACAATAGAGGTAAACCCCCCAAATAACAAACTATAAACTCCAATATCCAATAGTCTTATTGCATATAGCCTTGGACACTGGTCCTGGTAGAAAATGACACCAATCCATTGATTGGTTAAATGAGAGGTATAATGACAGTCTATCATGTAGTTGTTCTCTATGTGTTGGATTGTGTATGAATCATCCAATGTGTGATAAACAAGTACAAAAATGACCTAGCTTGTAACTTATAAAATATATATCTTGGGCTACCATTTTAGTAATTTTGACCTATAAATTTGTTGTCTGTATCATTGATATGGAAATAATAGAAAATAGCGAAGATTTGATCAATTGAATTCTCTTTGAATGCTCTTTGGTATGAATCTAGATCTGTGCTAGGTGAAGAATGAATGAGGGTTGATCTTATATTTATAGCAATCTTCTTGGAGAATATCTCACATTAAATCACTTAGGCTGATCATTAAAATACGTTTAATTTAAAAATTAGATGAATTTAAGGCACTATACACTTATGTCGAGTAAGGACACTTGCATTGACATATGCATCTTAGTAAACTCTTCCTCTGATACCAATGTTTTATAGTTAGTAGACTCTTCTTCTGGTATCAATATTTCTAGGAAAACCCGTGACAGTAGGCAGGGGCCGAATGGCTATGGCTTCACTATTAATAATCACTCTTATTTTACAAACACTTGTTTGAATTTTTGATTCTCAGGATCCTTCAAAAAGGGAAAGAGAAGAGAATACTCTTGAAACAAGGCTACTAGACTTCTAAGAAATCTTAGAAATTTTTCGATGCAAACTTTATGGTAAAGAGGTTTATTTATAGTATTTTGGGAGGTCTTGCCTGGAATCTATGCCAAGGCAGTGTCATGTCCCATCATACTTTACAGCATAAAAGTTGATCTATAATGAGATGTTGTTAGATGCGCTAGATGAGGACACCTAGCTTGGTGGGTCCAACATTTCTTCTGCTTCAGTTAATAGCTCATCTTCACTTATCAGCTGAAAAAGATATCTTAGCTGGAATGTGTTGGAAAGATGCCAGTGATGGGGTCTAGCTTCGCATGCATGATAGGGAGGAGTGATGTAGAAGTAAGATTCCCATTCTAGCTATCTTCTTATGATCGTATGTACGACTGTGTCTTGATCATGGCTTTTCTTTTCATGAATACAGTGTGGGTCATATCGTGCTATCCATCTATACAGATGTTCATTGTGAGGAGACTAGATTTTGATCAGCCATGTCCAAAAAGGATGCTTTAGAAGTTTAGTGAAATGGTGGAAGAGAAATTCACTATTTAATCTTTCGATTATTATCACACCAGTGTTCTGATGACGATTTGCTTGTATTATTGCTGCTAAAGACATTTGTAGATATTGGCCAGCTGCATAGGAAATCTGAGTATACCGTAGATGCAACCCTTCACAGATAAAGGACACTTTAGAAGTTCAGTGAACTAGTGGAAGAGAAATTCACTATTTAATCTTTCAATTATTATCACACCAGTGTTTTGATGATGATTTGTTTGTATTATTGCTGCTGAAGACATTTGTAGATCTTGGCCAGCTGCATAGGAAATCCAAGTATACCGCAGATGCAACCCTTCGCAGAGGATTTGTTCTTGAACAAGGATGTTCATAGAAGTGAATCCTTAGTTGTAAACTTTGGTTAAATTGAAACTAGGAATAGGGGGATTTCTACTGAGCCAATCAGTTATAGTATTATCAATACCTTTTATGTGTTCTATAGAGAAGTTAAACTGAAGAAAAAAGGCTTGCCATCTAACATATTTAATGTGACCATCTTTCTGACCATGATCCTTTTCTCTGAAGGTCAAAAATCTAGTACATTCAGTTTTTAAAATAAAATGTGGCAAATGCAGAAGTTTTAACATGAACTTCTCTAAACACTTTTTTATAGCATAGATCTCTTTATTAGAAGAGATCCATTTAAGAATATCAGTATTGAATACCCCACTAGAGAATTCACAGACGAATTCTTTATTATTATGTACACAAACAAGTAATCCTCCCCATGTAGTAAATGAGGCATCAGTATAAACTATCATTTGATCATATTTTGGGATATGTAATTCAGGAAGTAAGACTACTTTCGATTTGATCTTGCAGATGACAGCTGTATGTTCTTCCTTCCATTTGTAAGCTTGTACATACCAGTTTTTATTTCCCTGGATCTTGAACAAGAGTTTGTTCAAGGTAGATGTCTTCTGCTTCTTCTTCATGGAGATTACTGCATTCATCAAGACAGTAATCTTGGTCTGAGTAGAAAGAACTCTCTACTTCTTCATCCTCTTCTTCCTTTTCTGTGGGCAACAATATATCCCACTGTGGCTCTATCTTTGGTACTGGTATTTCTCTTGGAGAATCTGTGCTAGTGAACTTGTTCTTAATCTAAGAGGCACTGGGCTTGAAAGAGCTCTGGAATTGCAAAGGAGGATGCTGAGGCCTTTGCAATGTTGGAGGTATTCGTGGCATTGAGGGCTATCTCCCTCTAGTGGATCCTTCTCTAGAATATCCTCTTATCTGTGGTCTTGTGTCTCATTATGGTACTTCATGATGATGGCGAGACCAAGTACCATGTGCTTCATATGGTAGTTGTGAATTATCATGGTGCTAGGGTCGGTACCAAAGTCGTTACATGTTTGTGAGCAGTTGTTTCAAGTCATCAGCTAATGACTCAAGAGCATCTGCATCTTCGTTGTCTTCTGAATCATCTTTAGGGAGATCATATAGAATTCGTTCATAGATGTCATCTTGTAGGTAGAGATCTTCATCAGAATCAACTATATCCCACCATGCTGCTATGTTAGAAGTGAAAATAGCTTTGACCGTAGGATTTTTACAATGGCACTGAGGAGCAATATGGCCAAGTTTGTGATAGATGTAGCAAATAGGCTGCATGGACAGAGGACTAGCAGTGTGTCGTTTCTTGAGGAAATGATGGGAGGAGCATAGGGGTGTTTGTGAGCAAAAGAGCAACGTGGGAAAGAAAGGTGCTTGTGACGCTACTTTGGTGTTTGCAAGGCTGTACAAATGGTTGACAATTGAAAGGAGCTATTTCAGGGAATGTTGGAGTGATTTGGGAGGCTTGATGCTTGGTGAGATTTTGAATGGATTTAGTCTCAGAGACTAAACACATAGCCTATTGCTTAGCAAAATCAATTACATCAAAAAGTGAGAGATCTTCAATAGTTAGTCCTTTAAGATCAATATAAGCAATAACTCTATTGATAAGATTATACAGTAAAGCATGCAAAAATTTGATCTTGATCTCGGTGGAGGAAAAGCTCTTACTTTCATATGCCAATTTATGGAACTGTATGGCAAAGGCATCAAAATGTTTGAGATCACAGAGATCCATCTTGAGAAGCCATTTTTTAGATTCTAGTTCATGATTTACGACTGGAGGAGTGAACTCATTGATCAATAAATGAAATAAAGTGGCTAGAGGATCAGGCTAGTTATGTACTTTCTCAAACTATTCGGCTTCGGTCATAGAATCCCACTATTGATTTACAATTTCCCAAAAAAAATTTGAAGCAAAATTACTAGTACTTGTTGGATCTAAATGAGAATTAATGTTGATGACTCTCATGGAGTTACACCATGCTGAAATCTCATTTAATAGATTTAAAAAATCATCAATATTAAGGTACCAAGGTTGTAATTGGAAATGCGTCCTTTGCATAAGAGTAGTATTGGGGTATTTTTTGTGGGGTTTAAAATTAAGACCGATATCAGCTTTATAAGTTAATATATTAACAAAGGATTCTACCTGTTGATCCTGTTTGGCTAGCTAGTTAAGGCTTTCATTTAAAGCTACTAAATTTGAATCAATTGAAGACATTTGACTTTGCATATTTGTACAGAGAGTATTGGTATTGTCTTCAAGAATGGTCAGTTTATCTAAATTCTTTCAGATGTATAATACATCTCTGCAGAGATCATCAAAATTCTCTAACAGATGAGAATTGAACCTAGACATATAATTTGTATGTTTAAACTCATTTAAAGGCTCAATGTCTCCTTGGTAAGCAACAAAAAAATATTGTACTATACCTGTGGGCTATTTATGAATTCCTTTATGTGGTGGCCATCTTCCACCTTTATACAGATTAACTTTGTTTTCTGTATAAAATTCTAAATTATCTTCTCTTGGAAGATTCATCATGGTACAAGGTAACTGATCTTTAAGATCAAGTCCTTGATTGATTTTTTCATCTTCAATGAGGATATGTTCTATTTTTACAACTCTTCTAGAAGAAGAAGTAGATGGTCTAGAAGGAGAAAGAATAGAAGAATTTACAGACAAATACTTGGGAAGAATATTAACAGTCCTACCATCACTTTTATGTACTGAGGCTTCAACTTTCATTCTAGGGGAAACATTTTTCAACTAGTCAAGTTTCCAATCAGAAGGTATTTCGATAGACTCTATATGACCTTTCTGAATTTGGACAGTACCACTAAGTCTTCTAGCATATGGCAGATTTTCAAGGATCTTTGGGTGGTTCGTATTGGTCATACTATATACAAAAGAAATGTTTATAGAGGCATATTTAAATTCACCAAACATATCTAAACCAAAATGGGAGGTGAATAATCCCCAACAATCCAATGAACCAAACTTTACTTCTTTACATCCTTTATCGCGGACTGCGATAAAGAGGTTTGGACAAAACTCAAAATAAATGACCTCATCATTTAAACGACCAAGGCTTGATATTTGACAAGCATGTTTAAGGCTTACTTGGCGTCTATCATACAAAGCTAAATATAAAACAGGTTTAATATTGTTGGGAATCAATGGAGTTATGTGGACTCTTATAAGGCCAAAATATATAAATTTTACATCTTCATGTGACCTGATATAATTTATCTCAGGTTCAGGAAATAAAGATAATAAATTTATTTGGAAATTGTGTTTGGGCTTATAACTGAGAGTCAATTCTATAGATTTGATCCTAGAATTTACAAATGATAGATATGTAGACTTATACACAAACTTAGATTTTAGAGGCTCATATTTCTTATATAATTATGAAGCTTTAATAGCCAGAGGTTTATACAAGCTATTTTCCTTTTCAAGATTTTCTTCGGTAATTTCAATATCTGGACAATCAGATAATTATTCTGGAACAAAAGGAGGGAGTTCATACAGTCCTTCTAATTCAGATTCATTTAGGATTTCTACTGTGGATGACATTTGGGTTTTACCAAATTCCATTGTGGGAGATTGAGGTTCTGGTAAGCGAGAAAATTTTGGTAAGGGAAATAGGGATGCAGAGATAAAAGGGCCTATGACAAATTAAGAACGGCCAGGGACTCGATGCATAAAACTTTCTCAAAGAATTTTACAAAATAGAGAAACTCAAAAGTCAAACAAGAAATTCTTACATATATATTCCACCAGTAACTAAGTGGCTCTGATACCACTGAATGAGACGTAAGTGTCCAAGAAGCAAAAAAGTAGGTACAAGTCCAAAACTTGTAGAGGTGGAAGATAATTAGGTTTTAATAATTATAAAAAAATATAGAAGGCATGGGTCATCAATATAAGCCTAGTTGGACTAAGAGATAGGCCAAGGAGCATAAGAGAGAGAGAAGATACTAGACTTACAAAAATGAGAAAATTCTAGAACTATGAGGAATAACTAAGATCTAAGTTTTACAATTGTAAAAGACTAAGATGTTACATAATTTATAAATATCATCTACATGAGCTTAAATTAATCAACATGGAAAAAACTCAGTTAAGACTTTAATAAAAAATTCAAACTCCTGAGGGATGGAAATAAGATTATTGTATAAATATATAATAATCAACAAGGTAAATGTGATAATATTTATGCCTAAAATAAATACTCAACAAATTGTTGGGAAAAATTAAAACATAAATTATTGACAACTTGAAGTAGTTATGGTTCATTGAAGGGTTAGTATCCTCATTATGGATGAATATGAAGGTGGTTCCACCCTTATCTTACAATAATGCATACATTAAAGACATGGAAATTAAAAGTGAGAGAAAGACACATTCGTGCTTAAAATGATGTGAAAAAGAGGAACCTAAATCTATCAATGATAGTGAACCTAGATTAATGTGAGACTTGAGAAATGATATGCTCTAGATGATGAATGAACTAAAGGGAGAAAGTATGAACATATTAAATAATGTTTTTTGTGATATTTTTCAAGTTACAAATCATTCAGTCAAGGATTGCTTGTATAATTTCAAGAATAAGAGTGGACAAGTATTGTTCTCACATCGACACCACCCACCACATTTCCAAGGAGCTAAGCCCATACCCATATTTTCCTATGTTGATGTAATTAATACCATTTTCCAAGACAATCTAATAATATTTATTTTGAATTGTGACTAAAGACAGGAGATGTTTTTTCAATGTAGGGACATACTAGAAATCTTGCAGAAACTTAATAGAACCATTAGGAATAAAGATACTAATAGATTAAAATCCTTGATGAATATGCATAGATTTATCTTCTACTGTGACATGGGCTAGAGATGCTTCTTTGTAATTATAAAATATGTTTTTCCTATAGGTCATATGTATCTAGGAGCCAAACATCAATAAAATCATCCTTGACCTTATACTTCATGTAAACTATGTTGGGACACTCCTCTAATACTATAAAATTTGATTCATATATAATTTTTCATGATTGATCATATTCAATTTTGACATATTGAGCAAAGTTTGGTTTGCAAATATTCTCATAGAGGATCCTACATTGGGTTGCAATATGACCAAGTTTGTCACACTTATAACACTTGAATTTTTTTATCAACCTTTGCTTCCACCTCATCCTCGATAACATAAATCATTAATATGAGGATGGATAATGTTTTTTGATGGGTATAATTATTATGATTTTGATAATTTCCTATTTTTCTATTATGGAACCTTCCTCCCATGAAACCTCTACCCCCTCTATAATTTTGATGACTAGCATGTGAAGCACTAAGTATTATTTATATTGCATAAGCTTCCTCTATTTTTTTATTTTTCTAGGGTAGGGACATATCATATTGACTAAGTAATTTATAAAGTTTATCAAGAATAGTTCCTATAATCTTATTAGAAATGTGAAACATCTCAACAAATTCCCTATAATAAATCAAAAGCCATTTCAAAATAACAATGACTATTAAGTCATCATCAAGTTTCCCAAACCTTGCCTTAGTATATTTTGTTGCAATGTATATAAGCTTCTAAATTTACACTCCCATATCCCCACCATTAGCTAAAGAAAAGGTAAACAACTCTAAGTGTATATCATCTTTATTGTGTTTAGGCTTTTTTGGTACAAATCCAACAAGTTTTCCTAGACAATATAACTATGGAGAGAATTATCATTGTGAATTTAATTATCTCTAATACAACAAAATTTTATTAAACATAAGGATTTTGAATCCCTTATGTTGATCACATCCAACTTATCCTAGGTAGTTGCCAATGTGGGAATGTCATTCTTCACAATATTTCATAACCTGTTGAAAATGAGTGATGCTTCCATCATTCATTTCAAATTGACATAGTTTGAAACTATAAGGTGGTCATTATCAAATAACAAGTTTTTAATTTTAGGCATTTTTAAAAAAAATCACAAAAAAAAAACGTTTTTTCAAAAAGAATTCACATTAAAGATTTCACACAATCACACACACAAAAAATGTATCTACGAGGTTTTACACTTAACCTCTAAATAAAACATGAAATGATTTATTAATGGTTCTTCACTTAACTTCAATCAAAACACTTTAATAATTACACCCTTATATCTCTATACTACACCTTATGACACCACTTTTGATGCAAATTTAACAAAAAATATATACCCAGAGTTTTTTTCAAAATTGGATGATAGAGTTTTTAAATCAACTTTAAGATCACAAACTTTGATTCATCATTAGGAAGATAATATTCCCAAAAAACATTCCATTTTAAACAAGATATGCCTAAATAAAATTTTAGCAGATGTTGAAAGGAAGGAGTTTCAAACCTCGAAACTCTTAACTTGTGGGTGGTATACAAAATATTCATTTCCACTTGCTTTACTAACATCTATGTAATATAAAATGCAAGTATTATATATAAACTAATCAAAACCTGACTTGCCAAAAAAATAAAACAACTTAATGAAGAAAATGTGTTGGTGCATTTATTTGCTTTATTGCATTTACTTGTATTTATTATTTAGATTGGTGCACTAATTACTTATTGTAATTAATTTATTACGTTGATTAATAATTTGCACTAGATAGGATAAGCTTGTTTAGCTAGTAGTCAACTTTGACACCTATCTTGTTACCGTGGAGTTGCACTCCACTATTCAGGGTAAGATAGGATAAGATTACTTAACTAGTAGTCAACTTGTGTTGATCATTTACACAAGTTTGACACCTATCTTGTTATTGTGGAGTTGCATTTTACTATTCATGTAGTCAGATATCAGTTGAACTACATGTGTTGTGTGAGTTCCCTGATCTTTATCTTGCACACCTTGATCTATATAAGAAATGGTTATTTGTGTATTTTACATTAGATCAATTTTGAATTATCAGAGTAATTCATCATATTTGAGTTATTTATTAATTTTAGTTATTGTCTCATATATATAATTATTATTTATTACTATTACTATTTTATCTCTTGTTCATGCTTTCTATTAGATTCATTAGATCCTGTATGTTAATTCTAACAAAAAGTTACTCGAGAGTAGTAAAAAAATGTGAACCACATAGCAGTATGAATGCATTGAAATCTCCAAAAAGATAATTTACTAACATTTATTCTTTTTGATGTGTCATAAGAACAATCTAATCATGGTTTTGATGTCATAGGTTAGATTTAGATTACTTCAGGAAATGTAAATTATGTGGCTAGTTTTTAGCACTATATCTCATCTACTAAAATAAAATTAGACTTTTATGCAAAATTCAAAATTATAAGAAAAAAAGGAATAATATTAATCATTTATCATGCCCTAGAAAAATGTAATATCCCAAAAAAAAAAAAAATAATAAACTTGAATGATATCATGCCCCAATTACTTTTAACACCCTCCAAACACTTTTACAAAGCTTCAATCATGTTTTACAATAGATGTATCACTTTTTAACACCTTAAGACAAGTTCTAATGCCCCATAAAAATTCATAGTGCTTCAAACAAATCCTCAATAAAATTTTAACACTCCATGTATTGAGTCATTCAATTTTCAACACTTCATGCATGGTTTTATCACTTCAACATGAGTTTGCAACACTCCAGGCCAATTTCCAATACTTCTAGGAAATGTGAAGCACTTATGCAAGAAGTTAAATATTTATGTTATGAATCTCATTGTAGAAATAAACCAAACATAATAACAATATGTGAAAATGGAACATTTTACTCAATTAACTTAGAAATAAATGTAAAACTTTCTTATACTCAGATATCACAAGACTTTTTAAGGAGGCAACCTCCTTGAGAATAGAGCTCAGATTATAAATATAAATGAATAATTTTTCTTCCTTATATAATTTCAATAAATAGGAATTACCCTAACCCTAATATCCTTGTAACCTAACCCTAATACTTAAAGCTAGGTCTTACATAAGTACCAGAGTTAATAACTAACTATTCTTATTAATCAAGGGTTAGCCTTACATAGAAAGGGTGCCTGAGCTAATTAACTAAGACTATTACAATGTAAAAATATTAATATATGTCTATTACAATGAGGTCATGACATACCCTCCCACTTTGAAAATAGTTTCCTCAAAGCTTGAGTTATGGGAACTAGTATTAAATCTTCTATAGAGGTTCCCAAGTGGCGTCCCCTAGTTATATGCCCCACCATTAAACCAACACATTAGTGATGGTTTGGCTGCAGATAAAACATGTAAACTATTTCAAAATAGCCTTTGGTTCGAGGATGATGGAGCTCTCTTCATCTAACTCAAGAAGGGTCATCTGAACACAAGCACATTATCCAATGACCTTCAAACATGACACATGGAAGATGAGATAATTATTAGAATATGAATGTATTTATAATTTGTATGCAGCATTCCTAATTGATTATAGCAATTGGTATGGTCCATATAATTTAGGATTTAACTTCTGATTTCCTTTGAGCTTTAGGTAAGTTTGCTTAAATGGTTGGAGGCACAAAAAAATATGTCCTATATGATGAATGAATGCTCCTAATGGTGTTGTTTTTATTCCCGTTTCATATTGTTTTGATCATATAACAAGCCTTTCAAAGTAAGAAGTAGAGTCTCTCATTGGCTTAGAATTGATTCAACTACTTGAAATTTGGTGCTTCTTGGAAGGTAGGATGTGAGAGATGGTGGTGGTTAGTCATACACAACTACATATGGCGTCATCTTGGTGGAGGTGTGGTAAGAAGTGTTGTACCACCATTATGTAAGAGGAAACCATTTATCCCAATGAGTTTGTTGCTTCAAATAAAAATAATGCAGGTAAGTCTTCAAACACTCGTTGATAATTTTTTTTGACCATCAATTTGTGGGTGATATATCAAGCTAAGTTTCAGTTGTGGTCCTTGCAGTTTAAATAGTTATTTATAGAAATTATTTGTGGAGGTGGGATCATGAGTATAGATAATAGCTATGATAATACTATGGAAGGAAAAAATTTGGTCCATATAGATGTGTCACAGTTGATGTTTTTTAGGGGTAATCAATTGAATCTAGATGTGGGCATATTTAGAGAGACAATAAAATACCACAAAGATAATTGATTTTCCACCTGACTTGGGAAACCCATCAATCATATCCATAGAGATATCAATCCATATTATGGTAGGGATTGGTAATGGTTGTAATGTGTGTGGCTTACATGCACTCTCTACCTTGTGATGTTGACATGTGTCACATTATTCAAAAATTATTTTGATATCATGTTTCATCCCATCCTAGAAGAAGGTTATTTTGACTCTTGCATATGTCTCTTAAAATATAGAATGTCCCATCCATGGGGAAGCATGTAGTTCTTGTAAAAAAATCTCTCAAAGACCCGAATTTGCATAAAACATAATCTTCCTTTGATAACACAAGCAGTGACCATCCCAAAGGTAACCTAATTTAGTTGCAGGGCCCATGGTGAGTTGATGGATAAGCTATTGAACTAGTGCATCTTATTATCACTCTTGTTGGACTTCCTAAAAACAAATTGGGGTAGGTAAGGACAAGGCACATAATCCCCATTGGTCTTCATATTTCTGAGATAGGGAATCAACCACCACATTTTCCATGCCCTTCTTGAATAGAGTCTCATAATAATATCCCAAGAGTTTAGTAACCTCATTTTATTGTTATGGATATGATACACAATATCCCAAGAAGTATTTTAGGTTATGGTGATATGTCTTAATGCAAAAATATCACCCCAAGAGATATGGCCACTAGTTAGTTATGACATAGAGAATAACATAAAATTTCCTTCTCATATGTGGATTTGGATATATTTTTACCTATTAAAACTTTTTTAGTAAAGGCAAAATTTTATCCTTCTTGCATTAATGTTGCACCAATATTGATCCTTGAAGCGTTACTTTTAATAAAAAATGGTTTTTATAAATAAGGCATGGCTAACACTAGTATGGTACACATGGATTTTTTGAGGCATGAAAAGGCATTTTCCACTGATTAAGACCAAGCAAAATCATTCTTCAGTAACATGGTAGTTAAAAGAGTGACAATTTTACCATAGTTTTTGATAGATTTATGATAATAGTTTTTATGGAATTGTGATGATAGCCAATGAGAACTAAAAATACCTAACTAATTTTAAGGGTTTTAGGTTTCATAAAATATTCCATATCCTAAATTTTCATGGGATCCACTTTAACCTTGACCACTTATATAATATGCCTGATGTAGTCCACCTCTATAGTACCAAAGGAACACTTGATTCATTTTGAATATAACCAATTGTTTTCCAAGAGCTATAGGGTTTGTTCCAAGTGTAGTAAATGGTCTTACCATTTTTTTTCATATACCCAAATGTCATCAAAGAACACAAAAATGGATATGTGAAGCTAGAGCCAATTTTTTTAGTTCATCAGGTTTTAGAACATTGATAGAGCATTCATGAGAACAAATAGAATGACTAAGAACCATAGTGGTTGTCATGAGTTATAATTTTTTTCATAGGGATTTATTCATCCTATAATTGAATATGATGATAACCAGACATAGATATAACATGGAGAAAAAATGGGTCCCATGCAATTCATTTAGTATTTCATCAATCAAAAGAATGGGGAATTTGTCTTTGATTGTGAATATTTAGCTCCCTAAAATCCACACTCAACCTCCAATATTTTTATTTCTTCCACACAAAGAGAATTGGTGAGAACTATGGGATGACACTTGGCCAAATGACCCCATCGTGAAGCAATTCTTGGACCATCTTCACAATTTATATTTTATACATGTAGGGGTACCAATACGGCTGAATTTTTGGTGGCTGACTACCCAATATGAATGGTATTGCATGATTACATAAGTTTGTAGAGTTAATACTTGAGGTTTTACAAAAACCTAAGATTGATTATGAATACTTGACTATGATTCTATTGGTTTCATTTATGTCCAAGACTTTTTCATGTGGACCGCACAAATTTTATCCATCACCCCTGAATAACCCTTCTTTACTAGCTTAGCCATGTAGTGAGAACTAATAATTTGAGTGGATGTTGCCATCATGACTTGCAAAGTGTATTTTTTCTTGTGATTGTAAATTGCATCCATAATTCAGAGAAGTCTCATATGATGGAACCCAATAAGTAAATTCGGTGAGCTCTCGAGACAATGTCACAATCACCTAATGATAAGGTAAACATGCCAAATTTGAGATTATAATCACCAAGGAAAATTTGACATTTTCCTTTGCAATCCATTGTTTCTCCATTAGATATCATCACTCAAAAGTGTCATATGGATACACATAAAAACCCACCTACTTGGACACATGAATGTCAATGAAGTTATGAGTGTTTCTAGAGTTAATGATGATAGTTAGGCAATGCCCCTTGAAGTACCCCAATACCTTCATAATTTGAAGAGCTGTGATCCCTTCTAAAGCACCATTGAACTTTTAGGGGAAGAGTCCTCACTTGGACAATTCTCTTCTGGATGTTCTTCATCTATACCATCTTTATAATCATTTAGTACGTCAAGCATGGGAGGTGTCACAACATCTAGGACTTCTATATTTTATTCGACACATTTATGACATATGCCATATTTTTCATCAAAATTATAGCATAGTCATTTTTGGGAAGCAACAATCTCCTTATGTGTCAGGGCATTAATTTGAGTTAGTTGAGTGCCTTAATTTGGCATTTGTCAAAACAATAGAGGGTTTCTTACTAATTGTGGCTTATAGGGACAATGTTAGGTTGCATATTTTTCCTTGCTGAGTTTAGATAAATTGTCTGATTCCACAAACTAAAAATATTGATCTTTACATGAATATCATCTTTCAATCTATCGATGAAGGATTTTTTGAAATAATCCTCATTTAGGCCCTTTTTTATTGACTAGTTTTTCAAAGTGGGTTTGTTATTAATGAGCCGAGTGAGTTTTTTGTAATTTATTTAATGCTATGATGAAGTCCTCATATGCATTGGGGTCAAATCGACTTATTAGGTGTTCACTAAACTCATCCCATATGAGAGTTACATGTGTCTTTTCTAACCACTGGTACCATTACATAACTTCATGTTCTAAGTTGAATGAATCTATTGGAATTTTTTGATCTATGAAAGTTTGATTGAGAGAAAAATATTGACCTACATTATAAAACCAAATGGTAGGGACATCTCTAGAAAATTTTGGAAGACCCAACTATAGTGTATGGCGCTAGAACTTAGGAATGTTGTGAGAGTGTTGTCCACTTTTAGAATTATTCACATTATTTTGGATTAAGGTATTTACTTGGAATTCTATCACACCAGTCTATTTTCCAAGTCATAAATGGGATCAAGCTTGTCTAATTTGGAAAATTATTGGAGTATAGTGGATTGTGTTTTTTATGTAGTGTTGAGGCCCTCATCTAACTTCTCCAAGGAAAGATCCTGAGAGCACCGACCGATCATTTTGGATTTTTTTTCATTATAGAGAGTTATACCAAAATTATCAACATAAAGAAAAAATCAATTTGGGATAATAAGTGGAAATATATATATATATATATATATATATATATATATATATATATATATATATATATATATATGAAAATTTCCTTTATCACTCTTCTACTAACTAGTTATTGCATTGTGTCCAGATAACTATTCTAGAATATTCTAACTCTTCTAAATTATGTAGTTATTGTGATTTTTTAACACTTCTCTTATTGTTGTTCGTACTATGTTTCCAAAAAACAAATAGCTTCAGATATGTGACTCGAACAATGCCAAGGGTATCACAAGGTTTTTGAGTTCACAAATATATTGAGCTCATTCATAAATAACATTGGCTCAATATTTTAGAGCTCTAGCTATGGAGGATTAAATCATTCTATATCCCACTACCAATATCAAAGTTATGACATGGGTAAATTATTTGGGCTAACCACTTATAGTGCATCATATATTAAAAACAACTGAAGGCTTCCTATGGTAAAATAAAAACCTATGTGCTTCCTATATTATGAAAGGTACGTATACAACATTGTATAAGGCCTAGGTATTTGGGGGACACCCCTCAATTCACCAATAACAATGAGTTTGCTTATCCAATAATGACAACTTTCAATGAGTTTTAAAACTATTGAAACACAATTTCTAATATAAAAGTAAAAAATACACAAAAAATGGGCAAATATGGGGAACAAGCTTAGTTTTGCTACTTCTGTTACCACTTTTTTACCATGAAAATCTTGATTGGTAAGGTGAAAGCATACAATGGAAAGTCATAGAAATCCCTAAACTATTGTCATTCATAAAAAATATACTGATGAAAAGAGCTTTGATACCACTTGTTATAAAACTCCTTGAAGAAATAAACAAAACAAAAAATAATATGTGAAAATGGAACAAATTATTCAATGAAATCAAAATAACTACAAACCTTACTTATATTCAGATATCACAAACCTCTTCAATGGGAAACCACTTTGAAAGTAGAGGTCAAATTACAAAATATAGATGAATCTTTTTCTTTCCTTACAATATCAATATATAGAAATTATAACCCTAACCCTAATATCCTCATACTCTAACCCTAAATACTAACTATTATTATTACTTAAGGGTCAACCTTACATAGAAATGGGAGCCCAATCTAATTAACTAAGACTATTAAAATAAAAAATAATAATAGATGATTAGGACATAGGGTTCATAACAATTTATTTCAATATTTCCTAAGCTTTTTGTAATAGCCAAGGCAATTTCAATACCTTTTCTTTGTCTCTAATTTTTTTTTGCTCCTCGTATCACAGTCTTAAAAAAATAGATGACTTCTATTTTCTTTTGCTTTGTATAAACAAACAACTAAAAACAAAATAAAATTTGGTTTTACTTTGGTCCTAGGCAAACAAAGCCAATTAAAATATTCTTTAATTAAAACAACAAAAGCAAGCTTTATTTTTCTCACATAATCTCCTACACAAATTTAACATAATAGTCATGATTAAAAAATGAAAATTACAAATGCATTTTAAAAACGATATTGCTTCACTCATGTATGTAAAAAACTTCACTTTCCTAAGCCTTCTTTTCTTCACGTGGAAATCTTCTTTGCAACTCTTCTATGGGCCCATTGTTCTTTATTCACACACCTCCTCTCTATACCACCAATTACAATTATAAAACTTCCATATAAAATCACTTAGGTTGAATTTTTTTCCCACTAAGGGCAGGGACAAACATTTTATTAATATCAAAATGAACAAGTATAAGAGGGTGCTTAAATGTTGTTAACCTTTGACATACAATGGTAGATCTATTTGTTGAATTACATTGGACCAATAACTTAATGACCTCTGATATGTTAGGACCGCACACATAGGTAAATAAAATATTACATTGTATGATTTGACAATGTTTCACATAAAGGTAAAATATTAATTATTAAAAATATTTACAAACCTAAATATTTTAATAAGTTTTCATGACGTGGTTATTTGGGACCCCAATGTGTTCAACCACCTAACTAACCAAACTAACATTTATTTACTAAAACATTATTAATTTACCTATTAACTACCAAAGGGGTGTATGCATCCATACTAAAAATCTAACTATAACATAAAATAAACTATATATGACTTTGGATCATACAACCCAACAAAACCCCCTTGATCAAAAAAAGTATAAAATATGACCAAGAGCTATGAATATGAAGTCTTCAAAAGTCTCTACCACACGTTAAATTGACAAATTGTACATCATGATATTGATCAACCGATGCCACTTTCAAGAAGCCCACTACCCCAAAGTTTTGGCATGAATGATGAACACGATCAAGGTGTGTTCATCCCCTTTGATAATTATGTATCATACTATAGTAGAACAAGATCAATACATGTTTAACCACATCGATTCACATAAGGTCTCACACATAAACTCGTGCAAGTGACTAGTCAATATTGTGTATGGTACATCTCCCTAATGCCCAATGATGCTGATAAAACTTTACTCAACACTAATGGTGTTAAAAAATCCCTTTCCAAATTGTAGAAGCATCAATGATTGATCAAGGGCCATGTAGTATCTTCCCCCATCAGGGGAGAGGTGATAAGTCCTTGCAAAAAAAAACCAAATCCAAACTACTATGTCTACATATCATCAGGAATATCAATGAATTGAAGAAAATCAAAATTGAACTAAAAGAAACATAAACTGAAAAACACACACTATTGCTACCAAAAATGTTATTCAAGAATTTTATCCAAACTTTGAGTAAATAGCTAATTAGAGAAGGGAAAGTAGCCTACAACCTCTGGTGGATCCTCCAACCTCCATTTTGATGCTTATACTTTGTCAATCAGAAGGATCCTAATGGATTTATAATATTTGAAGTTGAAAGCTCTAGTGATAGCTCTAATAACACAATAATGAGATGATATTATATTATATTATTTATTTTTAAGGTGTCGGTTTCCATCGAAAATACACTAATATACATGAAAATCTATATTTTATCATCATTTTAATAGATTTTTCACAAAACGCATATTTGGATACTTCAAATCACACAAATGACCACTCTAGCGTGTTTAGAACGTTACAAAACCTAGGTAATGATTGATTACATGAATAACTTTGGGCCAAACTTCAACTAGATGTAATTGTCACAAAAAGTCACAAATACACCCTTATGTCTCTGTTTTCTCATTACAAAACTTTTAAAAACATAACATTCCTTTTTAAAAAGGTATACTGTAAAAGCGGCTTGACCAAAAGTTACATTTGGAGAGATTTGATCCTTGTACCTACCCACACGCGTCTTACAAAATAACCTCAACCAACTCCACTATAAACATTCATGAAATATTTGTTGAAAATAATCTACATAAATTGAAGATTTATGAAATTTGAAAATCAATAATAGAAATGTAAAATATTTTCACCCAAAAATTCATCTGTGAGATAAATTATATTTTACCGATCTTCTGTGGGACCAACTTACGTATCAATTTGAAAAATAATTTTTTTGAAGCTTATAAAAGAAAGTGATGTGCCATATCACTAAGTAACATGCCCTTTTGCTATTCTAGGATGTACTATTTTTGTACCACATTTTTCAAATGCTTGAAAACTAATTTTTTCTATTCCAAATCCATACACAAGGCTGCACAAAATAATTTTTAGAAGTTTTTACTGATTAAATGCATATAGAGGGTTCAGAATGCCATATAAATAAGAAATTTATATTTTGGAGGTCATACTACTGCTTATATTGGTTATACAACTACAATTTACTCTTCAAAATCCATATATAGACCATATGAGTGCACTCAATGGTGAATCAAAACATATTAAACATTATAGCAATGGTTGAGAGGAGTTTGGATGTCGTACAAATGTCTGAAATTAGGTGAAACATCATACCAGTGATCTCTACAACTAAGATTTAACACAAATTTTATTTTGGCCATACAAATGGATTTTTAAGGCATATAAATCAATTTCCAAGACTATAGACTAAGTTTAGATTATGTCAAATGATTTTTTCACTAAAATTTGGGTAATAGGCCATACAAACTAGGTTTGGAAGATTTTACAGGTGTAAGAAATTTATTCTCGAGATTAGAAAATTTAAAAAAATACAAAGCTTCATACCTTACAATGTAAACCTAATACAAATATTCATACCTTATTCTCTCTCCTCAGGTTTGTAACATGTCTCCAACCCTTTTTCAACTTGGCTCTGATACCACTCTTAAGACCACACACACAAGTAAATAAAATATTACATTGTATGATTTGACAATGTTTCACACAAGGGTAAAATCTTGATTATTGAAAATATTTAAAAAGCTAAATATTTTAATAAGCTTTCACGAGGTGGTTACTTGCGGCTCAAATGGGTTCAACCACCCAAATAACCAAAGTAACATTTATATACTAACAACATTTTAATTTAACTATTAACTACCAAAGGGGTGTATGTGCCTCGTACTAAAAAACCAACTCTGACATAAAATTAACTATATATGACTTTGAATCATACGACCCAACACTATAACCACTTACCTGGTGTACGTGCCTCGTACTAAAAAACCAACTCTAACATAAAATTAACTATATATGACTTTGAATCATACGACCCACCACTATAACCACTTACCTAACTTTAACTTTTCAACGTGCATATGGGAACACCCATAATGCCTACTAACTTGATACTAAGAACAACTAATGACTTTATTAAAGAGACATTCTCTTTATAAAATATGTATTCCCCTTACATTATTTTAATCTAGCTTAAATAAGGACTTTGGAGCAACTCCTAACAAACCCTCATGTGATCCAAAATTAGTTCTTTTGACACTTTTCAAATTTCACTCTGTCAAAGGTTTTGTGAAAATATCAGTTGTTTGATCTATAATTAGGGGAAAAGATTGCTTCTAAAGTTTTCTTCATCACCAAAATTCGTAGATAATGATAATTAATATCCACGATCTATAATTAGGGAAAAAGATTGCTTTTAAAGTTTTCTTCATCACCAACATTCGTAGATAATGATAATTAATATCCACATGTTTAGAATTTACATGGAATAATGGATTCTTTGACATCTTGATTGCGCTTTTATTATCCATGTATAAGGAGGTAGAAACAACCTCAGACACTCCAAAATATTCAAGAGTGTGTTGTAGATATATTATCTCTCTAAAGGCATCCCATGCTACAATATAATCTAATTATACTAATGAATTTACTGTAATATCTTATTTTTTACAACACCACACAATGGCAGTTGAACCCATATGCATAATGTACCCTATTTTGGACATCCTTTCATCCACACAACTACCTTAATCTGCATCACAACATCCAATAAGTTTTATATTTTTGTTTTGGTATTTTTCAAGGCCATTTGTCTTTGTTCCATGTAAGTAACAAAGTACTTATTTAATTGCTTGCCAATGACTTTCTCTGGGCTCATACATGAACCTGGAGAAATTACTCCCCAAAAAAACATTCATTTGAATGTTTTCAATTATATTAATCTGCCCATTAAATGTTCGTATTTTATTACATTAAAAAATTCACCTTCAACATCCCTTAGAAAATTTTAAGTGGCATTCCATATGTGTAAGTGTAGGTTTGCATTCATTCATACTAAACCTTTCTAACAACTCATAAATGTACTTAGTTTGTGCAATGAGTTTTGTTTTACCTTTTTGAGTTACCTTTATGCCTAAATAATAGTGAAGAAGACCATGATCTATCATTTCAAACCCTTCTTTTAGTTCCTTCTTCATGGTACTATTATTTTTTTCAACATTTTTTATGATAAACAAATTATCAACAGAAAGGATAAGAATCATCAACTTATTTCCTTGCAATCGCATATACAATATGTGTAATTCATTGTTAGGATGTGAAGTCACTATTCATGGTCATTATTCATGATGATGTGGCTTGATGGTGATGTGGATGGTTGGTGATATGGCTTGTGAGTGATGTGGTAGGGGCCCATGGAGGGTATCCCATGAGTGATCATGTTGATGTGATTGGAGTGGGGCATATCACTCCACCAAGGCACATGAGTTTGTCTTTGGTAGTCACATGGGTGGTGTCACAAGATGCAAAAGACAAAAGGGTTAGTGTGGGTCAAATTTATAAGGGACCCCATAATTCCCATGTGTGAAGATAGTCAAAAGATGATTGCAATCATCTTTTAGACTCATATGGTCACATGTAGAATGATGATGAGAAAGCTACTATTAATATTTTTTTCTCACTCGTGGAGTGGGAGACAATGTTTGGAGCCACATAGAAGTAGCTTGGATCTTGTCTAAAGTGGATGGACCACTTTTTAGGCCCTTGCACATGAAGACAAATACTTTTTGATGATCATTGTTTAACCCACATGAAATGTGGTGAATTTGTTGGTGCCACTATTCATTCTCTCTCCCCTCTTCTCTCTCATGTTGTAAATGCTATTAATAAGTATGAAGCTCTCTTGTTAATTCATCATGTTAGAGGATCCATTCAAGCCTTGGGCTTGCATGCTTAGAGGTTGGATCCTATAGGCTAGTTTAGCTTGGTTCACAACCTAAATGCTTTAGGTGAAAACATTGAGTGCTTGGTTGTAAGCACTGAAAGAGTTACTGGAGGAGCTGTTATAGAAGAGAGTTGATGTTGAAGTAATCAAGTCTGGAAGCTGTCATTTTTCTCATGATTGTGCCTTACACAATGTAAGGTTTCCACATAATCTCTTATGTAATGTGTCCTCTTTCTTGTCTATGTTTTTTTTAGCTTATTTTCCACAATTATTTACTTGCACTATAAGATATAGCTCATTGATTTAACATGTAGTATTAGGGCTTTACTCTTAACATCTAGAATCAGATCCATGGTAAAAAACTGCATGTGTTAGTGTTTTATGTTGTTGGTTGGTTATGTGCAAGTTGAAGCTAATATGATAGGAGTAGAGACCAAGTGGAGATTAAAGAAGAAAAAAAAGGTTTTATTGGTAGGTATCTCTTTGTGGATCAATGTGGAGGATCTCTTGGTATAGATCCTATTCTTTTCATGTTGTTGAGGAGAAGCCTGCATGAGAGTTGAAGGAGAAAGCTAAAAAAGTTTTGCCAGACAAGTTAACAACCTATACAGTGTTCCTAATAGAGAAGCAACTCTATAGCTTGAGGAGAAATATGGACTCATTTAGAGGAGGTAGAGGATAAGGTGATGACCTTATTATGGTTCTTAAAAACAAACAGAAGGGGTTTTGATGTGGTATCTTATTGACCACATGTTGTTAGACGAGATGTTGAAGAAGAAGAAAAATCCATGCAAAGGAAGGAGGTATAGATAAACTTGAAACTGTACCTATTTTGAAGTAGTTGAGGATGAGGAAGATGAAGGTGCATATGAAGAAGTGAGACCTAGTGTTCCTTGAAAGAGAAGGCCATATGTTTGGACATGTGGTAGAGCAGTGATGCATTTTGGATGTATTTTTAAGCTCAAAAACTCGATAGGTGCATTGAAACACCTATTATTTTGATGACTTCCCTGAAGCTATGATTGGTCCACTTGTATCATGGTTAGCATGATTGGTAGTTAAAGGCTACATATAGAAGAATAATTGAGACTTGGTGTTCCTGAAAGGAGAAGATCAGTGTTGACCATATAACTCAAGATGATGGAGTGTTGTGTATATGGTTATGAAATTAGCTAGGTAAATCGATGCATGGACTAACACTAAAGGCACATGAGTTGGTATTTTAGCAACATTTAGTAGAGCATGATGCATTTCAGATGCATTCTTGAGGCTCAAAAACTTGGTAGGTATAGTGATGCACTGATTAGCATGATGACTTCTTAGGAGCTATGATTGGTCCAATGTACTTGTGCCATGTTGATATCTTTGAAGGCTATGTGGAGAATTCTAGTTTTGACTTCAATGGGATCTTCTCTCCTCATTAATATCAAGAGTGCTACATGCACTTGTTGTTTAAGGAGTTGGAGAAACGTGATTCCTACATGGTGATCTGTCTTAGGGAGAAAAAGATAATGGATGAAATTAAAGAGTTACCAATTTTCATTGAAATCATTGTACAAATTTGTGAAGGCATCACATATGTAGTACAATAATTTCAGTACCTTCATGGAGAGTCTATGTGTTGTGACATGTTGGATGCAGGCCCCAATATGATCACTATTTTGATGGCTTAGTGGTAAGGATGCGATGAAGGTGGTATGAGGAGCAAACCAAAGATGGAGATGCACAAGGATAGGAGAGCAAGGAAGTACCCCATTTTTTGAATTATTGAGTTGGCTTCCCAAGAGCATCCTATAATAGTGGAGAAGACATGTTGTGTCTTATGTATTGGATTCATTAGGAGTAGGAAGCCTCGTGTTGCCATGGTGAGCACTAAACTAGATATTCTCAAGTAGTGGGAGTTGTGAGTGGTTCATGACAAAATATTGATTGGAGGATTGGTCTATGTGTGGAGAAGTGAAAAGTCGCTTAAATATTGCAATCTACTATGGAGGAGTAGATGTTGACAAAGCCGATCAAGACAGAGAAGTTTTAGTAGTGTAACAAAACTTCTACTAAGTTTGTGTCAAGGCAGTAGAGGGCATTGATGAGCAACTAGTTGTAGAATACTTAGGTGTAATAAAAGCTTGTGTATATTGACTTCAAGTGGGAGTATGTTAATATGTGAAGTCACTATTCATGAATCACTATTTATAGGTACTATTCATGGTCATTATTTATGATGACATGACCTGATGGTTAGTGAAGTGGATTATGAGTGATGTGGTAGGGGCCCATGGAGGGTATCCCATGAGTGATCATGTTGATGTGATGGGAGTGGGGCATAACACTCCACCAAGGCACATGGGTTTGTCCTTGGTAGTCACATGGGTGGTATCACATGATGCAAAAGACAAAAGGGTTGGTGTGGGTCAAATTTATAAGGGACCCCATGATTCTCATGTGTGGAGATAGTCAAAAGATGATTGTAAGCATCTTTTAGACTTATATGGTCACATGGAGAATGAAGACAAGAAAGTTACTATTGATGTTTTTCCTCACTTGTGGAGTGGAAGACAATGTTTGGAGCCACATGGAAGTGGATTTGTATCTTATCTAAAGTAGATGGACCACTTTTTGGACCCTTGCACATGAAGACAAATAAATTTTGACAATCATTGTTCATCCCACATGAAATGTGGTGAATTTGTTAGTGCCAATATTCATTCTCTCTCCCCTCTCATGTTGTAAGTGTTATTAACAAGCATGAAGCTCTCTTTGTAATTCATCCTCTTAGAGGATCCATGCAAGCCTTGGACTTGCATGTTTGGAGGTTGGATCTTGTAGGCTATTTTAGTTTGGTTCACAACCTGAATGCTTCATGTGGAAGCATTGAGTTCTTGGTTGTAAGCACTGAAGGAGATATTGGAGGAACTGTTGTAGAAGAGAGTTGGTGTTGAAGTAATGAAGTCTAAAAGTTGTCATTTTGCCCATCATTTTTCCTTGCAGATTGCAAGGTTTCCATGTAATCTCTTGTGTAATGTGTTCTCTTTCTTGTCTATGTTTTTTGTAGCTTATTTTATGCAATTATTTACTTGCACTATAGGATATAGCTCATTAATATAACATGTAGTATTAGAGATTTATTCCTAACATTCACTATGTACAAAACCAAATTTTTGTATGTAAGAATCCATTTGTTCATACCAAGCTCTCAGTGATTGTTTGAGTCCATACAATGCTTTTACCAAGGACAACCATGAAGGAGCATGCCTTTATATGCACTTGTATATGGTTGTAAATTTGTTTCCTCTTTAGTCTTATTTTCTCCTATTGTCTCTAGGTTGTGTCAAAAGGGACTCTGACTTATTTTGAGGGGAGATAATGTATCCATCATATTAGTATTATCATAGGTTTCAACATGTGAATAATTACATAGTTTATTAGTTAGCGTTGTTATGTGATTAATGATTAAATTGTTGGCTTTAGGTAGTTTTGTAATGACTCTTGTTGATATGTATGGTTGCTGAAGATTGTGTTCAACCAAAAATCATTAAGTATTTTTGTCATGTAAATAGAATGATGTTAATTGAGGAAACAACACTGGTATCAGGTCCTCTTTGTACTTTATGAATTATATCAAGACTTATCTTTTATGATTACAAATATAATATTGTTCAGATACTCTTAACTACCATGGTATATTCTGCAATTAAAATTATGTATATGCTAATAGTGGTAATCTAGAATATCTATAAACATTATATAGCAGTTTTCGTATTCATCTTAGATTTATCTTTATAGATGCAAGGTTGAAGCTCTAAATGTAGTTTCCAACACCATGCATCCCAATGTTGATCAATGTTACAATGGCAACAATGACTATTGAAACCATTTTAATTTTGTCCTTGCTTCTCTTGTCACAATCTACAAAATGAGTTTCTAAGAAAAAATGAAATAGTTATAGTTAAAAGTATTTGATAGGGCTCATGAAATTCTAATTGCAATAAAAGATAGATTAACTAAAGAAGTGATCATTATAAAATAATGTCCAGTCTAATAATTTTATAATCTTATATTAATATTATTGCATTTAATTTTTATTTTATCTTATTTCAATAAATAATTTTTGAAACAAATTTTGGATAGTGGAGAATTTCATTAACAATTTTATAAGTTGATAAAATCTACAGAACTTTATTTTCTAATAAGTTATATATCCAATTATATTATCATGATGAATTAACTAATAAAGATAAAACGCTATTATGAAAAAAAACTCAATTTCAAACCTTAATAAGATAAAAGATCAAAATAGTTTTGTTAGAAAAATTTGACTTCAAAAAATTGTACAAATTCCCATCAATATACAAACTAAAAATAAATAAATAAATTCAAATGCAAGCTAGAAATTGTTTTGTGAGCTATAAAGTCCAACTTCAATATGTATAATTTAATAATTCTCCAAAATATTTAATATTTAGAAAAAGTCATAAACAATAAGTATATTGTTTTTAAACTTACAATAATTAAAATGAATCCAAAAAACACAAACACATTTTGAGGAATTAATATGCCTTGACTCTAGGGATAGAGAAACTATCTTTTAACATTACTATATTATTTTATGCTCCTCCAAAAGTACAAATTCATCTATCTTTAAGTTGAAATGAATCTCAATGTTGATGCCCATCAAGCTATTGTACACCAATAAGATAGATCCCCATCATTACAATAACCTAAGTCCAAAACTTTGAAGGCATGCTCAACAATAGATCTCTACCCAAAAAAAAGTTTGACAAATAGTTTTGACGGTATTTATTATTTAACAATAAGGTACATGCATGTGTATATATTTTGTGTTTATATATATTTATGTTTAAATATTTATTTTATTTTATTAATAATAAAGTGTAATTATTTTATTTATAAAATAATATTTTATAGTTTTTATGTATCTTTATATTAGAAAGTATATGATTTGGAAAAAGATTGTATTTTAAGATTTTTGGAAACAGATAATTTGTTTTTTATTTACAAATAAAATTAATAATAATAATTATTATTATTATTATAATATATATATATATATATAATTTTTATAAATTATTTAAAAAAGAAATTAAACTTCTTCTTGTTTATTAAATGATTATACTTTCTAAATTTGTAATTTTAATTTAACTTAGTTTAGATATTAATGTCCACTAGAGGCTAAGAATGGCTTATGACATTGAAAAAGAAATTACATAAATCTAATATATAAAGAGAATGTCAAATGCATCTTCAAAAGATATAAAAAGAGAAGTAAAAGAAAATTCAAGAAAAAATCAATGACAAAATAATGTTTTAATATTTTAAAGTAATAAATCTTGGAACAAATAAAATATATATTGCCTTACAACTCTAAACTATATTGTCTAGATATATGGTCTCTTGCAGTTTCAGAGGTCTGTTGTTTGACAATAAAAACTCATATTCCTAGAATTATTTGCATATACAAATTTCAATTCAATTGTTCTCTGTCAAAATTGAAGTGTCTTACATAAAAAAAACATAAACATCTATGGTCCTCATACTGAATGAAGGTCCCCAAAGATCTATGGGAACATCTAAAAAGACAATGCTATCTTCCATGAATCTCATATTAAATAGGGCATTTGAATACAAAATGTTCTTCACTTTTAAGTTATAGAAAACATAATTAGCATACACACCTATCTTGTGAGAGATCATAATCAAATTCTATTTGGGCTTGATGAGAGTAAACCTAAAATTGAGCTAAAAGGGTCTTCAATGAAGATGGCAACATCTTCTTCATGTACTTGATAACTTCAATTTGATCTACATGAAAGCACAAATAAAATAGGAAACAATGAAGAAACTTTAGTTTCAAAGGCTCTTTTAGATTAATTCATATAAATTTCAAATAAGACTTATTGATCTCTCCATGACTACCTTTGTTGATCTTTTATTTAGTGAGCTAAGGAGCATTGGTAGAAAACTTACGAGGAGGAAGTCTTTCTATATTGACATCCAGCTTCTAGAGGAGAGCAACAACTCTTGCATACCAACAAGGTTTGCATCCTTGTTTGGAAAGTTGCATAGAAGATTGAAGTGCCAAATACAAATGTCTATTTTACCTAGAGAAAGAATCTACCATGCATTGGAGGCTATGCAACATAGTGACAATGTGAAAAAATAAAGAGATAAAGAGAGGACATACCCCAAACTTTGCAAGAATAATTGAGTAAGGATTGTTCTTTTAGCTTGAATGTTCTCTGATAAGATAGAGATGAAAACTATTTCCATGCATTTGAAAATATGTTTTCTCAAGTATGGGCTTCAAACCTTACATCCATACAATAGTTAAATTTGAAGTTCATAACTCTCTCAAATTAATTTGGTTTTAATGAAATTTTATTTTTTTACACAGTTGTCAATTCCATGCAGAGAAAGAATCTATCATGCATTGGAGCCTATGCAACATAGTGAGAATGTGAAAAACTAAAGAGATAAAGAGAGGATCTATCCCAAACTTTTCAAGAATAATTGAATAAGGAATCTTTCTTTTAACTTGAATATTCTTTGATAACATAGAGATTAAAACTCTTTCCATACATTTGAAATTATTTTTTCTCAAGTATGGGTTTTAAACATCACATCCGTACAATAGTTAAATTTGAAGTTAATTACTTTCTCAAATTAATTTTGTTTTAGTGAAGTTTTATTTTTTGAATTTAATATCATTTTAATTTTAATTTTTTTTTAAATTTTTTGAAGTAAATGTTTAAAGATTCATTAAAATTGCGTTTTTATTTTAATAATATTTCTATATTTTTAAAGTTTCATATTGCTCAATTCTAGAAGTTAGTACCATCTACTTTTGAAACTCAAAAATAAAGTAGATAATGAACTAAATTCGTAGGGTTAAATTAATTATGGTTTTTTTTTTAATATTATAATAGGTTAATTTCATATGATACCATCCTAACACGAGATGCCATGTTTTAAGCAATTTATTTTGGCTATTTATCTATTATATTATTAAATTATATTAATAAAATAATATGATATAAAAGTTAAACATACAAAAAAATTACTGGAATTTGTTACATACTAGAGTTATATCAATGGAAGCTCAGAAATATTACATCATCAGCTTAATAAAATCTGAACCACTTTTCAACCCAAAAAAGTGAAATAACCAAGAGTAAGAGTCATTTTAAAGCTACTACATACCACAAAGAAAATTAAGCAGTGGGATCAACAAAAAAAGATGGCAGAGGAGGTTGAGAATCATCTAGTTTATCACCCCAACCTTCCCAATTGCTAGCAACCAAAGGGTTTGTAAGATTAGGTACAAGATTATAACCTTTTATTTCTTTTTCTTTATCTTTTTATTTAGTATTATTGGGCTTGATATGCAATATAGCAAGTGCAAGGTGAGGGAAATTCTCTTGCTGAGGTGCATACCACCTAGAATGACCAACACCATTACTATCACCATCCCAAATCACTATCACCAACACCACCACTACCACTAGCTTGAGGTCTCAAAGTCGGGGATGGAAAACATCTCCAAAGTGAACCATTGCAGTGGTTAATGCATGAACAAGTCCTCCCTCATTGTCCATGCCCGCAATTCCATGGAGACAATTGAAAACAAGGAGAGTCTAGAAGGGTTCTTATAACAACACTGGGGCATTACCCCAATGATTAACAAACTTTGGAGGCGAATCACCTCTAGATGAACTTTATTAACTTGAACCTAACTCTAAAGCATAACATTAGATATAAAATTAATCATGTTAGTTGTGGAAAAGTAATCATCAAGAATATCATGATTAAAAGTAGCTTCATTTCTCTTCTTCCATTAATAAAAGAGAATCTTAGCACAAAATATATGCTAAATTTGTGTATTTTGAAGGAATCATGGTCGACTCCCCTAAAAGCACCATCTTCGAGGTAAATGTCTTTGGATGAAAGGGTTGAAAGAAGGTGTGAATCCAATACCAGGGTAATTAAGAAAGCTTACAAAGCTGAAAAATATGCTTTAAAGATTGTGGGTGATTACAAACATAAAAAACAGGGTGTGCCATTCCAAGGCACACTAAATGTGTATCAATTGAGAGTCCTTGGTGAAGAATACACCACAAGACGTGCTTTTTTTGGCTCAATGATAGCCACCCACCCACATTCAAATCTTCTTCTCCATACTTGCTTTGTGGTATTAACTTTCCATTTGGCATTAAGAGCATCAACTTGAAGAAACTATGGAGAGAGGAGTTGATAACCTAATCAAGGTTTATACCAAAGGAAACGGTTCTCAACAAGCCATTTCCAGTCAATCCACCATTTAGAAGGTGTTTGAACACCTATATTATGGAGACAGATATTAGGTATGGCGTTTTGAATTTCTAAACTAGACTCTTAATCACTGGCTTGTAATTGGGATTCATCCCTTAAATATGCCAAAGCACCCAATCTCTAGTTCACGTATAAAATAGTTAGAGATGACTTTGATACATTTTATGCAAAGCCAAAACCTTTTAATTCAAGCATAAGAGCAAAAGGAACCTCACAAAAAGTAAGCATTGGAAACTAACACAAAGAATGGGAACTAAGAGAAATCCCATATATAAACCCATTTCCATCCCAAATTAATTACCTTTTGAGAAGCTCATAAGCCTTCCAGGCACTCTTAGCAACAAAGGTTCCTATAATGGTGACATGACCCTGAATGAGCAGGACAATTTGGAGATTCAAGCCCTTCAGGACTTCATTTCCCATAGGACCACCTTAAGTGAAATAATTAATGAGCAAAATTTTCCAGGACTCATTACCATCCAACACACAAATGATCCATTCTAGCCTTGGATTCTGATATCTAAACGACCAAGGTCTCCTAGAGATCTTGGCTTATAATAGATGTCTCAAGTGGCTCGGTGAAACCCTCTATTGCCTTAAGAGTTTACCCATAGAAAGTCCATCATAATTTTATCCAGCTTAGCATAAGAAGCCTTAAAAGGAGCCCAATAAGAGTAGTAGACATGTGGTAGCCAACACCTTGGAACAAATTTGAAATTTCCATGGCAAGGAGAGCAGTTTAGAGATCTAGCAACTAATTTTTTTCTCAACCCTTTGAACCACATAATGCCATAAATCTGAAGGTGTACCTTCAAAAATAAATGGGATGCTAATAAACTTAAATTGTTGCCTAGGTCGAATCCAATTCCACTTATATTGAAGCAACCATGCATACAAGGAAAAAAGACTACTTGTAGCACTAGGTTTTTCTCCATTGAATGGAGGAGACAAAAGCTATAAAAAAAACCTCTAGTCATTCCATAGCATTAGAAGTGGAGTTTTCCTCTTCGACCAATGCGAGAAAGGAGTCATCAACCAAGTGCTCATTGACCATCTGTTTGTGATATTGAGGAAGAGATATACCCTTGACTAGTGCTCTTGAGGTATAATTTGCCACCATATAGTTGAATCCTTTATCAACCAATACATAAAGCGAGGGGACAAAAGGACAACCTTGACGTATAGATCAATATAGACTAAAGTACTTATATTGAATGATGTTGATGGTAATGCAGACCCCTGCATCTAGAACAACATTTTAACCATACTAATAACCCTTGGAACAAAACCTAGAGTTCGAAGCATAGACAAAATGAAGGTCCATTCCATCAAGTCATAGGCTTTTCTCAAAATTAATTTTAATATACATATCCTTTTAACGAGACATTCTAACCCATTCCATCTCTTCTCAAACAACAATAATGTTATCAAGGATATATTTGTTGCTAATGAAACTAGTTTGCTCAAAGCGAACAATAAGAGGTAATAAATATTTAACCCTAAGAGCAAGACTTTAACAATAATTATATAGGAGATGTTGACAAGAGTAATAGGTCTACAAATGGTTATAAGCTCCAAGTCTCCAAGTTTGGGAATAAATTTTATATTACTTTGATTAATAAGTTTGTGAAGGGAATAGGTTTGAACGACTTCAAGGTACAATTTGTGTAGATTTGGACCCACTATATCCCATAAACCCTGATATAATTCGCAAGGATACCTATCAATACCAAGGGCCTTGTCAACAAACCATTTGCATAACCACCTCATGGAGCTCCTCAATAGAGAGAAGCCAATCAGATGCCACATGTTGTATCTCCATCAACTTACAATGAACCAATTGGAGGCATTTGTAAAGAACATGATCTTGTTCAAGTGTGGAACACACAATGATAATGTGAAATAAAGGCTTTTAAAATACACAAAGATGTGTAAGACGAGAACCAAATTCTCAGATGGCCTTCGCAAGATCGATTGCTAGCTTGGAACGGAGGAGAGTAAAGATTTATTTTGAAGCTCTATCTTTGATTTTTAATTGGTGCATGCAAGCGCGAGTTTAGGCTCCCCGATCTTGATAATGTTGTTAGGACATAATACATAGGTAAATGTAACAAAGTACATTGTAAAATTGGACAATATTTACACCCAATGGGAAAATCTTATTATTGAAAATATTTACAAAGCTAAAGCTTTGAATAAGCTTTCAAGCGGTGGTTACTCAGGACCCCAAAGGGTTCAACAACTCAACTAATGAAACTAACATTATTACTAACAACTTTATTTAATTTATTAACATATGATTTAGATCAACTGACCCAAAAAAACCTCTTTGATCCAAAAAGAGGTATAGAAGATGATCTAGAACTATGACTCTGAAGTCATCAAAAGTCTCTATTGTACCTGCAACTAGCACATTGTACATCATGGTATTGATCAACCGATGTCGCTTCCAAAAAACCCACTACCTTACAAGTTGTGACATGAATAAACTTGATCAAGGTCTGCTCATCCCCTCTGACCATTTTGTACCGTATTATAGTAGAACATGATTAAGACTTATTCAACCACTTCGATCCTCATAAGTTCACACATAGAAACATGTCCAAGTGACTATTCAATATTGTGTATGGCACCTCCCTAATGCCCAACAATGCTGATGAAACTTTGTTCAACACTATGGTGCTAGAAACTCCTCTGCCAACTCGTGCAATTACTGACGACTAATCGAAGGCCATGTAAGGAGAGGTGAGAAGTCCTTGTAACAAAAAATCAAATCAAAACTACTATGTCCACTCCTAATTAGAAATATCAATGAATCGAAAAAAACCAAAACTAAATGGAAAACAATAACAAACTGAAAAACACACTACTATTACAAAAAATGCTATTCAAGCATTTGACTCAAACTTCGAGCGAATAGCTAATTGGAGAAGGGAAGGTATTCTCGAACCTCCATTTTGACTTTGAAAATTTGTTAATCAAAAGGATCATAATGGACTTGTAAGATGTGTCTTCAAAAGCTCTGGTGATAACTCTGAGAACACAAGTATGAGATGACATTATAAAATTCTTCAGTTTGAAGGTGTCGATTACCACTGAAAATGCACCCTTATACATCATTTTCAATATTAGGACCAAACACATAGGTAAATGTAACAAACTACATTGTAAAATTGGACAATTTTTGCATACAATGGTAAAATCTTATCATGGAAAAATATTTACAAAGCTAAAGCTTATAATAAATTTTCATGAGGTGATTACTTGAGATCCCAACGGATTCAACCACCCAACTAACCAAACTAACATTATTACTAACAAATTTATTTAATTTACTAACATATTATTTGGATCAATTGAACCAACACAAACTTCTCTACCTTAAGTTTGTGCCTCATAAGGCACCCTACTTTTTCAAATCCCCATCGAAGGGAAAAAATTCCAATTCCTATGAAAGTCAAATGACCTCATGGTGTGAAGCCATGTGAACTCTCTAGCAAAAAGAAACTACTTGTTAGCCATAGATTAAGAGAAAAGTCATTGTTCAACAGATGACATTTTCCCACCACTTAATCAATTGAAGGTTCTAAAGGGTCGACGAGCAAGATTCCATATTCTAATACCCTACTTCTTGGTCTAGGAATGGGGTAAGTGGGTAGTATTGACTTAAAATTGTGTATTGGCATTTCTTAGTTGAGGAACAGACCATTGAATTTCAAATTTGATAAAGAGGTGGTATGAAAGCAAAGCATCATGGATGATTACTACAGGGTGATCAAAATTATTAGCAAAGGTGAAAAGATTTTGTTTTGCAATCAAAGCACAATCCAATCTTTTAGCCACTATTTTATTTCCTTGCCAAAAATTAGACCTTGTGAACCACGCCTCTCTTTTGTTAGTGCACCATTGCATGGGAAATAATCCATCCTTGTCTTATGGGGATTCAATCATATTGAAATCACCACATATGATCCAATTGGTGTCATGAAGTGAGTCAACTAGCCAGTGCCAAAAAGCTACCCTCCCAACCATATCATTAGAGACATAAATGTTGGCAATACCAAGGGAGCAACCATTAAAGTTGAAGAGGGTCCACATAATTTGATGAGTGGGATCCAATCCCCAAAAGACAATATTGGATGAAAAGGAGGGAAAATTAATGTTTCCACAACCCCAAATCCAATCTCATAAACTGGCATTTGACAAACTGCACAAGAAAATGATTTTGATGGCAAAGGTGAGCAAAAAGCTAGAAAACTTAACTTTTTACACGTAAAATTTTTTCATGTTGACAAAGAACTGACACATATCCCTTACAATGTATTTCTAGGTTGTGTCAATAAGTCCTCACATATTCTGACTGTACATAATCATTGACTAACCTCTATTTGCATAGTAGTTTTTTTCATCCACTTCGACGAAAACAACAAAATTGTTTGCCAAGTAGGATTGATAGTTACTCTTCATAAGTCAATTGAAAAACCCGCCAATTATCTTGCACATAGTTACTATCTTTGGGTGGTGGGGAAGGGCTATGCATTTGACAATAAACTGACTTGTGGTCAAACACCACAAGATGATTTGCTACATCCAACTGTTCTACCTCAAAATGGTGTTGTGACAGTTGGGAAACTACTGGTTGGCTTTTTGGTCCAAAGAAAAAAGTTGTTGCTTGTGGGGTGCGATCAATGGATGGTGTCTTCACTTGCAGAGTGTTGAGGGTTGGTTGCTTTATAATCATCGAAGAACTGCTAGTGGGCTTGTACATAGAGCTTGAGGCCTTTCCTGCTGCATGAGATTGTCAGTTATTTTTCTTATTAGTAATGATAGTCCATCCGTCTGAGGATGTTTGTGCATTCTTATTCATCTCGAAAGAGGTTTTGGGTGGCAAAGCTACCTTGGAGTTGGCCTTCAATGGACATTTACAAATTTTTTGATTCATGCCTTAGTAGTGGAAACAAATGTTGGGCATATTGATATAAAACACCATTTGTGTCAAACGCTTATGACTTGTTTGGATATCAATGGTCTCCTTAAGATCCATTGAGCGATCCAATTCGATGCCGACACATTTTTAATGCTAGGCTACATAAACATTATCTTGCTCAAACCCTATAAAATGCCCTGGGGGTTTAATCAATTGATGCACAAAACTCCACAAGGCCAAGGAGAGGTTAGGAAACTATCCAAACATGGATTTTCGGTTTGGCATGTTCAAAGACAATGAAGTCTCGATCTCAATAAGAGAACATGACCAACGTGTTATATATAAACCAAGGACCATGAGCAATAATGGCTCGACAATGGTTTGCATTATTAAACTTAAACAAGAACACATTGGCCATGTTTTGGACCCTCTCAAGTTTAACACCATGGGAGGCTATCCAAGTATTGTGAACCCAAGATTTCGTGGTGCTTTGAACAAAGACCTGGCCAACAAAATAAGAAGTAAGAACAAATTATCAAAATAACTACAAGCATGATCAAATCCAGGGCATTCTAAAACATCGAGTACGCTTTCAAGAGTAAGATCATTACCTTGTGGAAGACATTTGGAATAAATTTATGCGCTTGTTTCAATGCCATTATATTCCACAACGCCATCGAAAACACCTACAACATATAGTCTAGTTACCGAGGACATTAAATAGAAATATTAGCTGCCAAAAAGGAGGTAATTAGGTAAATGCAACACAATAAAAATGCAACCCTTTCGAAAAATGAAAAATCTAATCTTTGTTCCAAGAGTAATGGTGGTGTGACAAGCAAGCATACAAAAAACCCTAATAGAAAATGATTCAATTTATCTTATTTATTGAGTTTGCATATGTCACAATAATGATACATCATCACAAATTAGTCCTAGGGAAAAGGTCCTAGAAGCCATGCACCTTAGCTTTAAAACCACGTAGATTTGTCGTGGTATCACATAAGACCTAAAAAAAATTACTCACTTCAATATGTCGTCTTAACTACTTATAACTAAGATTTGAAGGTCTACCTCATTATACATTTTACAATATAAATAATTTTATCACAATATGTCATAAAATGCACTTTTTAAACCCATGACCAAAACTTAACCTTTTGAGTAGTACCAATACCTAAACATTAAAATACCAATAGTTGAGTCTTACATGTCGTGATATGATTAGTTACTTTAAATAATTATTAAATAAATATTGCACAAGTTTTAGATATACATGCTCAACTTCTAGTGTACTATATATTTATCCATACTAATATGTTCCCTCAATGGAGCACACCTTAACAATGACACTACTCAACAATTTGAATATACTCTACTTCTAAGACCTTTCCCCTATGCCTTAAAAATACAATTCTTTTCTTCAAAAAAATGATTGAAAAAACCTAACATCAATCAATGGCCTTTAAACATTTACCAACCACTTTACAAGAACGTAAACACAACCAAAAATTGGTTAGATAATAGAGGATCGCTATTTCTACTATTATCACATTATTAGTAGTTAATAAGTCATCAAGGGATTGTTTATCTTATTTATTGAGCATTTGCCACAATAATGGTACATTGTCACAAATTAGTCCTATGCAAGACCTTGTGTATTTGCAAAACTCAAACAATGTTAGATGTTAAACCATTCATTATTTTCAAATACTACATTATTTATACATAGAATTATAAAACTATCACTAATTAAATGCTATAAATTACTTGCATATATTTTCGAATCATTAATTTCATCATTTGCAAAACATAACTCAATGGCAAAAAGAGAATTTTATGGTTAGATGCATCCTCAAAAAATTCCAAGAATTCCTTATAGTAAATTATGTTGCATCAATAAGATTTATTCATGCATTTTCCTCTTTTGTTAGAAAATGTGCTTAAATATTTTGAACAGCTATACGTCTTTTTGCTTTGCTAGTTACCTTTTTGATGGGAGCAATGAACGCAACTTTTGAGGTGAAACTCCTCCCATAAACCTTTTTGGTTTGATTTGGGTTTTTTTTCCTAGCGATGTTCCATCTCAACCAGTCAACTCAGCTTAACGAACCAACATCTATACATACAGAGAACTAGGTTCATTTTAATTTTTTATCATTTCTAACATACTGCCTCTCCTAAGCATGTCTCTTATATCAGCAACAAATGTACCTTATCTAAACAAGCAAATAACTTCCTACATGTTACAAATAATAGAGAAAATATTTTTTCCTAGAAAGAGAGGGAAATTTTTGTACGAGAATCAAATTTGTTTCCTTTGTAATGAAATGAGAGACTCAATCGCTTCAAATCACTCCTGCCTTATTGAAAGGACAATATCAGCCACAAAGTCCAAATGGAATGCAAACAAGATCTCAAGCTTACCAATCAATTATTGCAACTGTTACAATCCTCTGATAGTTCAAACATCAAATGAGCTACTGAGCTGTATTTGTGACCTTGATGACCTTCTTGTGTCTCACGATTCACTTGTGACTGCATATGGTTCTCTCAAAAATAGCATCGAGGGGTAAAAAGGTGAAAACAGGCTTGAGTTCACCGAGGTATCAAGTTATACTTCTCATGGCGAGTTATACTTCTCATGGAGTGATTTCCATCAAATATATATGGGGCCTTATGACAACCACGACCACAAACACACCCCACTTGTTTTACAAATTTTGAACGTCCAACTATAAAATGCGAAGTGGTAACCATTTACCTACACCATGGCATGTTTAAATCGAATTGATCCTTTAAGCAATGCTTATTTTTTACAGTGTTGCCTAGTGCTAAGATGCCGCCAATCATCTTGCTTTCTTGTATTGGATCATTTCATCCATGTTACAGATTGGTTCATATGCCCTTCAGCGTATCTCCTTGCTTTCAGTTAAGCTCTTTGGGCTGAAAGAGAACCAAAAGTGAAATCATATGAATCAATTCATAAGCAAGTTTACTGGCTCAAAACCAGGTACAGGTCCATATATTGAGAATGTGAGAAATGGAAAACATTACACATTCATTGCTGGCAGATTTGGAAAAACTAAAACTATTTGCTTAGATTCTTATGAAAAGTAGACAAACCGACCTAAAAAGGATCAAACTTAAAACAAACTCAATTTAATACATTCAGTGTGGTAGGCGAAATTGCTACCACTTATATCATAATGGTTGGGAATCTAAACCAGCATCTGTTCGTGGTCGTTTCAGAAGAACTTCTGAGTTGATATTTTTAACTTCATCATCTTGGCCTTCAAAGTACGTAGACATATCATCTCTAAATGCAATGCTCTCTGGTAGCATAAAACTCACACATAGCATTACCTGCAAATTTCAGATACGATAATATATCAATATAACTTGAGTAATATAATATATCAATATAATAATTAATCCATAAATCTATATGCAATAACAATTAGTATTGTTATTGTTTCTATTCAACAGGTTTTGACGAAATAAATATTTGAGAGTAGGCCCTAGCACACAACGTAGAAATCACAATAAGTCTTATTTATACCACATTTCTTCAATTCTCCGACTCAAATTCTAGAACTAGTATTAGAACAGGCTTTACATCCTATCTAGTTTCCATTCACAGAAAATGCTTAAAAAACCTCCAATAACAGATTGACTGCTAGTCCTAGTTGAGATGGTAAAAGCCCATGCAAAGAATATAAGTGGAGATCTGTACAGCACTTATTGCAATTGTTAATGGAGCTAGGTCAATACATTAATATGACCATATGCTCAGGTTATAAAGAAACTAATTATGAAAATAATTATAATACTTACGGGACCAAAATGGTGCCCTTCCAACTTGAAATGTGATGGAAAACTGGCGGTTTGGGATCTAACTATTTTCGAATCTCGAACAATAGGAAAGGAACCATGTTGACTATCATCTGCAAATGTTGTCTCAGGTTAACCAGGACTTGCTATTTTTGGCCCAATCTCCAGCTCAACAGTAGTGACAATACACTGTCGATGCTTGCAGAGTTGAGCACATTTCTACTGAAGCAGTTTGGAACCAATGCCTTCTATACGATTTCAAATTCACTAATGTCAATAGAAGAGTATTCATAACAGAAAACCAAGGCTTCATCATGGAAAGATACTCTAAACGAAGCACCATCAACGATTGAAGCAAAAGAAACATCTTCCTGCATTATTTCCAGTGGAAGAGTAATGCCAACATGTGTTGAGGTGGATCCTCCTGCAATTGTTCAGGTACTTGTTCTTTCTCTCCATATTAATCCATGAGATTCTAAACCACACACTCAATGGCACTTCAAGAATCCATAATTAGTATGTTAGAAGATCTAACGATGCTAATGTTTGGTCGGGAAACGAAAGTTTAATCAACAGTAATATTTTATCATTAAATGACAATGCACCAGGAGATTTATCTCCACGCTATGAATACTGGAAGCATGTGAACTTTCGCTCCTCGAGCTATGCTAATTATGCTTTTGGCAGCACAGTTAATTTACACGTGGCAGGAGCGGGTCAAATTAGAGAGGGGAAACGAGATAAGGACTGCCTTATCCTTAGCTGTTGTTATGGAGATTACTCTACCCTAGGGGGCCCTCAACAATGGTGATATATTCTCAGCTTTCGATCCTTTTTATTTAGTGGCAGTGGAGTTTATTTGGGACATTCTTGGCCCAGAGTTGATGGATGATGCAGGAGAGACATGGAATAGGGAGGATTTGCACTTGACCTTTCAAGCCAAACTTGAAGTAAGGGTCACGGACCCTGTTGACAATTCAAAATATTATCTTAGCCTCACTTCAAAATAAGAGGAAGAATACTCAGAAATCAGAAATTCTTCATCTGGTAACTATGATTTTGGCTAATTTTGAAAACTTTAAACAAAAATTGAAAATGTGGAGGATTTAATGGGAAGTGTGGTTAAGAAGGTCCAGTCTCCAGCCAAGAAGAAGATACGAGGAGTGATAGGGTTCTCAATAATCCTCTAGTCATCTTTCTTGTCCGCTTTGTCTTGAACAACCCAATCCTTAAAATTTGTCTTGATGAGATATGGGACATCTTTTTGGATATGTTAGATGATATAGAACATAGATTAAAAAATTGCCAGAAATTGCCAATGAAATGCGATTTGACCTTGACATGATTAATCTTTTGATAAATCGCCAGCAGAGTTTTTCCAAGAAATCGGCGATTTTTGCCACGCAATAACAATTACTCAATAAAAATCGTGACTTTCTCACTGTGACTCACCCTAAATGAAAAAAAATGATTTTATGCTTATTTCTGCATTTTTTCTGTGTTTTTCCCGTTGCAATTCACGAATACAGTGCACAATCAGTGGATCTAGGGTTTTTTGGCAATTTTTTAATCTATGTTTAGACTCAGAGTGATTGACAGTGGTACATAGAAAACTGATACAATCAGTGGAACCTAGGGTTTTCATTGTTCAAAGCTGCCTCAAGAAACACATACTAATATAGTTGAAGGCACAAGGGTATATAGTATTGAGCATACATACAAACATAGCCTACACTTGTCTACCACTTTTTAATACACACTCCATTTTCAAGCCTCAAGGAAAATACAATCACACAACCTACAGCCTACAGTCTACAGGGATTTCTTTTATTTTTCATTATCTTTCTAGTAGAAGCATGATATCTACTTCATCTTTTACTTCTTTTAATTAGCAACTAAGGTTAGATTCTAAAACAATTTTTTTTTTTGTTTTATAGGGTTTAAATTTGTTGTTTAAGAATGGTATCGGCATCCAGTTTAGTTGTCTATTGTAAGCCTAAGTCCTTTGACCTTTCTTGGAAGCATTGTGAACTGGTAGTAGAGGGCAATTGTGTGAATGCAATTATTGTATGATGAAGATGAGTGGAGGTGTCTATCGCCTTAAATACCACATCACACAACTGCTAGGGAATGATGTGGTATTGTGTAGACAAGCACCACTTGAGGCTCAAAGAGAGATGGTTGCTTACCTTATGGCTTATGCAGAGAAAAAAGAGGGAAAAAAAAGAAAAACTTATGAACTTGAAGCCCCAATGAACAAGAGGGCAGCGAGGGAAAATTATGAAATTGAAGTCTCTTTTATTGCCCCAAATCCAAGGGGACAAGGACGTAGCTCATCTATTGAAGTTAGTTCGGATACTTTTTTTGTTCCTCGAATTAGTCCTAGGTCACAACCTTCACTCGAAGGTACCACTTGGAACTGGGAAGTGCACAAGGAAGCAAAGATGGTTGCAACAAACTTTTGGTGCTACAACAACATTCCTTTCAATGTGACGAAAAACCCACATTGGGAGAATTTGGTCACTATTTTGATCATTGTCAGAAAGAGGTTCAAGGCTCCTACTCCTTATGATTTGAGTGGCCCATTGTTATAGGATTCTGTTAGACATACCAAAACAATGTAGAAGAGGAAAAAAATAATGCAAAAAAAAGAGCTACACTATTATGTGGATGGGAAAAACCACACATTGATTAACTTTCTAATGGCTTGAAGTGGACAACTAGTCTTTTTGAAGTCAATTGATGCCTCCTACCAAATGAAAAATGCAAACAATTTGTGTGATACGTTGGATGAGGTGGCGATGGAAGTGGGTGTGGATAGTAGCAAGGAGACTTCTTGAGGAGAGGCACCCTACATTTTTTTGGACCCTTGTGCAACCCATTGCATCGATCTACTCGAGGACATAGGAAAGAACTCATGGATGAAAAATGTGATTGAAGAGGCTATCAAATTCATCTACAATCACACTTGGTTGTTAAACTTGATGAAAGAGCACACTAATGGAAAGGAGCTTGTGTGATCGGGAATCACATGATTCCCCACAAACTTCATCATATTGCAGCATCACTAACATCCCTTAAGAAGATGTTTGTGAGTCACGGTGGTCAGAGTCTCTCTATGCTAGGAAGACCTAAAGGGAAAGGGTCATGAAGACCACTTTTGATGTGTTTGTGAAGCACATGGAGGAAATCCTTAAGGTAAACTTAAACTTAACTATTTTTTAATTTACCATTTATTGTTATAAAAAAATTATTAATTTTGATTTTAAATGTGTATTATTTTGTTCAGAGCCTTTGGTTCGAGTTCTACAATTGGTGGATAGGGAGAGAAACCCAATGGGTTATTTGTAAGAAGCCATGAATGTGGTCAAGGAGATCATAAGAAAATATTGTGGGCAAAATAAAATATAAATATAAATCCATTTGGCGCATAATTGATCGGAGATAGAACAAAATGCTCCACCAACATATTCATGCAGCAACATACTTTTTGAACCCTAATATTTTCTATTCTGATTCATTTAAGGCCGATGAGGAGGTTATGGATATCATCAATACATGCATAGAGAGGATGATCCCTAATGATAACACTAGAGACATGGTTATTGAGGAGCTGTAGATTTATAAGAATGCAATGGAGAGACTCTTTTCTTCGACTCTATGCGTTTAAAGAAGAAACAACTCTCAGACAGGTAAAAACGAATTGAGTCATTTGTTTTTACTTTTTAGTCTAGTTATTCACAGAATTAAAAACTACTATTAGACTTGTTTCATTTATTCAAGTCTAGTTAACTTACAAAATTATAAATGTCCTATTTGCAAGTGTGTGGTGGGAAGATTATGGTGCGAAAATACCAAATCTTTAAAGGCTAGCCATTTGTATTTTGTGACAGTCATGTAACTCTTTTGGGTGTGAATATAATTCAAACATTTTTGAAATTTTTCAAAACATGTTTGAAGTTGTTCACATAGAAAAATGCAACAAGTTGACAAACAATGCCTCAATGACCTTGTTTTTATACAATACAATCTTTGTCTTTGCATGAGTGAAGGGGGAAGAAAGTGTTATGAGGCAATTGATTTGGATGATATCGATCCATATGCTGACCGAATTGCTAATGATTTAGAGCACATGTTTACCGTAGAGAAGATTGCAGATTTGGAGAGGGAGGTAGAAGAAGCAATAGCATCAAGGGCAGTAGAGGCATCAAGCAAGGTTGGTGAGGATCTAGATGATATCTTTGCTGATGATGTTGTTGCAAAGGAGGAATCTTTACCTTCCACTTCCACAAGGCAACCGCAACAGACTTATACTGGGCGCTAGAGATGAAATGTACTATGTATATTTCATATTTCATATGACTCTATGAGCATTGTAGTCTATAAAGTTTTACTTCATACTCTATTTAGGTCAAAAATTAATAGAAAGTATACTTATGCATTCTCTGTATTCATTTGTCATGTCATTTAACAATTTTTTATATTTTATTTAAGTTTCATTTATGAATTTATATGTTTTTTAAGGAGCAATAAAATTGCCGAATAATGTTGAGTAATTGTTGAGAAACTCCCAAGCCCTGAGTATGACTCAAAATTTTAGGTTGCTCAGTATGAGTGAAAATTTTGCGCTGTTGAGTACGAGTTTTTGAACTATGATATAGAGAACTCTGATTCTAGGCGTTAGGCTCGAAGGGCAAACTGTTCCATATTGATGTGGTGCACCCTTAAACAAGGAGACTTGGCAACGGTAAGAGAAAAGATGGCAGGGAAGGCGCTGATGAAGAGGCGGTCTCAGTAAAAGTTTGACAAAACAATTTCACGGAAATGGAAATCCATGACATTATAGGTCTACCCATTGACTTTCTTCCTATGAACATTTATCTTGCTCAATTTGATAAGAGCTTCCTATAATAATTGTTGGCAGGGGCTGTTGTTATCTAGGGTTTTTGGTATATTATCTTGTTAGTATGTGGGTGCACTACTCCTATGGATAGTTATAGTTGTTTTAACCTGTTCGGGTGTTGTCTTATTCTAGTCTAGAAGTATTTAGACTTTGCCTCTATGGCTTTAGGGCATCTATGTTGACATGCCCTTGTTTGCTTTGTTGGGTTTCTTGTTTGGTTGGTGACTTGTCCTCGGCAAACCAAATCTGAAGAAAAATTACCTCTTCAAAAGGTTTGACATTGTCCTCATTTATCATATTGGAGAGATTTTCAAGATTTTTCCACATCCTTAGGTAACTCCAAACGTTGGAAATGATACTGCAACTCATGAGAGACATGATTGACAATATGTTTACATGTTTCATTTTCCTCCTTAAACTAGTGTGCTTAAGTGCTCTATTGACATGCTATCACTTATCCCCCTTGGCAATATGCCACAAGCCATGCCACTGCCACATTGACCATTTCTAGCTTGTAAAGGTTATAATTGTCACATGTAATGAAGGTTGACAAGACACAATGATAAGTAGATAAAAATTGTTGTAAGATTAAAAACTCCCCCAAAACCAAGCACATTATGAGATTGTACGACATGGTATGCTTCTAGATGCTGCTAGATTGTACATGGTATGCTTCTAGATATTTCTAGATTAAATAATGCAGTATGCTTCTAGATTATACGACTCTTCTAGAAGTTGTATGACAGGGTTTCTATATCCTTCTTTCGCTTCTATAAAATAGCCATGACCCTTTGAGATTAGAGACACAATTGTAATTTTGATTTTGTTGATAATAAAGTACGACAACGAGATCTTTTGTCATGTGATTTTCCCCTGGTATATTTCTAGGGTTCTCCACGTAAATCTGGTGTGTATTTTTTGCTCTTTTCTTGTCTTGTTTCATTGTTGTAATATTCTATGCACTGTTATTTTTCTTTCAATTGGTATCAGAGCTTTGGTTCGTACTCGTTTTTGCACATGATAGCAAGAAGCTGAAAATAGCAAGAAAGGGTGTGACCAGATTTGAGGTAGAGAAGTTCGATGGGTCAAACTTTGCATTATGGAAACTGATGATCCAAGCGCTATTGGTTTGAGATAGTTGTGCTCAAGCCCTAAAGGGTGTGACAGCCAAACCAACAGTAATGTCACAAGAAGATTGGGGCAACACAGATGCAAACGCAAGGGCAATTATTCATCTATCCCTTGTTTATTCGGTTATGTTCAACGTAGCATAGGAGACCACAACGGAGGCTCTTTGGAAAAAACTTAATAAGCTGTATGAAACAAAGTCTCTATCAAATAGGATTTTTCTGCGAAGACAATTGTACAATCTGAGAATGAGGGCCTGGACGCCCATTGCAAACCATCTGAATGAGTTCAACACACTGATCAGCAAGCTGAGTTCAGTGGACGTGAAGATCGAGGAAGACAGCGCTGCAACCCTACTTTGTTCATTGGCAGACACAAGGGACCAACTAGTGATGATGCTCAACAGTTCTTCTGGGAAGCTCGCTTATGACAATGTGGTTGCCTCATTACTGGACGAGGAATCAAGGTGAAAGACTTCTCAAAGCGGGTCTTCCTACGATGCCCTAGTTGCAAGGGGCAGGGCCACAGAAAGAGATCGATCACGCAGGGCACCTTATAGGTCGAAGTCTAAAACACGAAAAAGGGGGAAGTGTTGGAATTGTGGAAAAACCAGACGTCTCAATGATTGTTGGTTACTTAAAGAAAAAGGAAAACCTAATTCACAGAGTGCAGATGCAAACACAGCTGAAAGTAACCAGATAAAACTTTTGATTTCTGGCCAAACTGGGATCACTCATAATTGGTGCCACTTTTTATCCAGGCTGTGAGCCAAAGCACTTAGAACATGGTAGGCAGAAGACACAATGCATTGTCCCATTTATGAGCACAGCCAAATCAGTTCATCTGGCTGATTTGATTGGAATAATTCCCTTTGAGCTAGAGTCTATAAGAATCTACTAGTTTGAATTTGCTCTACATTGCCTGCATGTTTGGTTTTTCCCTCATGCCAAATCAGTTGATTCAAATGATTAAAGCAACGCTTAAATATTGTAAATCCTGAGTTTGTAAAAGGTTTTGCAAGTTAGCATACTCTGGTTGATGCAGACAAAGATAATTTTGCCAATTGTGTTCACAAAAGAGAATTGAGTCCATTCCCTAGCTTCCAGGTGAGCTGCTTTTGAAGTAAATCTTAGCCTGCTTTAAGAAGTTGTACCATGCCAGAAAGACCAGGCTTCCATGGTACCTTATAAGAGCTCTCTTGCATGCTGGTAAAGTATGTTTCAATTATTATTTTACTCCAGATTGAACTTGGATTTTTCTATGACCTCCAAGCTGCCTGAACTGCCAAAGCCTGATTCAAAAGATTTGTATTTATGATGTTTAATTCCTCTTGCTGGTTGGGAGTACAGATTTGGTTCAAGGGGACCAGGTCGTATTGAATTTGTCTTCTACCCCTTGCTAGAGAAATTCTGTTGTATTATGTTGATGTTCCCTTTAATTTGTAGATGCAAAGGAAGAAGTGTAAACAGGTAAAATGAGGCTGCCTATAAAACTGATTTGAGCAATTGGATTACCCCTACAAAAGATAACCATTTATTTCTCCATTTAGATTATTTTTCTGTGAGCTGATGGATGACTCTGTTCCATCTCTGGGTATTGTGTTTTGTATGGCAAGCCAAGCCCAAGTCCCTTGGTAGAATGCCTTCTGGTAATTCCGGCACCTTAAGGATATCCCTCTTTTTCCTGGGAGAAATATTAAGAAATATAACATGTGACTTGTTCTTATTTATCTGATGTCCAGAAGCCAGCGGAAAATTCTGCAATATTTTCTTGAGATTTTTGAGTTACTGGAAAATGTGAGTAGACAAAAAGAATTGTGTCACCTGCCATGTGGAAGTTTATGTAATATTGCCCATGTCTGGTTACTGAAAGACCATTAATCTTATGTTGGGATTTTGCTACGGCCAACAATCAGCTGAGTTTCCCCCATTATAATAAAAAGGTAAGGACTCAAAGGATCCCCTTGCCAGAGCCCATGGGAAGACAGGAAACGTTGCCTACGATTTCCATTCAATGAGATGCAGAACATGGGAGAGTTTAGCAACTGTAAATCCACTCAATCACTGGTTCACTGAAAATTAAATGTGCATAGAGTACTGCCTATCTGACTCAGTTGCATCTACCAAATGCTTGGGAATTATTAGGTTTAATGAGAATACTTCAATGTTTGTGCTTCTAAAGGAAGTGTGTGATTTCTTAGACCACTATTATATTATCCATGATATGTCTGCTTGCGACATGCTGATTTTTTAACTTGGATGCTATCAAATTTAAGATAATTTTATACACCATTCTGCAGAGAACAATTGGGCGATGTTGGTCTCTTTCATCAGCTTTTGCCTGCTTTAGAATTTAAACAAAAATCATGGTATTCATATTTCGTAACATTTTGTTGTTCATTTGTGATTCCTCAATTAGTACTATCAGATCATCCTCGAGTGTTTCCCAGTATTCTTGATAGACAAAAAAAAGAAACCCATCATATCCAAGAGCCTTGTCTGATTTGAAGAGAATACTGTGTTTTCTACTCTTCTGTGGCTGGTATCAATAAATTATTAAATAGTTGTTTTCAGTTGTAATTTTATTTGGGATCATTTTGACCAGATCATCCAGGGCTCTTCTTTGAATTTGATTAGAAAGTTGATTAACAAGTAGATGTCCAAAATAATGGGTAGCAATCTCAAGTATCTCTGGAAGTGATTATGCTATCCCCTCTTTATATTATGAATCAAGATTCAGGTGTTGTTTATTGAGAACTGATTTGTGAAAGAATGTTGTTAAAGAGTCGCCTTGATTTACCCATTGCTCACAGGAGCATTGTCTCCAGTAGATCTCCTTGCTCTCCTGAATTTTTGCAATTTTTTTGGATAAGAGTTTGTTATTGCTCTGCATATTGATGTGAGAAACCTGTTTCCCTGATTTGTTTCTGAAGCTGCTCAAGTTGACTCCGTATTTTTGCTCCTTGCTTGAAAATATTGTGAATATCATATATGTTCCATAGTTTTAGTTCCATTTTGATATTTTAGTCTTCCCATAAATTTGATATACGATGCCCCTATATCTTGTCTGCTTCTGCCACCAAATCTGAATTTGTTTTATGTGTTTAGGGTGTGTGGTCCACATTCTCTCGAATCGAAATTGTGGCCTGGTTTTGTTTGCAAGAAGGGAGTTGATTTGCAGTAAAATTGGTCAATGATCAGAGAGAGCAGCATAACTTACTCTACCAAAGATTCGCCTACCTGTGGTGAACCATTGACCCAAGGGCCAATAGCATGATCATGTCTAACTTCTCTGCAAAATGAACTGTATTCCCTTATGACAACTACTCCATGTGAAGAATCCTTGAGAATATTCAATCCACCAAGGAGGTATCCTAGGCCAGGATTTTAGGAGCATCCACAGTTCTGTGATAGAATCTTGTGCCCCCTTTCTATCATCCAGAGATTTGATAGTATTGAAATCCCCCATTAAAATGAGGTTGGTGAGGTTGGAAGAAAGGATCTAATTATTGAGCTGATTTAGGACTGTTATTCCATGAATTTCTTGGAGAGGGATGTACACATTGATGATAGTGAAATTTTATTTTATTTCAAAGGAGACGAATTCAGTAGTAGTTTCCCAAGCAGTTGATGCAGTGAAATAGCATACTTGGTTGGATCACAATGTATCATTGTGATGTATGTTTGCTTGCTTTGCCAGAGCCTCAAATAGTTGTGTTTCTCCGGAGATCCAGCCCTGAATGTTAGCTGAAATAGAACTGTGTCTTTTCTGTGTCTTTTTCCCTTGAGAAAATTGCGGTTGTTCTTGGCACCCTTGCCTCTAGCATTCTAGGAGACTATGCACATCAAATAACTTGGGTAAAAGAAGGGGCCCTCTCCCCCTTTTCAGCAGGCAAAATTTGTTGGTTTGGCAACGATTGATCCTCAAAGCCCATTGTACTTTCTCCTCATCTATCTCTATGGTTTCTGATAAAGGTTTTCTCTTGTTTTGCATTTTGTTAGATTTCTTTGGAGTGGGGATCAGATCCATTAGAGGGGATGTCATTCCAATCTTTTTTTATTTTTCATAGACGCCTCAGATTTATTCACTTTGGATGTGAAAGCAAGAAAGGATGGGACCTTACCTTTGTATACCAGCTTTGCACGATGAGGAATAGAGGCCTTGATTGGTCCTGGCGATTATAGTGTGCATTGAACTCCATCCATGTCCTCAGTGTCAATATCTGCTAAAGCCACAAACAGGTTGAGCTGGAAATATTGAGCATGAGTTGAGGGAGACCATTTGATTTTCATAACATATGCTTTTTGAAAATTGCTTTCCCCTTTGATTTCTTCCTTTAATAGCCATCCTCTTTTCTGTTTCAATTACTGCACCTCAGGAAGCATCTGAAATGTTTTGTCCATTTGTGGATTCTTGGCTTGAAGGTTGTTTATGGGGTCTGAAACTCGTTTTTGTTGCTTAGAGGGCAAAGTCTTTCCAAATGGCCATGCTTGTGACAAAATCTGCAGCGAAATGGGATATTTTCAGTCAATGGGCTATTCACATTCTATACCTCACATGTCTAATATCAACTGAACTAGGAGTGGTTTGTCTAGATTCAAGTTGAGACAGATTCATGCATTATTTAGAACTCTTGGATTTTTTGTGGAGTCCGAGGATGTTATGTATTCACCAATTGCTGACCATATCTTTTTAAGAGCATGTTCTTTCCCATACTCACTTGGGAGAAGAGGCATATGAACCCATACCTGAACCATAATGGGTATCTCTTCTGTTGGGTTAAAAGTTGGAGACCGGTGTTACATAGATCTCATTCTTGTTTGCATGAGAAGACTGTCAGAAAATACCTTTTATGCGTCATGAGGATGTCTATAGATCTAGTGGGTTTCAAGTTATCCTAAGCCTAAATCCTTAAAATTTTGGCCTAGGGTAGACATCCATTAAACGGCAAATCAAAGTTTTTTCTTTGAGGATCCAAAAGTCTATTTTCCATTTCATACAATTGTGAAGGAGACTTTTGGAGGAGTTTCCATCTTTTCTGAGGAAAAGAGATAAAAAAGCATATTAAATAGAGATAAAGTGTACAATCAGGATATGTTACAATAAAAATAGGTCATCAAAGACAACAAAGGATAGGACAAGTACAACACATATGGAAGCTTGAGAGATTAATGTTTTTGAGCCTTCCTCTTTCCCCTTCTCTTTTCTAGTGCTATTCGCTCCATAGGTACTATCATAGCTATAAATTTTACATTTACATATTTTATAATCCGGACAGCACCTTTGATGTTTCTACAATTTATATCGCTACTGTCCTGGTTACTATACAAATTTTCATTATCAAAATGAAGCCAGAAAACATGCAAAATTTTGTTATTGTTTACCATTAATTTTTGAGTTTTATGAGCAGGGATTGCAGAAGAGAGACTTTCCTCATTCAGAGTGCTTGATATCGATGCCTGATTGGAGGTTGTTTCTTGAGGCTTGAACAGGGTTCTTTGCTAGGCAGTTCCACAAATTCTTGCATCATTGGAGCATTCAACATGAGTTGCTTTTCTCTTTGCAGGAGGGACAAGTTGAGCATGATCCTGGATGATGTCAGCAATCTGGCTTTCTGCATTCTCAGATAGCATGATGGTTTTGATTGCATCCAATGTTTGTTCATGATTTTCAACATTTTTTCCCAACTTATCCACACAGTTATTCAGATCTTCAATCCGCTCATTTTGTTTCCGGGAACTATGGAGCAGTCTCGATAATACACTCAAATAGGGATTTTGTATCCCTTTTTCCTCGATGATTTTTTTCAATTCTTTTATAACAGTAGATATTTCCAATACAGCCTCTGGAATAACAAAACCAGTGCAAGTAGCTTGAGCATTTGTTCGAGATTTGTTTCTCCCAATGGCTCATTGGCTGGGTATGAGGTATTTGTCTTCTTGGAGGGACTTGGTCCCATTGAATAAATTGGGCAGTTAGAATAATTAAAGGGGAATAAGCCTGGGCTGGATAGGTCAAATATGGCCTCCTCGAAATATTAACATTTGCAAGGTTAAGGTCTAACGTAGTTAAAGGTGGGGGTCATTGAAGGGGGCATCCTACCCACTTTTTGAGAAATTTCAGCTCCATAAATTACTTAAGCTGGAGTGAGGGGCCTGGAATAGGTGGGAAGGAGTTGAGCTCTTTGCCTATTTTCAACAACAGAAATTGTAGGCTTGTAGCCATTACCTAAGATTTAACTTTTGTGGAGGATTGAATCCCTGATGTTGGCTCTGTTGCATTGGATGCTCATGATTTGCTCCCACGTTGGGATTGGTCTCATCATCTTCAATTAAATTGTAGATTGCTGCCCTAGTTCTTGCTTCATAGTTGTTGAGTGCTTAGGATTTTTTTGCCTTGCCTTTTTTCCTCTTCTACCCTCTTATATGCCTGAATTTCCTTAGTATTGCACTTCTTTGCTGAATTCTTTCCTTTCCCTTCAGACTTATTTATGATCTGAGTTCTGAATCTTTTCCCAAAACCCATTCCCAGATAAAAGTTAAGGTGCACTTGACTCTTGACTGTTGGGATTGTAAAGACCCTTGCTAAATTGGCCTTTAGTTTTCTGTTATGGGCACTTAGTAATTTTGTCAAACACTTTACTTGTAAACTTGTTCTTGGCTGGTAAATGTTTTCAATTTGTCTTTCATCTTGAATGATGATGATGAAGTGCTTATAATGTCTTTAACTAACAATGCACAATGTCTCTAAGTGAAATGAGAGTGTTATGCAAGATATACTTTGATTTGTTAATGAACTAAAATCGCTGATATGCATCTACAGCTAATAGACATTTAGTCAAACATTTGACATGCATCCTAACTATGCAAAGTACACCTACAACAAAGAAGCATTTTGACAAACATATTGTATGTAACCCAAAACTCCTTATAAAATAGGGATGTAATGCACCACTTCTTTTTGGTATTTCAATGTTCATGGATGACTACAAATGAATGCGAATGACACCTACAGCTAGTAGGCATTTCTACAATCACTTGGCATGCATACTATTGACTGAAATGATTGGCTACAGCAATGAGGCATTATAACAAACACTTGCTATGCAAGCTTGTGATCTCCCTCTCCTTATTTATATGATGCACACACTGATTGCAGTCTGATTACAATGATATGCCAAGACTCGGCATACATGGGCAAGATTGATTACAATGCAAAGACTATTTTCTGAAACAATTACAAGGCTGCCTTATCAATGATTTGACTGAGTTAACTATATGCAAACTAGCATTAGAATGAACCTGGAAATGTTGTCATCAACTGGAAAACCCTTGTGAGGTCGTCTTGCAGCAAATAAAGGTTTCTTCACCAATTTCAAGCACTAAACATCAATCTCAGACCTGGCCGCCCCTATTGCAATTAATTTCAGCTCCAAAGTCAAGGCGCTTTTGCCCTAGGATGAACACGCCATGAGTACAAGAATGTACCACCTGCAAATGGAGGATAGTACGGCTCTAGATGTTGTTGTGTACGGTCCAACAAGGCTGTAATTAACATCAATGATCAGCAAACATGTGCATTTCAACTTTCTGTGTAAAAACCCTTCAAGAACCTTGTGAAAACTCCTCCAAGATTGTTTCTTGAATGATGTGCAAGATAGCTCTATAAACCCTTGTCGAAACTTATGTATCCTTCACCAATGAAGCTCAGTGTTGACTCCTCGATGAAGCCAATCTCACAGGCAATCCTTCGGAAGATCTTTCACAGCCTTGGGTATGCAAAATCAATAAAAAAATTTGTTCTCAATGATCAAGAATTGTAGAAATTGCATAAACCCTAGGTTTCTTCTTCTCCACAACAAATCACCAAAAGACATAAAAGTAATACAATCCCCATAATAGCTTTGGTTGATCCCTTTTTATAATTTCTCATGAAGAGGTCAATCCTCTAGAAGCCTCCCTTTTTAATCATTTAAAAAAACATTAAATGTGCATTTAAACTTTATCAAATATTTTCTTGAAGTGGATGCTCAAATTAATTAATCATTTAATGTGTTTTAAGTCATTAAATAGCCCCCTTTAGACATAAAGTTATAATATAAATTTATAACATGATTTAAATGATTAATTATTATTAAAGTCACATTTAATAATTAAATAATATAACTTGCACATTAATCCTTAATTCGCCAGGCCAACTGAAAACTAGGATCAACACTGAATTCATCACATGCCCAGGTGCTTTACTATATATAGAAACACTGGACTCCACTGGCAAGATGACTTACTATAAATAATAAGTGTTTGAAACTGAGTCCTGAATCACCAAATGAAAACCAATCCTGAAAACCAAATGAGCGTGGGAGAATAAAACACTCAGGTAACTGCCAAACAGTACCCTCTAACCATCTGCATTAGCCTACGAGGGCCAAATAATAGGCTAATCTACCAAAAAGCTGGAACGAGCTAAAAAGGGGACATTACAAGGATTTTGTTTATATTGAATGATATCATATAATATTGTGCATATCCCAAACAAAAATGTTTTTGAGTTGACTGATGTATAGAGTGCAAGACGAGCAATTTTCTTTTTGATAAAAGGTTGATGTATTGTAAGTGACTTGACTCCTAAGCATTTTGTTAGATAGTGGCTCCTTTACCCTTCACCTGCTGCTGAGTAAATGAACAGATTATCATTTCTTCATCTACTTTTACCCACTTTGCCATGAAAATGGTTATGCATAGTATATTTTCTGCCATCATCTTTACGACAAAAATATGATTTCTAATCTGGAAGTTGATCAATCTTTTGAAAGGTTTAAAATATGCCCTTCGATCCTAAGGATGATAAGCATCCATTGGGTCTTAGCTATGGATCCTTGCACCCTAATAAGTGTTAATGCTTGTTAGAGTGAGCTGTTGCAGATCACCCATGTGGTTGCTCGTCTTTGTTGGTGAATGAAGATATTGCTGCCATAAATGCTTCTAATTTTGTAATGATACACTAGAAGAGAAATATAACTTTTATTTCTTTGCCTTTCCTTTGCACAATTTTGTCCTTTGTTTCCACGAGTATGCCAACGTGGCCGTGGGTATGTCTATGGTGGTTGATAAACTTATGGGTAGGCAAAATAAAAAATAAGAAAGTTAGTGTCATGTTTGGATAGAATAGAAAAAATAATAGTGTGTGTTTAAAGTCAACACCTTTGTCCATAGGTGAGCGGGATCAGCAAGGGAATTAGAAACTAAATGAAAAAGAAACAAAGGTTGGGGCAATGCTTAGGATGAAGAGCCTGAGAAAAACGAGGCAAACAGGATAAAATTGTTAAATTGTTACAAAGGATTAAAAAATAATGAAAGTGTTTAGGGGACATGACCTGTCAAGTAATAAGACCAAAAAGGAACTTTTGCCAAATAACACACCTGTTCCAAAATCCCTAGGACTCCAATCGCTTGTCCAAGGCAGTGTACAGTTTAAAACTAAAGGCTGTCTTATAGAGAGGCGTGGACCAAAGCTTCAAAAATTAACTTTATAGAAATGGACAGTACTTGAAGAAGAAGTGGAATACTCATTTCTTAATCTCATCTGTGGTTGTTATGTCCATCTCCGAGATTTATTATAACTTGTATATTATTCCTTTTGAGAGGAATTGGAAATTTACTGCGAAAAGAAATCTCCCAGCCCTTAATATTTTGAGGAACCTCAGAAAACATCAATTCCTTGTATATTAATTTATTATACTAATTTGCCTTATCATTTTCCTGTGGTTTTTGTGGTGGCTTGCTCCAAGGATACAATTGAATTTGATCAGAAGGGGTAAGTATAAATTCAATTATTTTGATTCTTAAATCAGGAAATTCCCATGTTAGCTAATCTATCCGCCACTGTATTGTAATCGTTGGACCTGTGAACCAACCTGCAATCTTGAAAATTATTTAATAAGTTATATGTTATATTTTTAGTAATGGTTGACATTCTCCAGTTGAATTGTTTCTCTTCTTTTCCATTTGGATGTTTTTGGTATGTATAAGCATCACTAGTTATTTGTATAATAATTTTGGAGTCACCTTCCACCTGAATTTTTTTGAATTCCTGTTAGAGTGGTTGTGGTAGCCATCCACCTAAATTCTTTGAATTCTTCTTTGAGTAGCCATGGTAGCAAGCCAACAATTCTGCTAAGTTACTAGTTTGTTTTCCTATATCCTTGAGAAAAGCAAAAGTGAAGCTACCTTGTTCGTCTCATTGATGGGGGGGATTCAGTGGGCTTTAGGATTACTAAATAACCACTGCATGTTATAGTGGACAGGGATGTTCAAGTTTTGTGCCATCCTGTAATCCGTCATGCTTGGAGAGTACATCATCCCATCTTTTCCTGAGAAAACGCACATGGCAGTATTTCAAATATTGGCTTTGATCATCTGCATAAGTTGAGTGGGATGTGGAGTCTTGTTGTTGACTATGCAAGCATTTATTTTCTTCCGTTTTTGCCAGGCTATGTGGGAAGGATCAATTTGCACTATTTAATGAAAGATAGGCATATCAGCTCAAAGTTTTCTTCATTTGTTAAAGTCTTGTTCAAGAGAATACACTTTTTCCCCTGTTTGCCAAACACCCTATCCATCTTAGCCCAGATTTTCTTAGCCAATGGGCAGTCTAGAAGAAGGTTGACTTTGAATCCCTTTGACAATTTTGGAAAATTGAAGCCCCAATAAGTCCCCCTTTTTTAAGTTATCTGCTATTAGGATGCTCTTATGCTTCACAAGCCAAAAGAGAAGGCTTTGATTTTTTTCCATGTATGGTTGTCGTATATGAGATTCCATTTTTTGTTTTTGGATGAGGCTCACTGAAATTGAACACTTGATAGGCTGAAGCAACAGTAAAATCACATGAATTTTTGCAGGGCCAAGCAAGTAGATCTTGGGCATTGGTGAGAAAAATAGGCATTTTCCCAAGTTGTCTCAAAGCTGCTTTGTTTTTTATTTGAATTCTATGGGAAGCCCTTCCAAAATAGCAATATCCCACACTGTGAACCCTTGCCGATTTTGAGTGCAGTAATCAGCAACTGTAGTGTACCGTTTTGCCTCTTAAGTGATATTGGAGTCCCTGATTATTAGTTGAAGTTATTGAAGTATGTGCATTCTAGTTGCTAACCTTGACTTTATCTCCCTTCTTGATATGTCAACTGAGATATTCTTGCAGTTTTGATGTTCCTTCATAAATAAATTTGTGCGTTGCAGCCATTTTGTTGCTGGTAGGAATTCAGAGAGGGATTTTAGTGTTTGTCAATTTGATAGCTGTCCATGAGGATGTTTTTCCAAGGCATGTCTTGTTCCTGACAAAGTCTCCAATCAGCTTTCATTGAAAGTGCTTGATTAAAAAGTCTGGAATTTTTTATATTGAGGCCCCCATTGCATTTGTGAGAAGTGATCGGTGACCAAGCTACTAATGGGAACTTGAAGTTCTCATTCATTCCCCTCCATAGAAAAATTATTTACATTTGTTTTAACTGGCCTTCAAATTTTATTGGAAGGGAAGGGGAGAGAGCATATAGATCAAGACAGCTTGAAGCACAAGTTTTAATATCTGTACTCTTCCAGCAAAACTAAACCGTCTATTTGTCCATCTGGAAATTTTAGCTTGCATTTTGGTCACAGTCTTACCTAAAGCTTCTTGATATGTGGACAAAATGTCTTAACTGTACTATTATTTCTTTAGGAGGGTAGAGAATAAGAGCAGTTCATCCACAAAATGAAAGTTAGTCCATCTCCTTCCACCTTCTTTGGCCAGTATACCATATATCTTCCCCTTCTCTTTAGCATTGTCTAGTGCTATATATATATATATATTCCCCTGTATGGATAAATGAACTTGGACTGGGCGGATCACCTTGTCTAAAACTACTAGAAGAGGTGAACGATTGTCCTATTTCTTCATTCAGAGAAAACATATATAAAGTGGTGTATGTAATTTATCCATGGATTAACCAACTGGCTGAGACCATATGAGGAAAACATTTTCCCTATAAGATTCCAACTGTATCTATCAAATGCTTTGGAGATATCTAACGTAAACGTTATACCAGGCCTTTATGAGTTTTCAATGAAAGAAATAAATCTTGAACATAGATTAAGTTGTCAGAGATTTGTCTACCTAGGACGAAAAGCTGACTGAGTGATTGATATCAGTCGGCGAATGATAAAATTAGCCGGCAAGCAATCAATTTGGAGATAATTTTGTGGACCATATTGCACAAAGAAATAGGTCTATATCGATCCATCTCGTGTCCCTTCTTATTGGTTATTGGAATTAAAACAAGCTTGTTGCAGTTCATCTGCCTAAGCATTTCTTTATTCTTTCTTGATTCTTCTACTAGGGCTGCCAGGTCACATTTGATTGTATCCCAAAAGATTTGATAGAAAATGGCAGTGAAACCATTGGGGCCCAGCGATTTGTCTGAGTCAAAGAAGAGGACGACTGATTTTAGTTCTTCTTTAGTGACCGGTTTCATTGATTCCTCATTGTTTCTATCTTTAACCTTATTTGGGATGATCTATTAAAGGATCTCCCTTTGTGCTTGCTGTTTTTTTTCCAAATGAGGCCAGTTCCTATAAAATGTCTTGAAAGAAATTGGATGCAAAGTCTAGGAATTCTAAAGGATTCGTTATGTGGTCTCAATTCTCTTTTTGAATTCTCTGCACTGAGTTGGCATGTTTTCTAGTTTGGGTTGAGGCATGGTAGAACTTAATGTTGGAGTCACCCATTTTAATCTTGATCTCTGATCCTAGTATATCTCTTCATTTTTATGAGGGTCAATTAGTTGCTGGATGGCATTCTGTTCTTACTTTTCTAAGTTGTGCCTATGTCCCTGCTCTCTGATTTTGGTTTGGATTTCTTGCAGCTATGTTTTAGTCTTTGTGTGTTTGGTGTGTATATTAACAAATTTTGTCCCATTCAATTATTTTATTTTGTCTTTGATGGATTTCAGCTTTTCAAAAAAAATGAACATTTGAAATCCTGGCTTATCTGAGGCTTTGATCCACCATTCTATCTTCTGATGAAAAGTTAGATGGGCTAACGAAATGTTTTCGAATCAGAAAGGATGGAATCCCCAACTCTTGCTTCCATTCTTAAGTTTGGTCTAAACCAGTTCTCAGAGAGAAAGAGTGCCAAGTTTTTCTGCTATAGAGCTTTGACCTTTCCTTCTATTAGACCATGTGAAATGTCCTTCAAATAATTCAAGTTCCATAAGATAAGTGTGTATCTCAAGGTTGTTAAGGGCTGCAGCTGTTGTGATTAAAACCAACCCCTCCTTTCTTCTCCTTAGGAACTCTGATGGTATTGAAGTCTCCCATAATGATGAGATTTTGTGTCTATGGCGCTAGCATAGTTAGTCACTAGATCAATTATACTGATCCCATTATTCCCAATGGGAAGGATATACATCTTGATTAAAGTGGCATCAATCTGTAGTTCATGAGAAAATAATGAATGAAGGTTCGAGATTTTGGGCAAGGAATTGTGTTTGCTGCCCATAAAAACACAAAATGAGGTTGTTTGATAGCTCTAGCTGTGACATACTCTTGAAGAAGAATCATATCTACAGTCTAAGATTTGCTCAATTCTTTGAGGAAACGGCACTTTGGGCATCCCTTTGCATCTAATGTTCCATGAAAGAATCCACACTATGATGAAAACATAGAGGTGGAGCTTTCTTATGGGATTTCCTTGGTAGTTTCTGGTTTGGGAATCCATATTAGTATCATCTTGTCTGCTGCATTTGTGTTGCTTCTGTCCTCATCTGAATCAATGCGTTCATTCGCTCGTTTCCTTTTTTCTTTGTTTCTTGAATGGTTTTTGGCTCCCAGATTTGTAGATTTACCAAATGAGATCCTCTTTGTCATTAACTTGTATGTTACCTTTTTTTCCTTTGTATTATGTGACTATGGACGAGGTCTTAGCGGTAAATTGAAGGGGACCTTTTGATGCCTTTTTGATTCTTGTTCATATCTTGTTCTTTCTTGCTAATTGTTTATTTTTGCCCCTCTCTTATTCCCTTCTGAGTTCCTTCATTCCTTGCAAAACTTTGATGTCTTACATTTCTTGGGTACCCGTATCAGCTAAAGCCCCAAAGAGGTTTTCAAGTAATAGTTTGGTTGATTGGCTTGATTGTCCTTGGCCTTTCCTGTTGTAAGCTTGTTAAAATTTGGATTCATTATGGTTTGTGGCTTTGTTGTTTGTTTTGCTTTCTAAAGTTTTTTTCTGCAGGTGCAAAAGGATTCAAAGGTGTTTGCTGATTTTCATTTGCCTGCTTTTCAGGTTGCTTCTGCATTGTTTGTTGATCTTGTGTGGAGCAGACCCTAGCAAGATGCCCATGTTCATGACAAACTCTGCATCAGAAGGGATATTTTCATAGTCCAGGGGCTGTTCCCGTTATATCAGGCATAGACTTGTCCAAAACAAGGTTGGTACACATCCAAGCATATTTGAGAACTCCCAGATTCATTGTAAAATCAGAGGCCGTGATGTATTATCAGATAGTTGATCCTATTTTATTTAAGCACGATTCATGCCAATATTCACTTTAAAACAATGGAAGTCTTACCCAAACAAGCACTGTGCTGGGGAGATCATTTGTAGGGTTGAAGGTCGGATTGGGGAGATCCTCTATAGGGTTGAAGGTCGGATTGGGGGGGCGGGGTAATGCTTCATAAACAAACCTGATTTCTTCATAAACATGGATCCTCCTTGGAAAGCTTTAACTCTTTCTTGCTTGGTGCTAAAGATTGCCATAAGTAGCCTTTGGGCATCGTCAGGATGTCCACTAATCCCGATAGGGCTCCAGTTTTCTTGAACCCAGAGTCAGATATTTGGGTCCAATGTAAGATCCCGTGATGCTACAGATTAAATCCTTGTCTTTTAAGATCCATAGCTTATTTTGCATTTCACCAATGGATAATGAGATCTTGGGAGGGATGTCCATCTTCAAATAGCATCCATCTTCCATCCTCGTGGGAAAGTTTGGCCTTGATACCATTCTACAGACATGATGTTTCAGAAATTGAGGGGTTGTGGACAAGGTGGTCATGGCCCCCTCAGGGAAGGTCTGAAACTTAAATCCACTCAACCTTTGGCTGAGAGAGAGATCTAAAATTTCCAGTTTTGGAAGAGCTGTTAAGTTTGGAGATAGAGTGATGGAAGCATGGAGAGCATGGAGAGCCTAGGATAGTTAAAGATATGAAATAATTCCATCTTGAGATAGAACACATTTACTTTTTATGTAGGAAATTGAGGACAGGCTATTGATCTTTGGGCATAATATTGGAGGAATCGCTATAAATTCTTTGCAAACTAGTGATTAATCGTTAGAGAGAACATTCCTGAAAACCGGGCACATTGAGGAGGCCATAGCCCTATCAATGGAAGTATGGATCAGGCCTCATCAGCCCTGTAGTGTTGCTGCTACAAATCTACCTTGTTTGGGGGAGGAGGCTGACAGGTTTTGTGGTGAGATGGGCATGGGCAGGAGAGAGGTGGTAGGTGAGAGCCATGCAAAGTACTTATCTTAATTTACTTATAAATACAAAAGGACAGCAATATGACCATGTATAATCCGACTCAAAAGAACAACATGCCTTATTAATAAAATATTATATTGGCACATTAGGGTGAGAGAATCAAACCAATGACCTTTGGTATAAAATCTAAAGCTAAATACCAACCTCCCCAACCACTTATTTTAACAATGGGTAAGGGACAATACACAAACTGTTTAATTTCGTTTTTATCATTTGTCAAATTAAAGAACAATATTGCTCACTAATATGATAATATTTTATCACGAGGCATTCGTTTTTCCTACAACAGATCACAACCAACTCTCCTCACTGCCACTCGCATACAGAGGAAAAAAATTTAAAAAGGTTTTTTTAGAAAAAAAAACATGGTGACCTTTTTTTGGTTCTCTTTCTAAAACTATTGAAGAGAAAAGGGTAGTGCGCTGAAGGCAAGGGGGTCTCACCCAACCTCACTACATGTCATCCCTAGCTCTTCCATGTGATCCCTTAAACACTTCAATGATTCAATCCATGCAGCACCACTTCTACACTTGAACAAAAATGTAGCCATAATTTGCACATAAAAGTTTGTAGGCAAGGTTTTAAGGAGTGCTATGGATATAGATGCACAATTTTTCTCAACTCGTAGCCCACTATTTCAGAACTCAAATAATGCAAGTTGGGAAAAAGGCAACATGTGGAATCACATTGGACAAAGTTGATAGAAAGATTCAAATGGGGTAAAATTGATCTTTGTTGAGGTTTCTATCCTCTTCATTTACTCCCAATCCTTCACCATACTATTTTATAGCCTCCTTAAGTCACAGGGCAGGGTACATCTACTCTAATACCATGAAAAGTTTCATAGTTAATTTAATGTAACACAAACATTGTAGCATACAATATTTATCCACAACAAAATGTTCACATCATTTGACTAGGTAACATTCACTCTCAATAAATTGATCACCTTGCAATAATCTATTTGGGATTTTTGCTTATCCCTTTAAAAACACCAAAACATAACACCTCTAGTGGCTTTTACCAACACAGCTGACATAGGGAAATATTTAATATTAACTCTACACCACCCGAAGGATGCCACACTAACATCAGTCACTGGTTCAAAAACTTAGTTAATGTTTACTTGCACTAATATATGAACTTGAAATTGGTCATTAGTTGCATCCCTGTTGAAGGAGGCAACCAAGGACATGAAAGTAGTTATACCCTGTTTACATATCCATAGTGTCTGCATAACGTATTGCATGCTAACTACATAAAAACAGTTTTTTTCTTCATGGCAAACAAAAAGTGGTGATCCAGAAACGAATATATGCCCTCTTTAATATGTTTCTGAAATTATTTGCAATCGGGCCTATGTGCCACTTCTCTGTAGCAATGTAAACCTCTATATATATACTCTCATTTGTATTGATTTGTGCCAGCAAAGGTCATTTGGGAAAACCAATTAAATAAATCCAAATTACAGATGACAAGAATCACCATTTGACTCTTAAAAGTCTTAAAGATGAAATGAAAGACAAGTTAAAAGATTTCCATTTCTAAAAAAAAAAGATTTCCATTTCAAATGCATTCTCATATAGTTTTTTCTTTTCTCCTAATATATATTTTTCCTTTTTATTGAGATAGAGTTGTTTCATCTTTCAAATTTACTATTGAAACTTACCTTATTTGGAGCCACATCCCGGACTTTACGGACAATTGGGCCTTCTATTTTGCTCATCAACTTCACTTCTGCGCACTAGGTGCATATACCAAACATCAAGTCAGGGCTAGAGTAACACTAGAGTCATGAAATCAATTAAATATTATCTGAACAAGATTGAAAAGTCAAATATAGAATACCTTTATGCCAAAAATATACCAAATCACGGATGCTTATAAAAGAATGTGTTATTCAAACAAAAAACTTCTTAAGAAAATAAAATTGCAAGATTATTGTTAAGAGGAAGTCTTTAGGGGTGTAAGAAGCAATATCAATGATTTTTTAAGGGATCGTATAGAGATTTGCATTTAGATAATTGTGGGGTCCAAGAAGCAACAAAGCTAGGATTCCCGGTGGCAACATCGGGCGACTGTTACCTCCTCAACTAGTCTAGGAAAGGGAACAACCCTATGACCATCAATTATACATATATACAAAACTTGCACTAAACGGCAGTTTTCATCCAAGAGTCCATACAGTATTCCAGCTAAAAACAACTTATTCTATGTGATGTAAAATGTATTAACAAAGGTTTTTTATAAATCATAATGTGTTGCATACTTAAGAAAGGTAATTTATAGTTGACCCCTACAACTATTATAAAAAAATGAAATAAGTTAGAGTTTAGGCAATTTATCTTGTATCATATATATATATATATATATATCTAGTAGCGAAGTACCAACATGAACTTACCAATAGCAAACTAGGAAAGGCACATTTCCGAAGCAGCTGTGCAATACACACACACACCAAATGCCTAAAATTTCCTTAAATAATCAATACTAAAGAAACAAAACACATACATGCTAATTCCAACCACTTATTCCACACTTGAAAGCACGGAAATCCTTATAGGGGAACCCTGGAGTTGTAAACCAACTACTTCCTTCTTTCAGCTCACTTTAGGCATTGGAGAAAGTAAGCTGGATACATCTGAATGTGGGGACAAATCCATGAGATGGTGCTCCTATTTGCCTATTGCTACAAGAGTTTTCTAGTCCCAGTCTCAGTCTAGGCAAATAGGAACTATTGCATATCAACATCAAGTACCTTCCCCTTGTCCACAAGACAAGTCATGGAAACAGCCACACATTATTGTTCTTTTCTCTACCACCAAAATTTCATCGGCCATGGATATTAAGAGAGGTTCTTAAGGGAGTACCCAGCTTCCTCATAGGATTGTACGGCCTTACCCCATCAGCCTTGGACATAACTCAATGCATATTATCGGATCTTGTACTCGTATTTTCATGGTGATAGATGATGAACGTGTTGGTTCTTCAAGGACAAGCCTTACTATATACATATGATGTCGTTGGTCTCCTATCATGATCCCACTTTTGTCATCGTCAGCGCCATGCTTCCTTGACAAGACTATTTATACTTTGCTTTTATGATGCAAGGTTTAACCATTTTAGGTTTGCATCATTGTTATGTTTGTGTTTCTTTAGTGTTTTGTACTCAATTACTTTTTTGTAATCTAGGGTCTCTTTTATCGTAGTACATACTATCTATTAAAACTTAATGTACCTTGAGTCCCATTGACCTAATTTCAATCAGTTGTGGACAATAATATAATTTCTTTCTTTCTTTCTCTATACACCTATCCTGTACTTCAAAGAACTTATTTCCACTTGTTATTTCCATCATCAAGTAAACATACAATCATATCCATATATATATATCACCAACTAATTAAATGTTGATGCAACCATATTGAAGGAACATAGTAAAACGAAAATGGTTATAGGATTAGAGAATAAAGAATGGGATATTCACCTATAACGTTAGATAATGATAATTGCGGGTCTGATATAAGTACTCAACATTTGATTAGCCTAGAGTGGATTTTAGCTACCTCAATATTCTACATCCCATAAGCAGTTCACATGCTTAAACGTACTCAGTTCAACATTTCAAATGTTAGGAAAACATAACAAAGAAGTTGACAACGAAAGGGAAAATAGTGGCATAAACCCCTTCATCACTCCCCCCGCTCTCAACTTTAAGAGTCACGAGTCTGTTTGTGACCTTCGCACATGCAATCTATGTATGCACTAAGATTTGGATTCTAATAAATAAGGGCTCTCCTAAATAAGTCTCTAAATTGGAAAAAGTAGAAGGCCTCTCTTAGTGTACACTCAAAAGGACCTAGGAAGGTACTAATTGGGCAGCAAGTATGCAATATATAAGCACAATAACCCATGCAATAGAGTAAACGAAATTAAAAACGAGGCCAATGTATATGGCATAAATATGACAATAACGTAAAGAAGGCAACAAGTATGGTAATATGTTGACCAATGTAAATTAAAAACATGCAAGGTGGAGGGAAGAGAGTATACGTACATGTGAGGAACTTGTTGGTGCAATGATCTCCCCCTTTAACTATGGCTTCCATGTCATGAGGTTCAATGTCTTTAGTCAAAACTATGGAAGGGAAGAGGTAGCCTAGAAGTCAAGTAGGTACTTGTTCCTAAGGCTCCAATATCAGTCTGCAATGTATCCTCAACTCCAAATATTCTAGTCTTGTCCCAGTGTGTTCCTTTGGGCGAAGTCCTCTTTGTCCACCTAAAAGGGGAATTTTCGAAAGCCATGGATATGCCTGCTGTAATTTGCAAGGAGGGAGTGAATTTTGGTTCTTCTTCCTTGAGAAATGGCATAATGATTAACCTATAAATACGGGTATGTAGCCACCAATCATAACTCTAAAAAATCAATGTTTGTTATATTTTCCTTCACCAAACATGGCCGGTAACATCTGCTTAATGGAACATAGTATAATAAGGTGATTGGAATGGTCTAAATGGGTTAGACATTATAGTTATATAATAAACATTCAAGTTTACATTCTACATCTTGACATTTTATATTCTTATACTTTTAGTATAACATCCAAGATGTTTGAGAGTAATTTCAAATCTCTAGTTGTTATAATGGAGAAGATAATTTTTGGAGGACCCCTTCAGATTTCAGCCTTAGCCAAATTTCGGGATTTCACCATTTCAAGGTTTCAAGACGACATGATGTTCATAGGTCTCTAAGTGTGAGATGTAGGAACATAAGGCGTGCTAAGGGCACCTAACTCAAGATTATGTGATGCAGTAGCTCTGGCCTAGTCCACCCCAACCCCACGATAAATCAATGATGGGAGATGTAATTGTGCCAACAAGTCGCTTGACAAAAGAAATGTTAGCAAAATATTTTGTGTATACAATCTATTCTTCTACACAAATGTTTGCTTCTTGTATACTATTGTAGAAAATGCTGACTCAGCTGAAGATGTCTTCCAATCCTTGGCATCTTAATCCAACTTAATATTAAAATCAGAGTCAGTGCCCTCAGGTGTTTAGAGACGCTTGTTTCTACTTCCTTGCAAACTGGATGAATACCTTTGTTCAACACAATCATTCCATTTTTCTTCTCCCTTCATATTCTTTCTTGAAAGTAAAAGTTGGGAAAATGAAACTGAGGGGCAGCAAGGAGTGCAATCGTAGAGTTTTGATACTTTCCCAACATACCATTCAACATGGCCAGCTGCTTAATTTCTAATTTGCATTTCCTCTCTCTTTCTTTTTTGAATTTCAGTTACTAATTTTATTTCCATTTTTAGGTCCCCTTATTGGTCAACAATGGTTGACCCCTTGACCGAGGTTAATTCAAGGTTCAAAGCCCCTACTTATCATGAAATTGGAGGGCCAATGTTGAATGAGAATTGACGTCTATATATGCATTGATTGATCAGCAATGCTCTATATGGATAAAGCAGGGCTGCACGATAATGTTTGATGGTTGGATGAAGTGCAAAAATCAAACATTTCTCAATTTCCATGTTGCTTTTGCATGAAGAATGTCTTCCTCAAGTCCACTAATGCTTGGGAAAAGTGAAGAATCCTAGATATTTGTTTGACATATTTGAGAAGGTTGTGGTAGAGGCCTTTCTCAAGTCCATTGATGCTTTGGGAAAAGTGAAGAATGCTAAATATTTGTGTGACATATTGGAGAAGGTTCTGGTGGAGGTGGGCATCAAAAATGTTCGTGTTTGGAAAGGATCTAGTACAATGAGTAGTCACTCGTTTTTCCACCACACTTATAACCTTGCTAGCCCTACTTGATGCCTCAAATTCTGTGAGAAAGGAGGTTGCCATTGCTATTGGAAATAGGTTTTTTTATTTATTGAAAAGTATCAATTAATTTAATAAAAAGTATCCATTTGTCGTACAAAAAAGTGAGTGGAATGGAATCACACTCCTAAAGACAACATATCGATTTCATTGATTGAGAAAGTGCTAAGTAACTTTCATTAACTTATAATAAAGTTAAAAAAGGCTAATAAATGCCTTTTCAATCAAAATAACATAAACATGCAACAAGATAAAGAGACCATCAGGCAACCAAACACCAAGACACAAAAACATTAAACCACAGGAACAATCAAAGTAAATGGCAGACATGGAGGATCATCTAGCTTGTCACCCCCATCCACCGCCAGTAGGCAGATGTTGTATAAGGTACCAGCTCCCACCTCTCATTAGCTTTATCCTTGTTTGAATCATCCTCTGGATCTTGTCTAGATGGGAAAAATTGCTAACTCTAGATGAGGAAATTTCCCTTGTTGAGCCATCCATCCACCAACAATGGGAAATGTAGACCCGCCACCATGAGAGTTGTGACCAAACAAAGGACACCACGAATGTGGCGAAGGACTTCATTATCTGCTCCGTGAACGACACCTACCTTGAGCTCCATAGCCACAACCTTGAGGAGGAGACCATCAACAGGGAAAATCTGAAGGGACCTAGTGATTGCACATGGAACACTCCCCCACTAGTCCAATAGAGAGTAAAGATGTTCAACCTCCTTCTGGACTTTCTCAGCTTGCACATGTATCTGTAGCATTACGTTAGATATCAATTGCACTTTATTAGTACTTGTAAAAAAAATCATGAGATAAATGGTTTAAAATAGTATTAGTTCTTTCTATAAATGAAAAAGAATTACAAAACGAAAAATATGCCATATTTGGTGTATTGTACAAGTAGCATGGTTGAATCCTCTAAGAACGCCATTTTCCAAGAATATAATTCTCTACAAAACGGTTGAAAATGGGTGTGAATCAACTTCCAAGCTAACCGAGCATGCTTGCAAAACCAAAAGAGATACTTGCAAGACTCAAGTTGCTGGCACAAAGGGCATAAAGGATTAGCAACCCCTAAGTGAACAAGTTTGTTTCCTATAGGCAAGCCTTGGTGTAATATGCACCCAAAAAAATGTGCATGTTTGGGTTCAATGATAGATTTCCAAATTTTGTTGAATCTTCGGCCCCAAATTTCTGCAAAAGAGTGAACCTTCTAGAAAGCATTCACAGAATCCGCCTGATTTTGTTGAGTAAAAAGTAACTGAAAAACCAAGTCATGGTTTATACTAGAGAAAAGGGGTCTCAACTATTAGAAAAATAGACAGTGCAGAAATATAAAACAATGAGAAGCAAACAAGAAATAAACAGCACATAATAGCCCACTCAAATTTTACATGGAAAACCTGGCATTGTGCCAAGAAAAACCACAAGGCAAAGGTCACTATTAGTAGTTGATTAATCAGGAATAACTCGTTACAGCAATGGCAAAACACTCTCTAGCTCCAACTACAAAACTGGATTTGCTTTCCTCTTGCACTAAATGTAATGCATATCCTCTACAAAACTCCTAACTCACGAGATCCTTATAAAGAAGAAACTCGTAGTAGAAAGGCAAGTAGTACAAAGATATGCATGTAGTACAACAGTGCATATAGTACAATTGTTCATTACAACTGTGCCATTAATGCTAAAAACAGAAAACTGACTTCACATACCAACAATCTCCCACTTGAAGTCTGATTTCAACCTACAAATAACTCCTCTTACTAAAAGACCAATCCCCATGCTGCTTATCATCAAGTAATCTGCAAGCCTAAAGAAGTTCTACACCAAATGAACTCTCTACCAATGAGTTTCGTCAACATATGTATTGGTTTAATATCTGTGTGAATCTTGGCCAAAGAGATCTATCCTTCTTCCACCACATCTCGTACAAAATGATATTGTACATTAATATGCTTCATTTTGGCATGATATGTTGGGTTTCGTGTTACGTGCAAAGCACTCTAGTTGTCACAATGTAACACCATGATATCTTGCTTCACCTGCAATTCACCCCAAAAGTTTATGAAGCCAAATCCCATCCTTATAAGCCTACGTCCTTGCCATATATTTTGCTTCAGTAGTAGACAAGGCCACCACTGACTGCAACTTTGAGATCTAGCTAACTGCACTCCCTGCTAAGGAGAAAACATAACCTGTAGTAGACTTTCTCCTATCTCTACCTCCACCAAAATCTGCATCCACATATCCATCAACCTGAAGACTGCTCCCACTGTAACAGATAGCAACATCATAAGTGCCCCTCAAATACCTGAGAATCCACTTTATTGTTGTCCAATGCTCACAACCTAGGTTTGCCATGTAATGGCTGACTACTCCCACTGCTTGTGCAATGTCTAGTTTGGTGCACACCATGGAGAACATAAAACTACCAACTGCTGATGAGTACGGTACATGAGACATTTGTATCCTCTCCACTTCGATGCTAGGGCATTGTTTTGAAGACAATTTAATATGAACAAGAAATGGGGTACTAACTGGTTGTGCATATTGAAGCACTGCATAACCTTTTCCACATAAGTCTTATGTGACAACCATAGCTTCATGTTCTTTCTATCTCTATGTATCCTCATCCCAAGAATATAATTTACACCTCCTAAGGCCTTCACCTCAAACTCCTTGGTAAGCTGAGCTTTTAATTTGATGATCTTTTGCATGTTGGGACCTGCTACCAACATATCATCAACGTACAAAAGCAAGATAATGAAACTGTCAGGTCCATACCTCTGAAAATAGGCACAATGATCAACCTCACATCTGCTAAAACCCAAGCTCATCATGAAGGAATCAAATCGCTTGTACCAACACCTTGATGCCTATTTCAAACCATACATCGATTTGTTCAACTTGCAAACATGATTCTTCTTGTCTCTTTCCTCAAAACATTCCGGTTGCTGCGTATAAATCTCCTCAAAAAGATCACCGTGCAAGAAGGTTGTTTTAATATCTAATTCTATCTCCAATATAGACTAGCAACAAGAGCTAAAACAACTTTAACTGTACTTAACCGTACAATAGGTGAAAAGATTTCATCGAAATAAATACCAGATCTCTACACATACCCCTTGGCCACCAACCAAGCTTTATATTGCTCCACATTATCATTAATGTCTCTTTTTAGTTTGAAGACCCACTTGTTCCCTATAGCGTTTCGCCCCTTAGGGAATGGCACAAACTCCCACATTTTATTTTTATGTAGAGCTTCTATCTCCTCCTCCATGGCAATTCTCCATTTGCTTGCATCTTCAACTTCGCATGCCTCGTGAAATAAGCTAGGCTCGCCAACATCAATAACTAATGCATAAGCTGAATTACAACTAGGAGAATACCTTTCCGGTGGTCCGGTCACTCTAGTGGATCTCCTCATGAAGTGTGATGTGTCACCCTGTGGCTCATCTGGTTGTTGTTCACCCTAATTTTGATTGTTTTCCTATTGATTTTCATGGACAGGTGGCTAATTTTCATCCTACACCACCATATCGGCACCATACTTTTCCACCTCTACTAGAACAACAGTTGTACTTTGTTGTTTTTTACTTCTTTGCATTGATATTTCATTAAAATGAACATCTCGGCTAATTACAAGCTTGCGGGCAGCAACATCCCACAATCTGTACCCCTTTGTACCTTCTACATAACCAAGAAAAATACATTTCATGGGCTTTGCGTCCAGCTTATTCCTTTTCTCTTTAGGAATATGTACATAACATCATAACCAAAAACACGAAGAAAAGAATAATCAACAAGTTTACCCGTCCATACTTCTTCAAGAATTTTCAGATCTAGCACTCTAGTGGGTGATCTATTAATCAAGAAACAGGTTGTGTAACAGCCCCACCCCAAAAATTTTGTTCCAAACCAACAATACTTAGCATACATCTAGCACGATCCATGATTGTATAGTTCATGCGTTCAGCAACACCATTTTCTTGTGGTGTTCTAACAACCAGCAACTGCCTTGCTATGCCATACTCACAACAAAATTGATTAAACTCATTTGAACAAAATCCCCTCCATTGTTTGTTCTAAGAAATTTTATTGTCTTACCCTTTTGGTTCTCTGCCAAAGCTTTAAACTTCTTAAAACAAGAAAATACATCAAATTTATTCTTGAGAACATATATCCACACCTTATGAGAGTAATCATCTATAAATGTAACAGAATATGATGAACCCCCTAAAGATGCAACAGGTGCTTGCCAAACATCTGAATGAATTAACTGTAAGATTTCTTTGTTTTTGGTTGTGCATCTAGAAAAACATAGTCTATTCTATTTTCCATATAAACAATGCTCACAAAAATTCAGATCTAGTGATTTCAAACCTGGGAGAAGGTTTCTATCCAGTAATATCTTGAGACCACACTCGCTCACGTGGCCTAATCGTCGATGCCAAGTAGTCATTGATTCCATTGTCGCATCCATCACCACTGCAGCTTCTCCAGTACAGGTTTCTCCAACCAGCTTGTAGAGATTCTCAATCTTCTATCCCTTGATCACCACCAATGCTCCCTTTGCTACCTTGAGAGAGCTCTTTTCCCCATTGAATCGGTAACCATACTGATCGAACACTCCAAGGGACAGCAATTTTTTCTTCAAGACTGGTACATGTCTGACATGTTGAATAGTCCTCACTGCCCCATCAAACATCTTGATTCTGACATTTCTTTCACCAATAGCGTTGCATGGGTTGTCATTTCTCATGTAAACCAACCGCCATCACATGACCAGTAAGAATAAAACCAGTCCCTATGAAGAGTCGTGAAAAGATGCTCCAAAATCAATAAGCCAAACATGATGCAACGAACATCTTAGATTAGCAAACAACACTTCTCCATTTTCCAACGGTGCTCCATCTTGTGTTGTATTTGCCTCGAGTGGTTTCAAGCTAGGATTTTCCTTGTTCACCTTCAACACTCTGCAATCCTTTCGACATGCCCTGATTTTCCATAGTTTAGCATTTGACTCTTTTCTACTCCTTGGATTTTGATCCAGTCTGTCCACGCTCAGTCCTCCACCTTTCCACAGTTCTGCCCCTTACAACAAGAGCTTCATTGGAAGAATAGCCTTGAGATGTCTTCCACCTTGATTCTTTAGAAATTGTTGCGGCCTCTACACCTTCAAAGGTTGGTTTCCCTTGCGGTGCTGAGTTACTAAGCACCATAACTAGTTGATCCCAAGATTCAAGCAAAGAGCACAATAAAATAGCCGCTTTGTCATCTTCTTCGATTTTCACCTCTATTGAAGCCAACTTGCTAATCAGTGTGTTGAAATCGTTGAGATGATTTGTGATTATTGAAATGCCATGCATCATTAGGTTATACAGCTGCCGACGTAACAAAATCTTGTTTGCTAATGACTTGGTCTCATACAACTTTTCGAGCATATTCCACTAGTCATATTGTTTTCTCCTCTACAACATTGAACAAAACTGAATCAGCTAGAGATAACTGGATTGTAGCCTTCGCTATGGCATCCTTCTCATCCCAATTCGTTTGATCCATGGCTACAGGTTTTGACACAACCCCTTTGAGAGCTAAGGCACATTTGTCCACCAATAGGGCTTGAACCTTCAGATTCCATAAAGCGAAATTGGAACCATCAAATTTTGCGACCTCAAATCTAGTAACCGTACTTCTTGACATTCCTCACTTCTCACAAAAAAATTCTGCACTAAACCAAGCTAACCAAGCTTTGATACCAACTGTTAGAAAAATAGACAGTGTAGAAATATAAAATAGTGAGCAACAAACAAGAAATAAACAGCACAGGATAGCAAACTCAGATTTAACGTGGAAACCTTGGCATTATGCCAAAAAAAACCACAAGGCAAAGGTCTCTCTTAGTATTTGATTAATCAGGAATAAGTCGTTACAACAATGGTTGAACACTCTCTAGTTCCAACTACAAAACTGCATTTGCTTTCCTCTTGCACTAAAAGTAATGCTTATCCTCTATGAAACTCCTAACTCACGAGTTCCTTATAAAGAAAAAACGCGTAGTGCAAAGGCAAATAGTAGAAAGTTGTGCATGCAGTACAACAGTGCACATAGTATATCTATTCATGTAGTACAATTGTTCATTACAACAGTGTTGTGTAGTACAACTATGCTATTAATGCTAGAAACAAAAAACTGACTTTACATACCAACATCAACATTGCTAGCAGCAACAGCGTCATGAAGATAAAGATAATGAAGACCCTATGGAATCTCAAATTCCAGCAATACCTATGGAGGTACAGGATATGGCAATGGTTCAACCTAAGGGGGAAGAACATAATCAGATCACACTCTATAAGGGCCCAAAGAAACAGGTTGAGACCCGTACTACAATGAAAATCTATCAGCGAAAAACTATGTCTCATGAATGATTTGAGACCCTAAATCAGAAGATAGAAGTTGAAAAGAGAGATCAACCACTACTATTAATGGCTAATCCAGTGCAAGAACCACAACAAGATTTATCCTTGGAAATTGTACAAGGAAAAAGTAAAAAATTGAAAACAGATACTAATACTAAGGCTAGCCGTAAAACAAACCAAAATCATCTCCAGATGGAAGGCCAAAAATTAAGTCAATCAAGAACAGTTAGAGATTTGTCCCAAATTTTTAATCATTCCTCACAGTGAAGGTAATTACATATTTAAAAATTTACAATTATTAATTTCTTACAAAGTTTTGAATATCTTGTTTGCAGGGTCGTGGTGGGAAGATTGGAGTGGAAATACCCCAAATCTTCAAAGGCTAGCCCTCTGGATTTTATCTCAGCATTGTACCACTCTATATGTGAGCGCAATTGGAGTTTGTTTAATTCCATTTACACAAAGAAACGCAACAAGTTGAGCCAACAACGCCTCAATGACTTGGTTTTTGTGCGATACAATCTTCGACTTCTCACAAAGAAGTTGGAGATCACATCAGAGGAGCCTATCGATCTAAATGAGATCGATCCCTACAACGATTGGAATGCACAGGAGGCGGCCCCATGTTCACAGAGTAGGAGATTGTTGAGAGGTAAGCTATGGAAGGTGCAGCTGAAGCAGAAGGAAGAGAGATTGGATTAGTAGACATCCTTGGAGATGAGACGGAGGTAGAGGTAAAGGCAGAAGCAAAGGTGGAGCCACAGGGACAGGTGCAGCCTTCTAGACAGAGTGAGGAGGGGCAGCCGAGTGGGAGGACTAGAATTTCTCAGTCTCCCCTATTTTTCAGAGAGCAAGGAAGAGAAAATTATAGATTATTGTAATTTGTACCCGTAGTCTTGTAGATTCTTGTATAAGACTATAAGTTATAAGTATCATTGTAGTTTGAACTTTGTGACTTTGTTGTATTCGCATGATTATGCGATTTTGTACTTTCTTTATATTCAAATCTAAAAGAAAACACTTTCCCTATGTTTTACAGACTCATTTCATTTATTTTGCTTCTGTAATTTCTAAAAAAAAATTTTTTTTTATAAATTCAAGTATTTTTTGCTTGTCAGTTATTCGATCGAGCGGGTCGAATAACCGTTGGTTACCCATTTTGGCCCCTTGGTGAGTACTCACCCCAACTGATTATGCAAACTATGGTTCAAACTACATACCTCAAGGACAAGATTAAAACTTACAACACTCTTTTTTAAAATGTAAGAATCCAAATCATACTAGGTACCATCTAGTTATATAACAACTAACATGCACAAGATTAATAACGCACTAGAGTGAACTAAATTTCATAACCATAACATAATAGAACAAGGCCTCTTTATAATCTCATGGCTTATGCTGAACCAAGTAGAGTATACCAACTTAGAACTACCACTAATAGTTTGATTTAAAAATAATCAATTTTTATCATATTGTTATCTATATACGCATTCCGTTATTAGAGTCATATCCACTCAAAAATTAATACATACCCATTAGAAGTATAGGAGAATATAGATTAAAGTAAATATTTACCATGTTCAAACATACATATATAAGAATTTTCTCCACATATAATTATTTTCTATCAAGCAATAGCAAAACTAACCAACATAAACATTCACTTAACGAGACACAAAAGTAATACAATTAATTAGAAAAGTTTATCATTCTATTCACTTCAAGGTCAAATGGTTCACGGTGGCTAGATACTCCACCACAATAGTAAGATAACAAGTGAGTTCTTTCTAACAGAATGTTCCCATCCACCAATGGAATGTATCATGCATACAAAATTCAATGATTCCCAATATAATACTCTTCTCAATCTCTACAGTGTTCTCTCGTTGACGTGACATCATTCGGATTACCAGTATGTCGAGTGTGTTTGTGTACATGACGTACAAGCGAGATTTCTTGCAATTGATTGTTAGTCTTGATTTTGGTTCATTGCAACTCATGTAGGACCATCTTGAGGTGTGTGTGTTTAATATTAACAACTCGTAATATCACTTAGTGGTGTTTATGTTTTCTAGGGGTTTCTATGGCATTGAGTTACTTTTGACAGGGTTATCCATAGGACCGAATTGTGTTGACTTAAACAGCTTGCTTGAATCCATCGAGCAGTCATGTTATATTAAGTCGCTTTCAATTATTTGACTTGTATCTTCTGGATGTTTCAACAACAAAATCTACATTTAAAACGAGAATAATAACACAATTATGTTTGTGACCAAGCTCAGATAATATTTAATAATGGGTGTAAATAAAATTATATATAAATACATATTTATATAAAGATATTATATTAAAATGGTATTTTATAGATAAGCAGATTAAATAAATAAATGTACTTATTTGAAATAAATAAATAATTTGTTTCAGATGTTGTCATCCCAGCATTTATACGTATTTGGGTAAATGTATTTATATGTTAATATTAATTAAATAGTGTTATTGAGTTTGTAATAAACTTAATATATTCAATTAGTTGATGTTCTCAATGTAAAATTAATTTAATCAAATAAAAACAAAAATAATGACAAACCCATTAATGAATTAAGAAAAAATGAAAACACTAATTCTAAAAAAAAAATAATAAAATAAGCATGGCTTTTCCCACTAAAAAGTTAACCTAATGGAGAGGAGCCATTTTGGAGGTTTAACCAAGAGAGAAGAACATGTAGAGGGAGGATGATAATGGAGGAGAAAGGAATGGTGAATGAGATTGAAACAAGGAGCTTCAAGGAAAACATGCAAGGGGTTTCTTTCTTCCTAAATCTTTGAGTTTTTTTTTCATATTAATGAACTGATTTCATATTGAATGGAAACAATGAATGTGTTCTTGAAAGTGAGTTGTTTTGTTTTTAAAATATATGTGTGTGTGTGTTCAAACCCTAGTTCTCTTAAAACCCTCCTGATTGATCTCTATTTGCCCTCCTTGATTGAAAATAACGAGTTCTTGTTTTTATAAGAAAAATATGTGTGTATATATGCACACAAAAAAAATGTGTATTCTCAATAAAATACTACATGAGTTCTTTTCTTTTCATATTTAATTTTATTGATTTAAGAAAATATTATATATATGTTCTTGTTTAAATGTTTTTATTTATTTTTAAAAAAAAACATGATAGGGTTTATGTTTTTGAAATTTTATTTATTTAAATATATATATATATATATATACTCCCCCAACTATAATATTAATATATATATATATATATATATATATATATATATATATTATAGTTGGGGGGGCAGGGCGGTTGAACCATCTCAGCACCCTCCCATAGTAGGGAGGGGAGAGGGACGGCCAGCTGACCTGCCCCCAACCCAACGATGCAGGCCTAGCTGATGGCCATGGCCGCAACACGGGCCTTAGGCCTCAGCGGCCAATGACCGGCCAACAAAAAAACCCTTGAAGGGTTATATGTTTAACAAAAAATAATAATATATATATATATATATATATATATATATATATATATATATATATATATATATAAAAAGAGAGATATGATAGTGATATAAATATATATATATAAATGATAATAAATAAAAATAATAATTAAATAAATAAATAAAATATTATTATTCTTCATTAATATTACATTTAATACTAATTATGGATAAATTATCAATTTGCATATATAGATATAAGTGAAATAATATTATTAGATGGGTATATATTCAATATCAAATAGATTATGTATATGTATATTATTATAATCCTGAGACACATAAAATTTATGCTTGTAAGTTATTGTCTATTCCGTTTTAGTAACGTTGTCACGATTATAGATGAGAATGTATACATAAAAGTATAACTAAGGTAGTAAAAATTATTTGGTGTGGAGTGTAGGTTTAAATGCGAAAGGCTACATTTATCTATACAATAGTGCATATTTATTATGGATATATTATGGAATTGGAATATATATCCACTTTGCGTAATGAGTGTGAGATTGGTTTTCCTCTAATGGCTGTTAGGAATGGATGTAATCCGTGAGAAATTTAGAAGTTTATGGAGATTCTACTCTAATAAAATATGTCTTCGTCATAGTCTAATGGATTTAGAATAAAATTTTTCCTTTTATTAGAAGTTTTGTTATGATGGTTAACTATACAAATATATAAATTGTTGTAATAGTTTTTAGTTTGAAGTTTTGACGGTATAGTTCACTTGTGGGTACTTGGGAATGACGATAAAATTGGTTCTCACCTTAATAAGTATGGGATGAGTTAGCTCGTTGTCTTGTGACTTCATAAATTTGCAAATGGAAACTGATGTAGATGACCCATCTGTGTTTTTGCTCACCTAGAGAGGAGCTCAAAAATCTTATGTTCTTGCAATGTTTGCATAAATCTTCTTGTTATCGTAGTATTGTCGTGTTAGTGTGATTTTATTGTTTTGCATTTGTATGAGTATATTGTGTTGTTATTGTATTAAAATTGTAATTATCTACATTGTGTTATGATGAGCTTGAGTATCAATCAGATAGATTTGCCTTATTAAGATCAACCCTCTTTGTTGCTTAGTATGTAAGTATCACTATATGTTATGTCTTGTTGTCAAAATTTTTATTTTATTTATTTATTAATTTCAAAAAATGAAGTATTTAGGAAATAAAAATCTATTGCTCAGCGTAAGTTGACCCCTTTTATTTGACTATTTTAGTAGTGTAAGTTCACGAGTTACTAATGACAAAATCTAGAGCTATAAGTTTTTTATGTTAAAATTAGTAGCGTCTTGTATGTATTCAATTTGAAATTTGAGTAGATGATTATACGTTGTTCAAATGAAACATTCGTAAAGTTTTATTTTTAGATATTATTATTAACCTGAGTTGACTTATCTTAAAAAAAATCTATGTTGTACCTTATGTACTTGATAGCTATAAATGTATAATAATATTTTTTAATATAAATTGACAATGATTAGTCTATAACATTTAATGCATTGACAATAGATGTAAGCTAATGCTTGACTAATAGAATTACTTTCGATAATGATTTGGAAACTATTTTAACTCTGAGTCGAGAACCTTGTTGAGTACGATAATTAAATATTATTTAAATGAAAAATAATAATCTTTTCAATAAACAAATGTTGTAATATCTAAGATTCATAGTTGGATAATAGTGTTAATGTTAAAAACACACAATTTGAATAGTAAATAATGTTGAGAACATAATATGACAAGAAAACATTGGTAATTATAGACTTTAAATATAGTGAGTTTAACTTATCTTGACATTATAAAATTATGAATTAATCTTAATAAATAGTATTAGTTATATAATTAACATTAAGTTAAACATATAAACCTAAAAATAATGAGTAAAATTGATAAATTCTAACCCAAATTATCACTGAGTATATTAACATAAATATTATGAATCTCTTCGCTTAATCGTTGTAAAAACCCAAATTAGATAGTTTGATCATGACAAATCTTGCAGTATCCATTGAAATCTTATTAGAGGAGTGTAAATGAATTTAAGACCTAATTCTTATCTCGAAAAGCACACGGATAAATAGATCGTCCTCTGAAATTGTATGTTGATGGTTGGATGATTGCATGCACTTTTATATGATTCAGTACAAGTTTACACTAAGAGTTTTTTGTTTAAAAATCAACCAAATCGATTTAGAAATAGATTCAAAATTAATCCCTGAACTTGATATTTTTCGAAATCGAAACTTGTAACCTTTAGACTTATTATATGTAAATTATATTTTATAACTATTATTTTTCTACCCCATTCCAATAATTTTTTATGGATCCGGTTCCAAAGACATTTGACATTTTTTTGTCTGATTTCCTTTTCCAGCTTGCAAAGTTGATTCAAAATTGAGTTGCAAAAAATAGTTAAAGGAATCTTAAAGAGAAACTAAAGTTTAATAGTTATTCTTTTTACATTTAAATTTATATAAAAGCTTTTAGTTTCAAATTTTATGTCTGTTTGCTATTTTTAGTGACCCCTTTCCAAATCAAATTCATTCAGAAATTTTTATTGTTCCTGATTATTAATCTGCAAGGTCACTCCGAAAAAGATGTTATAATTATCGTCCGATTTAACGTTTATTGAATATAAAAATTGTAACATTTTTATTTGAATTTCATGTTCACGTATAACCTTTTATATTTACTTTTCGGCTCCGTTTGGTACTTTTAGTGAGTCCTTTTTGAACCCTAGTCATTAGCAGTATTCTCAAAAAAAAAGATTTTTATGATTAATTTCAGTTTAGTTTAGACTTTTTGTTTCATTGTGTTATTATCTTAGGTCTATTTTATAATTCATATAAGTTGTCATTAGCTTAATAATTGAATTACAATTTTAGTTTAGTTTTTAATATTTCTAAAATATTTTATTCAAAGTTTATGTGCCTGTGGTGTGTAGGTGTTTTCGTGATTTTCAGCATTACAATCTTCACTTAATTAACCCTTGATTATTTTCATCGTGATTTCATTTTGTGTTGATTTTCGTGTTAATATATTCAATAAGTGGTAATAGTTTCAATGTTTAACAATTAGGCTCATTAGTAGCGTAATCCAGTTTCACCAAGTTTAAATAATCTTCCCTATTATAGAGTCTGAGTTGTGGACTTTCAAAGTTGGCTTATAATTTTTTAATTTATTTAGGTATGTCTTATCTTTTAGTGTGTTCTCTCTTTGCCACAAAAGGTTGAGATATAGTTCTAGTGTGTTGTGATTGAAAAATGTTTTGGAATTTAAATTCATTCACAGTAAGTGTTGTTTACTAGTTGTCATCCCTTTTGTAACCGTATGTAATTGTTAATTTTTCTGTATTTGATAGCAGTAGTGTGTTTGAATGAAGTGTCAAAAAAATTGACGCAATTTTGTGTGCCTGAGATATAAATTTTGAGCATTACATTTTGGTATTAGAGCATGATTAAAAACTAGAAGCTCGAGTGTTCATGTTCCGCTACATGTATTCTATAGCTTTTGGTCGTGTGGGTACAAATGGAAAGACACTGTGAGAATGTACATTTATTTAAGACATGGACTACATTGTCAATCATTGAATTTTGGTTATAGGAATCATCCCATTAGTGGATGAGAGCATCCCGTTAGAGAGAATTTACTTGTTATTTGCTTGCTATTGTGGTGGAATATCTAGCCACCGTGGACCATTGGGCCTTGAAGTCAATAAAATGAGATAATGATGAACTTTTCTAGTTGATTGTATTGCTCTCATGTCTCGTTAATGAATGTTTATGTTAGTCGATTATTGTTATTCTTGAGTGGTAAATAATTATATGTGGAGAAAAAAATTGTATGTATATATGTTTGTGTATGGTAAATACTTATTTTAACCTATTTTTCCATATACTTCTAATGGTTATGTATTACTTTGTTGAGTGAATATGACTTTAATAACGGAATGTGCATATAGTTAACAATATGATAAAGTTGTTTGTTTTAAAATCAAACTATTAGCAATGATAACTCTAAGTTAGCATGCTCTAGTTAGTGTTTCTTTGTTCGTCTTAGTTAAGCATAAGCCATGAGATTATAATGAGGCCTTGTTCTATTATGTTGTAGTTATGGAATTTAATTAACCTTAGTGTATTGTTAACCTTATGCATGTTGTTATATAACCAACCTAGCATGATTTGAATGCTTACGTTTTGAACAAGAGTGTTGTAAGTTCTAATCTTGTCCTTGAGTTATGTAGTTTGAACCTTGTGTGTAACTACAAGTGAGTCAAGAGTAAGTGTGCGGGTAGGGTCTTAATAGTTTGTTTTTGCGTCCCCCTCTTCATTACGAAGAATGAATGTACCTTCCTACTTGTGAGAGAATTAGTAAGCTATTTAGTTGCTCTTGAAATGACCGTTGGGGTTGCGATTACAAATCACTTAGGTGTTCATTTTAGCTTGGAATAGTGGTTGTAAGTGCGAGTATAGTCTTTATAATATATATGATTACTCTACTTGGACATGTTATTTGAGATTGAACAATAGTTTATCCCTGTGAATCAATCCTGATATTGCAAATAACGAGATCTTTGCATTAATGATATTACATGGGAGTTATCAACACATCATTAATTTAAATTAGAAGACAACCAGGATTGAACATCATGTTTTTTCGAAAAAGCATTTAGGTGCAACAATCATAAATGACATTATTTGATGAGAGACTTGTATATCAACTGATTCAAAGACTTTGGGACAATTGGTAGATTTCCTGAGGTACTTTTGGCACTAGATGCCAAGCATGAGGTCCACACTTGGTCTATTTTTACATAGTTACATCAACACTTGTTACTGGAAGGCATAGAGAGGATTATTATTGTTCTTGTTTCTCCTACCTCTAGGAGGTAGTTGAGTCTTACTTTATTACCTTTGAGAGGTAATCATGTTGCTCTTTTAAGAGGTATATAGAGGATAATGTGATGTTTTCTCTTCCCTCAAGGAGGTAGTTGAGCTACTTTTGTCCTCTCACTTCTGAGAGGTGATTAAGTTTTTTTATTCCTTCTCCCCTTAAGTGACATTTTACAGTCACATAGTTCGAGTAATGTAATGTTTTCGATTTTTGTTTTCTTTGAGAATCAACACTAATCCTTGAACTTGAATTTGCATTTTATTATTCTTTTAAAGTTTTGAATATTTATAAATTATTTTAATTGAACTTGAAGTAAATGGATTTACATTTGATTGCGATTGAATTTAATTTAAGTTGATAAAGGATATGCCCCCCCCCGACATCTTCGGCACATCTGGTGGCGTCCATGACCGTGCTGGAAACTTTCGAAATAGTCACGGACGCCTCCAGACATGCTCGAGGAATTCTGGTAGAAAAAATCGATGGAAAACGAAAAAAAAACTCAAAAAAATAAAATAAAAAATCTTAAAAACTAACCCTAAAATCCTGCTAATTTGCCCTCTTCTGAACTGACCACACCAAAAGACCACAGTTTGCAGGCATTGCTGAAACTGCAAAATTTGTTTGGAGAAGTCGTCGAGGGTCGAGGCAGCCATACTGAGTCATGAGCCATGAGAAAAAAATTTGAATCTGACTGAAATTATTTTCCCTTGCATCGTGGTCCATGGAGCCATCCTTACAGCTATCCGTTTGCACTTTGTTGCGCTGCTTCGTGCTACTCGTGCTACTGCTACGCTCCTTCGTGCTGCTGCTACACTCCTTACAGGTATTTTATTTTAAATTTACTATAGTCTATTAGTATTGACTATTAGAAATTTTAAATTTTAAAATTCTTTCTAAGTTTTATTTATTTATTTTAATTTTCTACAACATTAAAATTTTCTAAGTTTATTTATTTATTTTAATATTATGTAAATAATATTAAAATCAAGTCAATAATCCTAGTTATAACCTAGTTTATTTTAATATTATTTAGTGTTACTTTTTTTATAGCCTAGTTTATTTTAATGAATTTAGGATTATTTCATTTATGGAAATAATCCTCAAGTTTATTTATTTAGCTTAATATTCCATAAATAATATTAAAATTAAATATATATATATATATATATATATATGTTAACATTAAAATTTTCGAAGTTTATTAATTTATTTTAATTTTCCATAAATAATATTAAAATTAAATATTAATTTTTTTTAATTTTTTCGTAAAAAAAATCAAATGTTTATTTTCTGTCTAAAGGTTGTAATCATATTAAATTATGCGAAGGCCTAACAAACTTTGGGATATCCTTTCAGAGAATATGGATTTGGATGCCTCCACATCTACATTTGCCCAAGTTTCATTACTTAGTGTTGATGTCAATGACAATGAAGAGAATTCAACACCAGGGGTGGAGAGTGGAACTAGTGGGAGTTGTCCAAGTGGAGCTAATGGGAGTGGCATTCATAATTATGAATATGAGGACAATCTAAATGAATTATGATTTATTCTGCATTTGCATTTTGAAAATTTGAATGTATTTGCAATGTATACTTTGAACATTTTGAAATTTGAAGCAATGAATGAACAAACACTATGTATTCTCAAGTGTTTTACTAAAAAATTGAGTAATATGCATTGTTTGTATATATATATATATAGATGTACCCACGGCTTATCCAAACCAAGGTTCTAGAAAAATGATGCACCCACGTACCTGAATCGTACATGTACCCATATCCAAACAACATAGCCATATCCAAACAACATAGCTTGATAATTGTGACTTGCACTTGTTTTTTTTATAGGCATCAACTTCTTTTGAGCTTGATTTACGGCTTTCTAATTTATTTTTCTGATTTCATTAGCTTATTGACTTTTAAATTGAATATTTTGACCTTTAAACTTTCAAAATTATGTTGGCTTTTTTAAACGAATGTTGGTTCATGTGTTTTTTATATGTATGTTTTAATGTGTGCAATGTGCGTTGTATGGGAGAGAAGAAGTAGCTTGAAAAAGCTATTGGGTCAAGATGGGAACCTGAGTGAGACAGGTTTGTGAAACCATCATTCCCAACCACCGAACGTGGTGTTATATATATATATATATATATATATTATGGCCATTTATTTGGAAGGTTTAAGTAGTTTCGGGAAGTCTAAAGAGGTTTGGCGAGATATTGTTGATGATGCAATTGATGAAGACTATTATTATTTTTCATACTGGAGTGTTCTTGATATTGTTCCAGCATTATATGCTTTCTTATATGACATGGTAGTCATTTTCTTTATTGCTTGTTACACAGTGGATATGATATTATCTTATGGTGGATCAATGATTTTACTCTTGTTTAGTAATCTTGACAGTTCATAATATCAGTTGATAGTGAATATGATATAGAAAAATTCATTAGAGTTATGATATTTTGTTCAATAAAAACATGGCAGTATGTTTCAGTTAACAGTTGACTCAACACTGCATAGCTGAATGGTATTACAATAATTATATTGATTCCATGTTTTGACACTATCTTTCTTACCCCTGTTGTGCCATGGAATGACACAAGGATTATTTGGAATAGGAACTTATGTTCTGGCTTATCAGAATATTGATAGCAATATTTTGATGCTCTCACTCTTTGTGACCATTTAGAAAGTAGCTATTTGAGTTTTGAAATATCGTGAGGGTCCACTCAGTTGTGGACTATTACAATTAGGTAATGTGCTAAGACTCCACTACATGATTTTATTTTGGAAGCATCGAGGGCGACGCCTTTTTCAAGGGGGTTGCATGTAATACCTTTTTCAAACTCTACAGTGTTCTCTCGTTGATATGACATCATTTAGATTACCGGTATGTTGAGTGTGTCCGTGTGCACAACATGTGAACAAAATGTCATGCAATTGATTGTTAGTCTAGATTTCAGTTCATTGTAAGTCATGTAGAACCACCTTAAGGTGTGTGTGTTTAATGTTAACAACAATTTGTAATATCGCTTATTGTGTTGCTTATGTCTTTTAGCGATTTCTGTGTCGTCGAATTAATTTTAACAAGTTTATTCATAAGCCCAGAGTGTGTTGATTTAAACAAATTGCTTAACCCTGTCGAACGACCATGTTATGTAAGACAGTTCCAATTATTTGACTTGTATCTTTTGTGTGTTTCAACAACAAAATCTAGTTTTAGAACGGAAATAATAACACAGTTATATTTATGACCGAGTCCATGTAATATTTAATAATGGACATAAATAAGATTATACATATTTATATAAATATATGTATATTAAAATGGTATTTTATATATAAACAGATTAAATAAATAAATGTTCTTATTGAAATAAATAAATAATTCGTTTCAGATTTTGTTAATCTAGTATATATACATATTTGGGTAAATATATTTATATGTTAATATTAATTAAATAGCGTTACTAAGTTTGTAATAAACTTAATATATTCAATTACTTGAAGTTCTCAATATAACAATTAATTTAATCAAGTAAAAATAAAAATAAATGACAAACCCATTAATAAATTTTAAAAAAATGAAAACCAACAATGAGAGGAGCCATTTTAGAGGTTTGGCCAACGAAAAACATGTGAAGAGAGAATAAAGATGGAGGAAGGAATGATGAAGAATAATGAAGCAAGGAGCTTCAAGGAAAATGGGCAAGGGAATTCTTTCTTCTTAAATCTCTGAGTTTTTTCTATATTAATGAATTGATTTGATATTGAATGGAAACAATGAATGTGTTCTTAAAAGTGGGTTGTTATGCTTTAAAAAAAAATATATGTATTCAAACTCTGGTTCTTTTACAATCCTCTTGATTGATCTCTATTTGCCCTCCTGGATTGAAAATAATGAGTTCTTGTTTTTATAAGAAAAATATGTGTGTGTGCACAAAAAAAACTATAATCTCAATAAAATACTACATGAGTTCTTTTCTTTTCATATTTAATTTTATTGATTTAATATATATTACATATATGTTCTTGTTTAAATGTTTTTATTTATAAATAAAAATAAAAAAAACATGATAGGGTTTATGTTTTTGAAATTTTATTTATTTAAATGAAATATATGTGTGTTATAGTGGGGGGAGAGATCTGAACCGTCCTAGCCCCTTCCCATATTAGGGAGGGGAAGGGGACGGCCAATCAGTCTGCCCCCAACGTAACTACACCGGTCAGGCTGACAACAAATGAAAATCAATGTAGATGACCCATTTGTTTTCTTGCTCACAACTAGAGAGGAGCTTAAAAATCTTATGTTCTTGCAATGTTTGCATAAATCTTCTTGTTATCGTAGTATTATCATGTTCATGTGATTTTATTGTTTTGCATTCGTATAGGTATATTGTGTTGCTATTATATTAAAATTGTAATTATCTACATTGGGTCATGATAAACTTGGATACCAATTAAATATATTTGTTTTATTAAGATCAATCCTCCTTGTTGCTTAGTATGTAAGTTATTACTATATGTTATGTCTTGTTGCTTAAATGTTTATTTAATTTGTTTATTAATTTAAAAAAATGAAGTATTTAAGGAGTATAAATCTCTTGTTCAATATAAATTGACCCCTTCTATTTGACTATTTCCATAGTACAGATTGACAAATTACCAATAACAGATGAAGTATAGAGATATAATGATTTTATATTGAAATTAGTAACGTATTTTATGTTATTCGATTTGAGTTTTGAGTAGATGTTAATTTTATACGTTGTTCAAATAGAATATTTGTAAAATTTTGTTTTTAAAGATTGTTATTAACTTGAGCTAACTTATCTTGAAAAAGATCCATGTTGGAGTTTATGTACTTGATAACTATAATGGTTGTATTATTTTAGGGTATCAATGTATAATAATATTATTTAATTTAAATTGTCAACGATTTGTCTTAAACACTTAATGCATTCACGATAAATATAAACTATTATTTGATTGATAAAGTTACTTTCAGTAATAATTTGAAAACTGTTTTATCTCTTAGTCACAAATTTTGTTGTAGAACAATTAAATATTATTTGGATGAAAAGTAATAATTATTTGGATAAACAAAAGTTGTAATATCTAAGATTTATAGTTTGACGATAGCATTACTGTTGAGAACACATAATTTAAATAGTAAGATAACATTGAGAACATGATATGACAAAAAAATATTGGTAATTATAGACTTGAAATATAATGAGTTTAACTTATTTTAACATTGTAAAATTATGGATTAATCTTAACAAGTAATATTAGTTATACAATTAATAGTATGTTAAATATATATAGTTGAAAATAATAAATAAAGTTAATAAATTCTAATCCAGTATCACTGAGTGTATTGACATAAATATTATGAATATTTTAACTTTTAATCGTTGTGAAAACTCAAATTGAAGAAGTTGACCATGATGAGTTTTGAAGTATTCGTTGAAATCTTGTTAATGGAGTGTAAATGAATTTGAGACTTAATTCTTATCTTGAAAGCACACGGATAGATATATTGTCCTCTGAAATTGTATGTTAATAGTTAGACGATTGCATACACTTTTATAAGATTCAATGCAAACTTACACTAAGAGTTTTTAATTTGAAAATCAATTAAATCGATTCAGAAATAAATTTAAAATTAATACCCGAACTTGATATTTTTCGAAATCGAAACTTATAACCTCTAAACTTATCATATGTGAATTATGTTCTATAACTATCATTTTTTTACTCCATTTCGATAATTTTGGTGACTTTGATTTCAGATGCATTTAACAATTTTTTGTATCTGATTTCATTTTTCAGCTTACAAAGATGATTCAAAATTGAATTGTCCAAAATAATTAAAAGAATCTTAAAGAGAAACTAAAGTTTAATAGTTATTCTTTTTACATTTAAATTTATATAAGAATATTTAGTTTCAGATTTTATATCTGTTTATTATTTTTAGTGACCCCTTTCCAAATCAAATTCATTCAAAAAAAATTGTTCTCTGATTTTTAATCTACGAGGTCACTCCGAAAATGATGTCATAATTATCGCCCAATTTAACGTTTATTAAATATAAAAGTTTTAACATTTTTATTTGAATTTCATATTTACATATAAATTTTTATATTTACTTTGACTTTGTTTGGTACTTTTAGTGAGTCCTCCTTGAACCCTATTTGTTAGCAATTTTCTCAAAAAAAATAGATTTTTACGGTTAATTTCAATTTAATTTAGACTTTTTGTTTCATGTTATTCTCTTAGGTCCTTGACTTAAATAATTGAATTATAATTGTGATTTAGTTTTTAATATTTTTGAAATATTTTATTCAAAGTTGGTTTGTGTCTGTGGTAGGTATGTGCTTTCATAGTTTTCAGCATTACACTCTTCACTTAATCAACCCTTCGTTATTTCAATCGTGATCTCATTCTGTGTTGATTGTCGTGTTAATATATTTAATATGTGAGAATAGTTTTAATATTTAACAATTAGACTCGTGAATAGCGTAACCCAGTTTTATCAAATTTATCTTTCTTGTTATAAAGTCTAAGTTGTAAACTTTCGATGTTGGCTTATAATTTTTTAATTTGTTTAGACATGTATCTTATCTTTTAGTGTGTTTTTTTTATCGCAAGAGACTGAGGTATATCTCTATTGTATTGTGATTGTAAAGTGTTTTAGAATTTAAATTCATTCTTAATAAATGTTGTTTACCAATTGTCATCCCTTTTGTAACCGTATGTGTTTGTTAATTTTTTTATATTTGATAGTAGTAGAGCATTTGAATGAAGTTTCAAAAAAATTAGTGTGATTTTATGTATGTCAGAGATGTAAATTTTGAACATTACACTCAATGTGATCCATGTCTAAAAATACATACATTTTCATCGTATCATTTCAATTGCACACATGTGAGCAAAAGTTGCAAAATACATATAACGAAACACCAACACTTCAGAGCTCTCAGTGTTTAACTGTGCTCTGATATTAATATGTAATGCCCAAAATTTATATCTCGGGCACACATAACCACACCAATTTTTTTTTTAACACTCCAACGAACGTACTAACTTCTATGCATACAAAGCCAGTAACACTATCATGGCATACAATTCAAGCGGACACAAAGCACAAAGCCACAACAAAGTTGTGCTTTGATCAGTTACGCTTTGATCTACTACACAATGCAAAACGCACAAAGAGTCAAGGCTCAAATACAAATTGAAATAGTTATTAGTGATTTGAGTGCCATCGGATTGAAACAACGTGAATCCTAAATGATTAGAAGGTTTGCACAGATACCTAAGGCGAGACAGGGTTAAATTCTCTTACAAATTCGCCATACACCCCACAACCAAACAAAAGATAAATTTATAATTTCAACTTCGCAAACAAGAAGGATCACATCTTAACTTTGATAGCATTCACAAATATAGATTTACGAATAAAAATAAACACAAGGACAATTAGGTCAATGCAACAATTAAATATTTCAAATTTACTTTTAAGGCCACAGGTTCAACAAGGTTAAATGGACTACAGAACGACACAGTTTACACTATTATGAAATGAGTCAAATCTGTATAATATCACTACAACAGAAGTATTGTTTCAAAACATGAATAGCTAAAATGAAGAAAAGAAATACTAAACCAAACAACACTTAATGATATTTTATGTCGCTCTAAGAAAACAGTGGCAAACAAAGTTCAAGAAAGGCTTACTAAAAATATCAAATGAGACTGCAAAATAAATATAAAAGGTTATACATAAATATGAAACCAAAAATGAGAAGTTACAATTTTTATATTCAATAAATGTTAAACCGGACGATTATTACAAAATATTTTCCTAAACGACCTCACAGATTAAAATCAGAAATAGATATTTTTTAATAGATTTAATTTGAAAATAGATCATTAAAAATAGCAAACGAAAATAAAATCTAAAACTAAAGACTCTTATATAAATTTAAAGGTAAAAAGAATCACTATCAAACTTTTGTTTTCTCTTTAAAACTCCTCTAACTAACTTCGACGACTTGATTTTAAATTGACTTCGCAGACTGAAAAATGATATCAGGGGTAGAAAATTGTCAAATGCTTCCAGAGCCGAATCCAACAAAAATTAACAGAACAGGGTAGAAAAATAACGGTTATAGAACATGATTCACATATGATAAATTTACGGATTACAAATTTTCATTTCAAAATATCTCAATTTCGAGTATTAATTTTGAACCTATTTCTGAACTAATGTAGTTGATTTCCAAATAGAAAACTTTTAAACTTGCACTGAATCTTATAAAATGACATGCAATCATCCAACTATCAACAAATGATATAGAGAACGATTTATGTATCTGTGTGTTTTTCAAGATAGAACTTAAGTCTCAAATTCATTTACACTCCATTAACAAGATTTCAAATGATACCTCAAGACCTACCACAATCAACTTATCCAATTTTGGTTTCTACAATGATTAAGCTATGAGAATCATAATATTTATGTCAAGGCATTCAATAATAATCCGAATTAGAATTTATTAACTTACTCATTAATTTTTTGTTTTATTATATACATTTTTTTACATAACCCTAAATAGGGTTTGGTAGCCAACGAAAGTGGCCTATGACCCTAGCCTTGTCTATGGCCGTCAGCGAGGCGTGGCAGGATTGGGGAGGTTCCGCTGGACCGACCCCTTCCCCTCCCTATTATGGGAGGGGGCTCGAACGGCTAAGCCGGCTCCACCCCCTCCTCCCCTCCCCTCTAATACAAAAATATGATTTTTTTTTTTATTTTTTTTTTTTTTAAATCAATAAAATTAAATGAAAAAATAAAAGAAACCTGTTGTATATATTTTTGAGTATACACGTATATAAAGCAAGAAATTCATTATACTCAATCCTGAAGGTAAAATAGAAATAATCCAAAAAAAATTAATAGATCTAGAGTTTATATATATATTCACAAGTCAACAATTAGATTTCTTAATAAAATCATAACTAAAACACAATTTAGATTTTCATCCAATATTCAATCTGTTCATTAGTTTAGAAAAAGACTCTGAGATTTAAAAGAAAAAAATATGTTCCCTATAATATTGAAGCTCCATTCTCATTCACCATTCCTTCTTCCATCTTCATTCTTCATTCTCCCCCCTCCTATTTTTCTCACTTTGCAAAAATTTTAAAATGGCTCCTCTCTATTAGGTAACCTTTTAATGAGAAGGAAGTTTGTATTATTTTATTTTATTTTATTTTTAAGGTTAGGGTTTCACTCACTTATTTTAATTATTTAATGGGTTTGTCATTAATTTTATTTTTATTTGATTGGATTAATTATTACACTGAAAAATCAAGTAATTAAATTTATTACCAAACTAGTAATACTATTTTAACTAATATTAACTTATAAATACGTTCCTACAAATACATATATTAATACGTACAAATACGAGAATGGTGATATTTGAAACACATTATTTTTTTATTCCAAATAATGAATATGCACATGTATTTATTCAATTTGTTTATCTACAAAATATCGTTTTAATGTACATATATTTATATAAATATGTATTTATATAAAATCTTATTTACGTCCATTATTAAATATTATTTGAGCTCAATCACAATCATAACAGTGTTATTATTCTCATTTTTAAAATCAGATATAGTTGTCGCAACACTAAAAAAGATACAAGTCAAATAATCAGAACCATCTTAACATAACACAACTTGACAAGTTCAAGCAACATGTTTGAATTAACACAAATCCGGTCCAATGGATACCCTGACAAAAATGACTCATTGACACAGAAACCCCTAGTAAAGCATAACATCACATTAAGCAATAACATGAATTGTTGTTATTATTAAACACACATAGCCCAAGACGGTCCTACATGAGTCGCAACTAATCTAGTACCCTTTCACTACAAGGTAGCTGAAAACAAAACTAACCATAAGACATCTCACTCATAAGTTGTGCACACGGACACACTCAACACACCAGTGCTCCGAATGATGTCATGTCATCGAGATAACACAGAAAAGTTTGAGAAGGGTATTACAAAGGGTCAACATAAAAGAAAACCATACATAGCCCCAAAAGGCAGTAAAAAAACCATCAACAGAGTATAACTACAAAATCAAAGCCCCCACAGTCATCACAATGTGTTAGCACAGGCACAATCCGAGAAGTTAACAAAAAATTATATTAGAACCACAACTGAAACCAAAAATACCATAGCAAGTAAACAATAGAACCTCCCAAATCAGACTAAGCTAGGATGAGAAACACCATGCTTATTACTAGGCCTTTCCAAGTCAAGCCCACTCATAATAACACCAAGTCCCTTTGAAAAGCCCCTACAAACTCAACAGGTCCCCCACTGTCATGTCTAGGGTCCTTATCCTTAGAATTTAGTTCTAAGATACTAGAAAATATCAAATTGCCACCAACAACCACATGATGTTGTACCTCATGAAGAATTTTATTAACATGTCTTTGCAAGAGATCATCAATCCAATTTTGAGAGCCACACTCAACCCTAGACTTACCGTTGTCCACTAGAACAAGCTTCACGAGGGCATCCACTAGGCCTAAATTGCCACCCAATTCCTCTTCAACCTCAACAACACTTTTTTGTATTGTATGAATTGTGTTGAGACTAATCTTTTATGAATACAAGTTGTTATAGTTCAAATTACTATTTTGTGTATGCTACTAATGATGGTCTAGTGTCTCAGTGGACATTAATCATACTACAAGAAGCAAAAACTTGGCTCTAAGGACCCAAGAAAATCATCGCCCATTGTAGGATGCGTAAAATGAGTGGCGTTGCCTAAGCAGTGGCACGAACTTTTTGTTTGCTAGCTACAGTAGAACCACATGTGGGTTTGTACACAATAGTTGACGCTTTGCCTGCCCCGCGAGCCTAATGGTTGTCCTTTTTGTTGGTGACTAAAGTCCACCCATATGCGGAAGTAGCATTATTTTTATTCACCTCAAGAGAGTTTTGGACTGCATAGGCACACGTGAGTTATCCATGAGAGGGCATATATGAATCTTGTGGTTTGTGGTTTGTGGCTTGACACCAAAAACAGGGATTACACATATTGATATACAAGATACATTGTGATATGAGCTTGCCTCCTATCTGCATATCTATAGTTTTCTTGAGATACTTGGAAAGATCGACCTCGACACATGTTTTTGGGAAATTGGAAATTTGATGAAGCTAATTTTTGTTTCATGGAAATGAAAATCATAAAGATGAGTAAAAGTCACCTTTAATCTTCTTACTTTTTCATGTTCTTTATCAAGTTTTTTATTTTCTTTTCTTACTTCTACTACGTCCTAAATTCAAGACTCATACAAACTGTTTAAAGGTGATAGAGCCTTTAATGGTAATTCTTTATATATGCGATTGGGAAAAATCCCCAATGGGCTACATCTACGAGGCTATGGACAAGGCCAAATAGGCATTAGTGATTTCTATAATGGAGTAGATAATGACTACCACCCCATGTGGGAGACCGTAGACCAATGTTGGTACTAGCAGCTCCACAAACTATTACATGTCGTTAAGTACATCTTGAACCCAAATTCTACCTTGGCGAGGGCTTCAAGGCTGGTGTGGAGGTTATGGGAGGCCTCTAAAAGTGTGTTGGGAGGATGGTGCTCAATCGAGCTCTTAGAGAGTGAACTCAAAAAAATCCAAATCTATAATAGGGCTGAAGTGAAAGTAGTAAGGTAAAATGTTCCAAATATTTTAATATAGTCTCTAGTTAATAACTTTTCTTTCTTTGAATTTTATATTTTATTTACTAAAATTAATTTTGATTTGTGACTTCAGATATATGGTGGGAGGTTTGGTGCTCATACCCTAATCTTCAAAATCTTAGCATGAGAATTTGGAACAAAACTGTCAATGGTACTACATGTTAGTACAATTAGAGTATATTCAAACACGTATATACTAAAAAAAACAAAAAAATTGGCCTAACAATGGATTTGTTCACAAAAACATATGCCTCCAACATAAACAAATTATGGTGCCAATTTAGATCACATTGATTTACATGAGATTCATTTACAAATAGAGTGGATTGTTGAGAATGAGGATCCCTTCTTCACAGAGAAGGGCATAGGTTGGATTGATCAATCAAATTAAGAGTTAGTTGCCATGGCAAACGATGAGGAGAGAGCAGAGAAAGCTAGAGGTAGAGAGGATTCTCTCAAAAGTAAAATAAGGGCTGAGGAGTTGGCACATATTTTTTTTATGCCAATGGATCCTCTTGTATCTAGTTAAACATTATGTTTAGGATTTTGATGTCATGCATATCAAAATCCATGAATTTTGTACTCCTGAATCACCTTTTGAACTTTATGATACACCCAAACCTTCTTCGCTTCATGCACAATCGCATTATTTACTTACATTCTAATGGATATTATGTATGCTACCATATATTTGATTAATTCTCTATATAAATGGTGTTAGTTTGATGTAAATTTTACATCATTTAATTTTTCAAGTCTTAAAGAGTCTTTTCCAAGTATTTCTATGGATTCTAAGTCTAATTATTATGGTTTGTACTTTGTATAACAGGGATTGTTGACAAATCTTCCACAAATCAGATTTTCTCTCGCCACTTAGAAATTTCTACGGACCCTGCAGGAGGGAAATTTCTACGGACTCTACAGGAAATTTCTACGAACTCTGCAAGAGGGAAATTTCTACAGACTCTGCAAGAAATTTCTACGGACCCTGTAGGAGGGAAATTTCTACGGACTCCACAGGAAAAAAACAAGTTCCCGACACTTAGGCGACAAAAGAGCCTTTGCAACTTTTCCGAAAGGCAATTGTAGAGGCCAAACAGCGCTTGCGGAGGGCAAGAAAGCACTTAAAGGGAAGAAAGACAAAGGCAAAGAATTCCTTCGGACTTTCTGTCCGAAGGAAATTTCCGCAAGGCAAAGCCAAAGAAATAACAAATCATTTCAAAGAGCAAAGGCAAAGGAAGATATCCTTCGGACAAAAGTCCGAAGGAAATCCTTCAAACAAAAAGTCCGAAGAAATTCGGAAGACCACAGAGACACAGAAAATCTGCACAAAAGACAAAGAAAAGCCAAAGATTAATTCGGAAGGGGGCGTTTTCAAGAATTCCGAAGGGCACATACCCTTCGGGCAGGGACAAGACCAAATTAAAGACTTTGCAAAAAGCCTAGGTGCCCTCCAATTTTTCCGAAGGGCACAGAAGGAGATCAACTAGCCCTTGCGGAGGGCACTTGGTCGGCGACAGTACCGAAGCAGAATTCCCGAAGGGTACATTTCAAAATTGAAACAGAGCAAACAGTAAAGGACAAAGAATTCCTTCGGACTTTTGTCCGAAGGAATTCTTGGCTTCACTTGTTTATTTCCGAAATGTGCCTCTCGGCTTTTTAACCATGGTCTTTCCTGCCCTTTGGACTTTTTCGAAGGACATACCTTAGAATTTCTTCGGACTTTTGTCCGAAGGAATTCCTTCGGACAAAAGTCCGAAGAAATTCTAAGGTATGTCCTTCGAAAAAGTCCAAAGGGCAGGAAAGACCATGGTTAAAAAGCCGAGAGGCACATTTCGGAAATAAACAAGTGAAGCCAAGACACAAAGGAGACCTTCGGACTTTTTGTCTGAAGGAATTCCTTCGGACAAAAAGTCCGAAGGAATTCATAGAAGTTACAGCCCTGAAGAAAGTCCTAAGGCAAAATACAAATGCAAAAGGCCCGAAGGAATTCGGGGAAGGTCCGCGAGAAAATGACGAGAAGAAAGTCCGAAGAAAGACAAGTAAAACGAAGGAGAAAAAGTAAAGATATCCTTCGGAATTTTTGTCCAAAGGAATTCCTTCGGACAAAAGTCCGAAGAAATTCGGCCACCAAAACAATAAAGGACCCGACTAAGACAAAAGCCCGTGGAGAAAAAAGCACAAACAGGAGAAAAGGAAGATATCCGAAGAGAGAGAAGTCCGAAGGAATTCTGGGGAAGATTATCCCGAAGGAATAAATGACCAAAGGTGACGTCCCACTAGCCGTCAAATTTTGACCCCGGGAAGTAACCGTTGGAACAGGGGTAAAGCCAGAGTTTCGAAAGCAAACCCAATGGAGAAAATATAAACTGGATATAATTAGACTAACACATCCGAATATACAAAATCCTGCCAGAAATAGACACGAACGGGCAGACTAAAATTGGACAGAATGCATGCAAGCAAGGGCTATTTTCAAACTACAGTCAAAGCTTCAGTTGACTGGCTACTGAAGTCCTGTTCATCTCCAACCAACTTATGCATCCGAAAGTCCAACTCAATTTGATCTCTTCGTCCAACTCAGCGTGATCTCTTCGTTTAACTCAGCTTTCAAACACTACAACTCGACATCAAGCAACTCACATAGAGTTCTAAAATTAACATTTGCGTGGATTTCCATGCAAAATGAGGTGGGCAGTTCATGACAAAGGCAAGTTCGCTTTATCAAACGAAGAAGCTTCATGCAAGCACAAAAAGGAAAATATATTTTATTGAAAGGCCAAATAAAGCCTTGAGTTAACCAAAGTGAATCTTTCTCTTCAAGTTTCTACGCCAATCTTTGGCCTCTTGTAATTCTCTATATAATGGCTTTCAGCCTTGATTAAAAATTATCCAATCTCTCTTGGTTAGACCAGACTCTGCCATTGGTGAGTTGTGTAACCTCTTCGATCAATAAGGACTGTACTTTCAAATTTTAAGCGTTGGCATAGTGTATATTTCACTCAGCAATTTGCATAAGTGGTAGATTTCTCTCCCTTCCCAAATTATGTTTCATACCTAGTTGCTAGATTATCCTTGTGCAGGTCATGTTAAAGTGTTCTTTATTGTCTTTTGCTGAAGCTATAAGTGGATGTTAGGTGGCCGCAAAGTGTCTTTTATCAGACCTCTCTCCATCGTTTTCCCTCAGGTTTCAAGCATTAGATCGAACCTCTCCATGAAATACTTATGCATAAGTGATTGATTGAAATCATAGGTCTTCCTTTTCCCTTGTTCGTTCAGTGTTCAATGTTCCAAGTTGAGCGGATCAAAATTCTGGTGTATCACCCCCTTTAGGTAGGATTTCCCCTTTAAGTTTCCCTTCTCCCTTTTCCACGGTAGTCCGCAGCATAGAGTAGAGATCCTAATTGATACATCATACAAGAACCAGCCTTCTCTGGAGGTTCTTCTCATCATTGAGGCACCCACCCTCGTGAGAAGATCCGAATGTTTCAGCTGGATAGAGGATTGGCCATTTCGTACACGTCTTCAAATCAGGGCGCAGCTCCAAGTTGACAACAGTTTTTGGCACGCCCGGTGGGACCTATTTTCGCTGGTCTTGATGAACTTGCAGTTGTAGCAGTGTTCTTCAAAAAGTTTTTGGTGATTCCAAGCTCAAGCAATTGCTTCTAACAGTTCAGGGACAGCTTCCATGTAAGTCTATTTTTATTGAATTATCGTGAATGAATTTTGATGGCTGTGTATGAAGAGAATTCCTACGCTATGTTTCCTTATTATCCTGATGATGGATCATACCAGCCTGGTCATGATACCTATGAGCCTCTTTATGAGTCTAATCAGCCTTATCAAGAGTACTATCAAAGCTATGTTGATCCTTAAAAAGTTTCTCATAATCAGCCTTATCAAGAGCATGAATCTTACCTTCCTGGTAAGCCATATCAGTCTCAGGATCAGATTTCATCTTTCCCATATGACTATGATATTGCATATGAGCAGTATTGCCTTCAAGAAAAAATGAATGAAATAGAGCTCAGAATACTGGCATATGCAAGAAAGGTTTGTTCTAACTCTCAGTATGAGGAAGTGAATGGTCTAATTTGAAATGTGACCAGTGATGAGATAAATGGACTATGTATTCTTGTATTGGAAAAGATAGAGGCTTGGGAAAGGCAGAAAATCGAGTTAAACCAATTGTCTACAAAAGGCTATTGTGCTTCTTATTCTCATGAAGTTCTTAACCATGTCCAATGTGTGCCAAGGGAGCTTCCTAGTTGGAGTCAAGAGCATATCCAAGAGCCTATTCAAGTGACTATTTATGAGACTAAACCTTCCTATAGTCCCTTTTCCTCACCAATCAAACCTCAAGTTCAGGTTGTCCAAGAAGACAAGCAGGTTTCAGACTTTGATGAGGTAATGGCCAAGTGGAAGGAACAAAATACAGACGTCTTTAAGAGTTTCTCTTTCCCTCCCCTCCAAAACTCCCTAGATAATTCATTTTCCCTCAAGATCCCAAAATCTGATCATGATCGACCTCCCATGCTTCATTTTCCCTCTCAAACAAATGAATTTTATCACCCTCCCGCCATCACCCTTCCTCAAGAGGACCCTGTCCTTTGGAGGATTGAGAAAGAGGTTGCAGCTATAGGTCAAGTTCTTACAGAGTGTCTAGAGGATGCTTCAGAAGTGTTTGAGGAAGAATTTCCTATTGATACTTCTCTTGAGGTTGTAATTGAGCATCCAGTTATAGCTAAGAATGGGAAAACTGATCTTGATATAGAGGAACTTCAAGAGGAGCTGATACAAATTGAAGTTATAAATGAGTTACAGGGATCTATTGAGAAGTATCCAGATAGCATGACAGCTGATTCAGCTCAAATAGATCAAAATGAGGAACAAAAAGATGATTGGCAGGTGTACCTTGAATCTCTACAAGAGATCGAAGAGCTTTGTATGGATATGATGGCTATTAAAGAGCATGTTTATCAGAAATTTGATCAAGAATCACCTATTCAAGATCGCAGTACAAATTGGATTGCCTACTCAAAGCTCCTTGAAGAGCTGGATGAACTTGCAGCAGTCAATAAGAAGGATATGGTCACTAAAAATGCATGCATAGATAGGGTATCACTTGACATGGTGGTAGATGACAAGCAATCTAAAAAAGATCAGCAAATACTTGGTGAGTTTGTCTTTGTTGATGACTGGTTTGATGTTGATGACCCATTTGAGAAGATGCTAATACAGTTGGTCGACAAGGCAAATGCCTCATCAAAGGTTATGACTAATAAACATCCTGCCTTACAACTTGTACCATCTCTTGGAAGGAGTAAATTCAATGATTTCCCATTTGATCCAGGCGGATCATGCTTTATCATGGTTAGCTAGGTTATTTAGTTGTTTCTACTTTCCTCTAAGTGCTGTTCAAACACAGTAGTTTGTTCCAATAAGTTGTTGTTTGCACATTTGCTTTTAGTTAGTTTTTTGCTTTCGTTTTTTTTCCTTCTTATTTTGAAGAAGGAAGTTGCTACAACCATGATCAGAGCTGATTTTCAATCAGAAATCAGGTTCCCCATTTGGGAATTCGAATAACGTCTATACATGGTCTGAGTTCTCAAGCATAGCAGGCATGCTGAGCCAGCTGAGTCGCCAAAATGTTGACAAATCTTCCATAAATCAGATTTTCTCTCACCACTTAGAAATTTCTACGGACCCTGCAGGAGGGAAATTTCTACGGACCCTGCAAGAGGGAAATTTCTACGGACTCTACAGGAAATTTCTACGGACACTGCAGGAAATTTTTACGGAACCTGCAAGAGGGAAATTTCTACGGACCCTGCAGGAGGGAAATTTCTATGGAACCTGCAGAAGGGAAATTTCTACGGACTCTGCAGGAAATTTCTACGGACTCTGCAGGAGGGAAATTTCTACGGACACTGCAGGAAATTTCTACGGACTCTAAAGGAAATTTTTACGGACTTTGCAGGAAATTTCTACGGACTCTGCAGGAGGGAAATTTCTACGAACCCTGCAGGAGGGAAATTTCTATGGACTCTGTAGGAATTTCTACGAACTCTGCAAACAGGAAATTTCTACAAATCTTCCACAAATCAGATTTTCTCTCGCCACTTAGAAATTTCTACGGACCCTGCAGGAGGGAAATGTCTACGGACCCTGCAGGAGGGAAATTTCTACGGACCCTGCAGGAAATTTCTACAGACACTGCAGGAAATTTCTACGGACTCTGCAAGAAATTTCTACGGACTCTGCAAGAGGGAAATTTCTATGGACCCTGCAGGAGGGAAATTTCTACGGACTCTGTAGGAAATTTCTACGGACACTCCAGGAAATTTTTACGGACTCTACAAGAAATTTCTACGGACTTTGCAGGAGGGAAATTTCTACGGACCCTACAAGAGGGAAATTTCTACGGACTCTGCAGGAAATTTCTACGGACTCTGCAGGCAGGAAATTTCTACGGACTTTGCAAGAAAGAAACAAGTTCCCGACACTTAGGCGACAAAAGAGCCTTTGCAACTTTTCCAAAAGGCAATTTTAGAGGCCAAACAGCCCTTGCGGAGGGCAGGAAAGCACTTAAAGGGAAGAAAGACAAAGGCAAAGACCTCCTTCGGACTTTCTGTTTGAAGGAAATTTCCGCAAGGCAAAGCCAAAGAAATAACAAATCATTTCAAAGAGCAAAGGCAAAAGAAGATATCCTTCAGACAAAAGTCCGAAGGAATTCCTTCAAACAAAAAGTCAGAAGAAATTCGGAAGACCACAGAGACAGAAAATCTGCACAAAAGACAAAGAAAAGCCAAAGATTAATTCGGAAGGGGGCATTTTCAAGAATTCCGAAGGGCACCTACCCTTCGAGCAGGCACAAGACCAAATTAAAGACTTTGCAAAAAGCCCAGGTGCCCTCCAATTTTTCCGAAGGGCACAAAAGGAGATCAACTAGCCCTTGCGGAGGGCACTTGGTCGGTGACAGTACCGAAGCAGAATTCCCGAAGGGTACATTTCAAAATTGAAACAGAGCAAACAATTAAGGACAGAATTTCTTCGGACAAAAACTCTGAAGAAATTCTAAGGTATGTCCTTCGAAAAAGTCCGAAGGGCTGGAAAGACCACAGTTAAAAAGCCGAGAGGCACATTTCGAAAATAAACAAGTGAAGCCAAGACACAAAGGAGACCTTCGGACTTTTTGTCCGAAGGAATTCGTAGAAGTTACAGGCCCGAAGAAAGTCCGGCGGCAAAATACAAATGCAAAAAGGCCCGAAGGAATTCGGGGAAGGTCCGCGGGAAAATGACGAGAAGAAAGTCCGAAGATAGACAAGTAAAACGAAGGAGAAAAAGTAAAGGAAAGATATCCTTCGGACTTTTTGTCCGAAGGAATTCCTTCGGACAAAAGTCCAAAGAAATTCGGCCACCAAAACAATAAAGGACCCGACTAAGACAAAAGCCCGTGGAGAAAAAGGCACAAACAGGAGAAAAGGAAGATATCCGAAGAGAGAGAAGTTCGAAGGAATTCTGTGGAAGATTATCCCGAAGGAATAAATGACCAAAGGTACGTCCTACTAGCCGTCAAATTTTGACCCCGAGAAGTAACCGTTGGAACAAGGGTAAAGCCGGAGTTCCGAAAGCAAACCCAATGGAGAAACTATAAACCGGATATAATTAGACTAACACATCTGAATATACAAAATCCCGCCAGAAATAGACACGAACAGGCAAACTAAAATTGGACAGAATGCATGCAAGCAAGGGCTATTTCAAACTACGGTCAAAGCTTTAGTTGACTGGCTGTTGAAGTCCTGTTTGTCTCCAGCCAACTCAGCATGATCCTATGGTTAACTCAGCTTTCAAACACTACAACTCGGCATCAAGCAGCTCACGTAGAATTCTAAAATTAACATTTGCGTGGATTTTCATGAAAAAAGAGGTGGGCAGTTCATGACAAAGATAAGTTCGTTTTATCAAACGAAGAAGCTTCATGCAAGGACAAAAGGGAAAACATATTTTATTGAAACGCCAAGTAAAGTTGGGAGTTAACCAAAGTGAATCTTTCTCTTCAATTTTCTACACCAATCTTTGGCCTCTTGTAATTCTCTATATAATGGCTTTCAGCCTTGATTAAAAATCATCCAATCTCTCTTGGTTAGACCAGACTTTGCCATTGGTGAGTTGTGTAACCTCTTCGATCAATAAGGACTATACTTTCAGATTTCAAGTGTTGGCATAGTGTATATTTCATTCATCAATTTGCATAAGTGGTAGATTTCTCTCCCTTCCCAAATTATGTTTCATACCTAGTTGCTAGATTATCCTTGTGCAGGTCATGTTAAAGTGTTCTTTATTGTCTTTTGTTGAAGCTGTAAGTGGGTGTTAGGTGGCCGCAAAGTGTCTTTTATCAGACCTCTCTCCATCATTTTCCCTCAGGTTTCAAGCATTAGATCGAACCTCTCCATGAAATACTTATGCATAAGTGATTGACTGAAATCATAGCATAAGTGATTGACTGAAATCATAGGTCTTCCTTTTCCCTTGTTCGTTCAGTGTTCAAGGTTCCAAGTTGAGCGGATCAAAATTCTGGTGTATCACCCCCTTTAGGTAGGATTTCACCTTTAAGTTTCCCTTCTCCCTTTTCCACGGTAGTCCGCAGCATAGAGTAGAGATCCAAATTGATACATCATACAGGAACCAGCCTTCTCTGGAGGTTCTTCTCACCGTTGAGGCACCCACCCTCGTGAGAAGATCCCATTGTTTCAGCCGAATAGAGGATTGGCCGTTTCGTACACGTCTTCAAATCAGGGTGCAGCTCCAGGTTGACAACAGGTATGTCGCTCACCTAATATCGAATTCAGCTTCCACCAGATAATTTATTCTGGTGATTATTATTACCTTTCCTAGAGCTCAAATACTTCGCACTTGTAGCTTCTTTAGATGTGTTGTCTTTCTAGAATCTAGGCACCCTTGATATTCAATTAAAAATGGAATTCTTCCAAAGCATGAACTCTTATTGCATTTGTTGGCCAAATAGCACAGGTACAACCTTTGATTGATGTTACACAAAACATCATTTTTTTCTTTTTGCTATTTTCCTTGAGGATTTACACCATATCGTCAATCTCTTTTCTCTCCCCTTCAAAAGATTTACTAAGAATCAGGTAGCCTGTAATTATCACGTATTCACTACTAGATTCATTTTTTTCATATAGGATCAATGTGACCACTTTCATCTTTATTTATTATTTTGGTAACATCCTTCTATGAACCATCTCTTCTTCAATCCATGAAGAGGGGTTTTCTCTAACTTGCTAATGAGTTCCTTTAGTCTATCATAGGCACTACCATGTCTGTTTAACCTTGTTTGGTATTTTAGATTTTGACTATGATTTACTACTATCTTTCACAAATTAAAACTCCTTTATAATGCTTTATTAATTAATCCCATGTTGTAAAATGATACTTTTAAAATCCATGCATTAATCAATTGCCATGCCCCTAAGAGTCAATGAAAATGATCTTAACCAATACACGTAATTTATCTAGTTGTTGGCAATCCAAATTTCTTCATGTCTTACAATGTCACATGGGTTTTGATTTCCCTTCTCATTGTATACACGCACCTTTTGCATAACTAAAAGTAGTGGACTAGCCATTACGAATGGTTTTGTTAGAAAAAAATTAAACTATATATTTAAATATTAATACCCGACCCTAATCTTTGTTTGAGTCACCTTTCGACCACTCCCAAGCATGCCTTCCACCTATTCCTTCTAAAACGCCATAAGCAATCCTTGTATTCTTTTCATCATCCTCCCTATTAGGCCTCAAATAAACTTCTTTCCAACTATAAATACGAATGCCTATACCATCGATTCCCTTGAAATAACTCCATTCTCTCTCAAACTTTTCCTCTGACTTGTCGTCCCTTAAAATTGCATTTTGGAGATTTGCTTCACTCAAGTATCTCTCGTAGCATCACTCCTCCCCTCCTAAATGAGTTCATTCGACTCACCCTTCCTCCTCAAAGGACTTCCTTATTTGTGAAGGAGATCTCTTTGGCCTAGCTTTGCATCTTCTTGCAATCTTTCTTTTCTTTCTTGCTTTGTTGCTAATCTTGTGCTCTTCGCATCACTTCCATGTTGAATGGTCTTTGTAATTGTTCTTAATACCCAACAACAATTGTTCACTTTGTGCCTAAAAGACAAATTGAACACGTCTTTTGTGGCATTTTCCTTCCTCCTTTTGCTTTGCGACCCATCCTTGCAATGTTTTCTTGCTCTTTGGCATTCGACCTCGGTGTTCCTCCATAACATTTTGGAGATTGATACACCTCCAAGTAATAAATCTTCAAAGCAATTAAATCGACATGCTCATTCCACACCACATTATAGTGCACCTTGTAGCGCAACTTGGGTGTCCTCTACCACTTGTTTCACAAAATCATTGAATACTATTTTCCAAAAACAATAGAAATCCTTGTCTAATTCATATTCTCTTCAATAATGTGCTCATGCGTTCGAACCCATTATTTATTTTTCACCATTCTCAATTTATTGATTTTTCAAACTCCTATATGACTAAAATGTCTCGAGGACTAGACTATAACTAGATGGTTGTGGTTACACATGGTACTCAACGTTTGCAACACCCAATAGTGTCAAAATTGTAGTTATCCCTTAGTTCACTGAAGTATCCCTTGTAGCATCACTCCCCTCCTACGAAAGGGGTTCCTCCAAATCACTCTTCCTCCTCAAAGAACTTCTTTCTTCATAAAGGGGCTCCCATTGACTTAGCTTTGCATATTTTTTCAATCATTCCTTTCTTTCTTGCTTGATCTCTAACCTTGGCATTCTTCGTATCACTTCCATATTGTATAGTCTTGCTCGTCTTTTCTTAATAGTCGACAATAGTTTTTCCCTTTGCACCTAAAAGACAAAAGTCAATAGGTTTCATGGCATTTTTCATCCTCATGTCCCTTGCAGCCTATCCTTGCCATATTTTCTTGTTCTTTCCTCTATCTCAGTCCTCCATAGCATTTTGGAGATTGATACACCTCCAAGTAAGAAATAATCAGAGCAATATAATTGACATGCTCATTTCGAACGATGAAACAATCCACCTTGTGGCACAACTTGGTTGTCCTCTACCTCTTGTCTCTCAAAATCATTGATTGCTTTCCCACAAACAATTGAAATCCTCGTTTAATACATATTATTTTCGATAATGTGCTCATGTTTTTCAGAGATATGAACCCATTATTGATTTTGTCCATTTTCAATTTTTTAAATTTTCAAACTCTATGACTAAAAGGTCTTGAAGACTAGACTATGACTATATGGTTGTGATTGCACATGGTAGTCAACTTTGCAACAGCCAATAACACCAAAAATGCAGGTGGCTAATTAGAAAAGATTAACCATCTTGTACTTGAACCAATAGAAACTTATGTATGCATATAACACAACATTCATAGCAATGACACGTCATAAATAACACTCAAAAGTAATAGAAAGGGGAATATTCTCATTATGCACATAAGCAACATGAAACATTTCCAAGAATCGTAGGCAAGACAAATAAGTGTAGAGAGCCCTCTCAATCATCAACACATGTTTAAATATACTTGGGCAACGATAGGTGAAAACACCCCATATACAGCCAAGAAAATTCATCACAACGCAAAAATTAAAAATAGGCCTAGTAAACGATTATTCTCATGTAACCATAAATGTCTTATTCATATTATTCATATGATTATGACAAAAGCTTGAATTGTTTGCCTATGTTAGCAACCACTTTTTAAGTGGTAATGATGAAGGTGCAAGTTATGATATGTCAAAGGTACAAAAACACAGAACAAATGGCATTAGCTGCAACTTATTGTTATTGTACACTCCATGACTTCCACATTGTAGAAGGAAATCCTAAACGAAAAGAGCCCACATATAAGTCAGCAACATCACCTAAGAGCTCAAATTCAACACTTCAATAGATAGAATGTAAGGCATTCTTACAAAATGTTGAAATTATTAATATTCCCTAGCGGTTTTATCACTAGTTTCTTTTGATTTCTTCGATTAGAGGCCTTGTAGTTCTAAAAATCTGTGGCTATAAGCAATCACTTCAAGACAATGCTACTTTCAGTCACAATTTCCAAAACCCAAAGGTCTTTCCACGCAGAAACAAATAAAATGGACATCAGTGTTTTTAAGAACAAAACTGATTATGAGACCAACAAAAAGAAATTACAGGATGGAATATTCAATAAATGGAGGTCACATACAACTAAGCAATGCAAATGTGTGTGTGTGTGTGTGTGTGTGTGTGAGAGAGAGAGAGAGAGAGACCTGAATAATTGTTGCTTCTGTCTCATTTGAGCGCATGAAACAATAACAATGAATCCAGGGCATGGTCCCTTTCCAATACTTCCTTGAAAGAAGTCCTTTAAAAGCATCTGAAACAAAAATTCCATAAATTTGTGGTGCAGTCAATTTTCTGTTTGTTTCCTAAAAACATGCATATTATGCATTTTTACTCTATATATGCCCAAAAAACTTTTAACTTATAAGGCAGATCTAATATACAAGTACTAAGAAACGAGACCCATGACATATTATGCAATTCACTGATCAGCAGTAATGCCTTTTCAAAATATACAGGTTAAACCTCCTCTAGGAGGAGCATATGTTGCAGCTTGCAGCCTATAGTCACATCTCTTGATAGTGCTTAGGTGACCCTAGTTCTACCATGTTGATTTAAGCAAAATTTGATTTGATAAACAATAGTTTTTTTGGCGGATCTCACAACCATTGAGATACAAACAAGGCCCTAGTCCTCGGGCATGCTACAGCACATGCTACCCAAGCAGAATTGAACTCAAAACTTTTTGTTTGTGATTATACTCAATCACCATTACACCACAACCCCTTGGGTATGTTGATGTAACATTTAGTCATGCTTTAGGATTCTCTTTTATTGTTTAATGGCTTCAACCTTCACCATGCATTGATGACTTTGATGACCAGGTCAAAGCCGAAGGACCTTGGCTTGTTTGTAAGTATAGAAAGCTGGAAATATATTTATCCTAATGTTACTTAAGTTTTTTAATAAAAGGAACACAATTCCCATTATGTTATAATAGCAAGTGTCAAAAGTATTTAAGGTATATATATTGGGTTACGCAATTATCATTATCGTCTATCTTTGATTTTGTTTGTAAGTATAGAAAGCTGGAAATATATTTATCCTAATGTTACTTAAGTTTTTTAATAAAAGGAACACAATTCCCATTATGTTATAATAGCAAGTGTCAAAAGTATTTAAGGTATATATATTGGGTTACGCAATTATCATTATCGTCTATCTTTGATTTTGTTTAGCAAAAACCATAGTTCTAAAACTCGTCAAATATCGCCGATTGATCATGATTTCTCGTGAGCAGGCCATAGAAAGATATATCGGTATGAAAATCACGATATGAAAATCGCCAAATACTCTACGATTTTCGCCGAGTAATCTCTGTTGACTCACCTTCTGCATTAATACAAACCCACGAGAAAAAAGGTAACATGGTTTTATCATTTTAGGGCGAGATTGCCAAGCGTTTTTCCCAGCTGCAGTTTGACGACTCAAGACAGTGAGATTTGAATCAAGGTTTACAGTATATACTGCTCATTCATTTTGTTATACCATCAACTGATAGATCTATTGTTATATGAGTGGTACCTGGCTTCCTGCCACCTGTTATTATTATATCATCACAAGTGTTGCCACCTAGTAACATTGGATTGAAACAGCTTGTTGCCACCTAGTAACATTGGATTGAAATAGCTTCTATAACAATTGCTCACTGGATATTGTCATTGATATTCAGACTCACATTGAATAGTCCTAGACCTGGTTATATTCACGCAACAAGCAAGTCAAGGTCAACAAAACCTAGCGATTCAGTAATTATATTTGTATATCAACAATTCAGGGTCTAGACTCTATCCACTGTTTGTAACTTTGTGCCAAGGCTTCCACAGTGTCAGCAGTGAAATTTGAATATCACAATGTGACATTAAAATCACTTCAAGGCTTCAAGTTCAAGTCCTCAAGTGTCTGTCACGTCTGATACAGTCATACATAAATGAATGAAAGCCATAGTCAAGTCTGATACAATCATACATACATACTTGAAAATTGATATTATTGTTTACAAATTTACTTTGAAGTACATAATATCTTTTCAAGCATCAAAGAAAACAATAGCATAGTCAGAGCCTGCTGCATACAGCATAAAGCAGAAACAGGTATTTATTTTTATTTTTCAATTTTCATTATCTATCTAGTTTCTAATATGAAATTTGAATCATGATCATTGAAAGTTGATATCTAGATTCTACTTCCTTTGTCAGCAGTTAAGTTTAAATTATAAAACATTTTTTTTATATATAGGGTTTAAATTTGTTGTTTAGGAATGGCATCAGTTCAAAGACCTGTCATAAGCCTAAGTCCAATGACCCTTCTTGGAAGCAATGTGAAGTGGCACCAGAGGGCAACTGTATAATATGTCACTATTGCGGGATGAAAATGAGTGGTGTTTTTCCCTTGAAATACCACATTGCACGATTGTCAGAGAATATGTGGCATTGTAAACACAAGCCCCAGTTGAGGAGAAAGATCCTTACTTGCCTTGCAACTTATGCAAACAGAAGAGGGCAAAAAGAGGAAAGGTGATGCACTTACAATCCTAATGACTAGGAGGGCATCGAGAGATGATTGTGACATTGAGGCCTCTTCTTTTGCCCCAACTCCAAGAGGTCAAGGTCAAAGACGAGGCTCATCCACTGAAGATTGTTCAACTACTTTTTATGTTCCTCAAAGTAGCCCTAGGTCACAACCTTTGCTCGAAGGTATTGTTTAGTACCAAGAACTACACAATGAAGCAAGGATACTACAACACTCATTTCAATGTGGCAAAAAGTCCATATTGAGAGAATTTGGTCACTGCATTGACCATTGTCGGGAAGGGGTTCAAGGCTCCTACTCGTGATTTGAATGGCCCGTTGTTAAAGATACTGTGAAATATACACAAGCTCTTATGAAAGACCAAAAGAAAATATGACAGAAAAAGGGGTGCACCATTTTATTTGATGGGTGGACAAATGGAAAAAACCGCACACTGATTAACTTTCTAGTGGATTCAAGTGGGTGGCTCTTCTTCAAGTCAATTGATGTCTCCCATAAAGTAAAAAATGCAAACACTTTGTGTGACATGATGGATGAGGTGGTGATGGAAGTAGGTGTGCAGAATGTTATTCAAGATGTGGCAGACAATGCAATCGCATATGTAGCAACAGACAGGCTTCTTGAGGAAAGGCACCCTACACTTTTTTGGACCCCTTGTGTGGCCCATTGCATTGATCTCCTACTCGAGGATATAGGAAATAGCTCATGGGTGAATAAAGTACTTGAAGAGGCAAGAAATATCACTAAGTTCATCTACAATTACACTTGGGTGCTACACTTGATGAAAAAGTACATCAATAGAAAGGAGCTTGTGTGATCGGGAGTCACACGATTCGCCACAAACTTCATTACATTGCAGAGCATTGCAGTCTCGTTAACATCCCTTAAGCAGATGTTTATGAGTCACCGATCGTTGGAGTCTTCTTGTGCTAAAAAGGCCAAAGGGAAAAGGGTCATGGAGACCATTTTTGATGATGTGCTTGCAAATCACATGGAGGAAATAATTAAGTTAACCTTAAACTTATTTATTTATTTGTTATAAAAAAAATCTTAATTTTCATTTTAAATTTGTGTATTATTTTGTTTTAAGTGTCAGTGCCTATGATTCGAGTTCTATGGTTGGTGGATAGAGAGAGAAACACAATGGGTTATTTGTATGAGGCCATGGACGTGGCCAAGAAGGCCATAGTCAAATATTATGGGCAAAATCAAAGAAAATATGAACCCGTATGGCACATAATCGATCAAAGATGGAACAAGACGCTCCACCAACATATCCATGCAATGGCCTACTACTTGAATCCCAAGTTTTTCTATTCTAACTCATTTAAGACCGATGAGGAGATTCTAGATGGCTTCAATAAATGCCTAGAGAAAATGATCCTTGATGATGAGACTAGAGATGCAGCTATTGAGGAGCTGCAAATTTACAAGACTGCAACAAGGACTCGTTTTCATCTTTATTCATTAAAATAAGAATCATCACTCAACCAAGTAAAAACAAATTGAGTCATTTGTTCTTTCTTTCTAGTCTCGTTACACGTAGTTTGTAGATACTGGTAGTAGACTTCTTTCATTTACTCAAACCTAGTTGACTTACAAACTTATAAATCTCCTATTTGCAGATATGTGGTGGGAAGATTATGGTACAAAAACAACAAATTTTCAAAGGCTAGGCATCCGCATTTTGTGTCAATCGTGTAGCTTTTTTGAGTGTAAACATAATTGGAGCATGTTTAAAGCTATTCACACAAAGAAGCATAACAAGTTGATGACAACACCTCAATGACCTTGTCTTTGTGTGATACAATCTTCGTCTTTACATGAGACAAGTAGAGGGGCTAGAGAAATATGATGCTATTGACTTGGATGAAATCGATCCACATGCTAACTAGATTGTTGATGATGCAAAGCCCATTTTACCGTCGAGGAGATCACATATTTGGATAGGAGGCAAAAGAAGCAATAAAATCTAGGGCAGCAAAGGCATCAAGACGGGTTGGTGAGGATCCAGATGATATATTTGCTGACAATGTTGGCATTGGAGCGGAGGAATCTTTAACTTCCACTTCCATGAGGCAACCACACCAAACTTATTCTAGGCACTAGAGATGAAATGTAATATGTATATTTGATATTTCATGACCCTATGAGCATTGCAGTTTGTAATTTTTTATGTTTTAGTTTGTACTCTTTTTTGGTCAAAAATTAATATAAAATATACTTATAGCCAGTGTATTAAAAAATGCAAGTACCCACAAAAAATTGTATTTTTGGTCAAGGGTAGATTGTCGATAAACCATTGGCTGATTACCATGGCAAAAACTGTGGTTTTTTTAGAGCAGTTACCAGCTGAAAACCACAATTTTTGGCCTAGTAACTGTCCAATACCCGACAACCTAGAAAATATAAGGAAAGTGCAAAAAAATTGTGATTCATTCTGCCGTCATTTTTTTCCCTATGTTGTGTTGTGTTGTGCAGTGCATCGACGACAGGAGGTCAAGGTCGAAGGAAATCGCTATTTTCAACTCGCCGTTAACCTTTGAACAATTTGAAGTTTGCCATTTGGTATAGAAGTTGACAGCTGGGACTCATTACAGAATACCCGTAGGCTTGAGGCCATCGACTGAGTCGACTCCATTCACACTATACTCTTATTTGCTTGAAACTAATATAAAAAATGTTTGACTCTGAGTTATGTGTTCTCTGAATTCCTACAATCATTTCTCTACATTCATTTTATTTTCTTATGTATTTCAGTGTATTTTATGAATTTATATGTTTTTTAAAGCAGCGATAAAAGTGCCAAGTAGTTGTTGAGTAATTGCCGAGTCTCGAGTACGGGTCACAATTTTTGGCTATCAACTAACAGTGGTTCCCGAGTTTTTCTACTAAGCTTATGGCGTTCTCTACATTCATTTCTCGTGTCATTTAACAATGTTTTACATTTAATTTAAGTTTATTTTGTGAGTTCATATGTTTTTTAAAGTAGCAATAAAGTTGTTGAATAATGCCAAGAAATTGCCGAGTCCCAAGTCCTGATTCAAAGTTTGCCCTGCCAAGTAATTGTCAAGAACGAGTTTTTGAACTATAACAAAAACAATGAATTGCCAAATATTACATGGCTAGAAATTCTCCCCTCCCTGAAGTCTGCTTACAACGCCTTTGAGACACCACATTGTATATGCATATCTGTATACAACTATAATGCATAAATGATCACAACATATGCAAGTAACTATCAGTGCAACATATAATACTATAACATCATGTGCATCTTTTTCACTTGTGAGATATATATCAGAAGAATGTGATTCTCTAGGATACTTCATTTATATGAAATCTACGTGATCTATCATCTCCAACACACACAAGCACACAGGCCTCAAGTTACCAACATGATATCTACACTATCAAACTCAAGAGTTTGAAGCCAGCTCCTCAGAGGAAAAATGAGACAAATACAGATACCTTTCATGTGTGGAATCAAAATCACCAAAGGATAATTTTCTAAAGATAACATTCAGTTTCATAGGGTGGGCTTCAAACTTATTCAAGACAATAACTAGGGGATAGTCTACTTGCAAAAAAGGACTTGTTGAAGAATAATAATGTGTACTCTCTCCAAGAGGCCTACTCTGCTTGCAGAAAATCAAATGTTGAAGAATAATAATCAGCACTCTCTCCAACAGGACCTCTCAACTCGATAAAGGCTAGGTCCTCACACTCTAGGTTAAAGCAAAGGAATGGACCAAGATGGAATGGTAGCTTAATCATCAAAATCCTTGGTCTAGAAATTTGAGTAGGGAGCTAACCCTATAATATCATTTATTCCCTTTATATGTTGTGGGAACAAGGGGAAGTGATCCCAAACATCATCAGTAACATCTTAAAGTCTGACCAGCTAAATTACAATATGCTTTCAAGCCTAAGTTCCTCTCACCAGTGATAGTCTTGGAGAAGTTACCCCATTTGCACTCTAATCCTCCTTTACTTGTTTTTGTATGCTTTTTGGACAATAACATTTGTGAGTATAAATATAGGAAACATTCAAAGGTGTCGTGATAAAATATAATGCAGTTTCTTTTTTGACCAATTAGACAAATACTTTTTCAAATCATAGGGAAAACATGGCTTTTTGAGTCCCTAAGTAGATGATACGAGTACAGGAGCGAGTACGGCTACAAGTATTTGATACGTGGATACGAGAAATTTTTTTGGGGGGTTTGGGTACGACTGGGTACGGCCGTACAAAAATATATATATAAAATTAAAAATATAGCCATATAACCACATAATATGCATAGAGGAAACAAAATAAGTTAAATAACCACAAAACATACTCATAATTTCAATGCCAAAGGTTGAACCTTGAATAGTTTTATAAATTATAAATAGGTACATAGTGCAAATGTTACAAATTACAATATTTATTTAAATATTTTCATCTTCATCTCCCATGGCTTCCTTATGATATGATTCATTAGAACCACAAGCAACAGTGCCACTCCCACTACCTCCACTATGCAAGACCTGTGAAGCAACCTCCAAATCCGTATCAAGCAAGGAAAGATAGGCAATGGAGGCATCCAAGTCGGGAGTCTTTGGGTCCACATCCCAACACTTTGTTGTCCTTTTCATGTACTCAAGTTGCTTGTGAGATAGAAGACGTAAGTTGGAATGGACATAGACTAAGTCCTCTGCCTTTTTTGCCGCCAACTTGTTGTGTTTCACTGAGTGGATAAAGTTGTAGGTACCCTAGTTTCGCTCAGCGGAGGAGGAACTTGCAACCTATTGAAGCAAGCCACAAAGTCAATTTATATTAGAATTTATAAAAATAAAAAAGGCTAATGTTAAAACAGAACATAAAAAATTAAAATGAACAAGAGTGGGGAGTTTTTTTTTTTAAATCTTACTTGTGATAAAATTCTAATAGCAAGTGGTTGGAGGTAAGTGTATGCTTGCCCATGGAGGTACCACCAAAACTGAGCTTCTTTCTTGTACTTGTCACGGATGGCAGCAACGGAGTGACCCACAGAGGATATATAATGTGCAAACTCTTCCCTAACTTGGTCTTCAATTTCTGGATCAGGGAAGAGTCTAGAGAATGCCGCCTTATATCCCTCGCTAACCTCAACATCCTTATATGGTGCGAGCCTCTTAGGCAAAAAAAAAATCTTTGTACTGTAGTATTTGGGCGTCAAAGCAAAAACAACAAGATGCAATGGGGTGGTCATTTTGTTCCACCTTTCAATGAGATGCGATTGCACTTCCTTGAAAAACCTCTCCGTGGGATCTTGCTCTTTGGCATTTATGATGGATTTAATGTTCTCAATCATTAAATCTATTCCGTCATAAAACTCATCCAAAAATGGATGATCCCTGTCCACATATCTCAACACGCTAACAATGGGCTCCGTAAAACACAACAAATACTCCACACGTTCCCACCATGCATCATCAAGAATCCACGCTTTCACCTTTGTGGCCCTCTCAGTGTTTGTCTGCCTCCATATGCTCCAAAAGTTGTTGATGACCATGGTACACAATGCCTCATGCACGTGAACAAGTCATCTCAAGACGAGGGTGTGTGAGGCAAACCGAGTCTCAGCAACCTAACACCAAATCAAAACAAATAAAAAAAATATTCAAATTTAAAATTTACAAACTTGCAAAATTAAAAATAGAAATATACATGATTCATGAATAAAATTTAAAAATTTAAATAGAATGTTACCTTCAACAACTACAACTTCGAGAAGGCCCTGAAGATGCCTTGGGACAAATGATGGTTAGATATGACATTTGGATCTCGCTCGCCTCCTCATAGACTTGTTTGATCCAATCAGTTTTTGTGCCCAATTTTTGTAACATAAGGTTAAGGGAATGAACGGCACAAGGTGTCCAAAATATGTGTCCATACCTCTCATCAACCAACATCCCTGCAACTTTACAATTTTAAGCATTGTCCGTTATAACTTGGACAACGTTTTGAGGCCCATCACCTCGATGGACTCTATCAGGATGTTGGCAATGAATTGTGCATCCTTCACTTGCCCCTCACAATCAAAAGCCCTCAAAAACATTGTCCCTTTAAGGCTCATTGCGACCACATTAATCAATAGTCTATTTGTTGTATCTTTCCATCCATCAGAGATGATAGACACCCTTGTCTCAACCCATGAATCCCTGATGGGTTATAATGCATCTTCAACTTTTTCCTTTTCTTTTGTCAACAAGGTGGTTTGCACCTTTTCATATCCTGGGCCCACAAACCCTTTAGGGGCAGCATTGATAGATCTCACCATATCTTGCCAATATGGTGATCTAACAACACTAAATGGAAGCCCACATGCATAGAGGCAATGTGCAATACCCTGCTCTGCTATGTCCCTTGACTCAGTCTTGAATGACCTTTCCAATGGGCCCAAATCTTTTGTTCTCTTGCAAGCAAAAGGTGAATCATCTTCCTCTATGACCACATCAGGTGTAGCAAGAAATGGGTGTGGTGGGGCAGCCATACTAAAACGAGATTGATCAATATCCACAGGCGTGGATCCTTTCTTGCTCAAAGGATGGTTGTCTTTTATCAAAAAGAGCATTTGTTTCTTCTTGCTCTTTGATGTATGCAAGAACTTTTGCATGTGCCAAGCCCTTTCCTGGTTTTCCATTTATACTTGGCCCACCACAAATTTTGATTCCTTCCCCTGAAATTGCACACAAATGGACTTTCATCCGTTTAGATGAGCTCTTGAAATGACAACCACATTCTGAACATTGCCAAAGGAAACACGCTCCAACTAGTAGTTGTTCAAGCAATGTCACATACTTCCATAGAAGGGCTCGAGCACTGGCTCTGGAGGGCAACCCTTGGCCCACTGAACTAGCACTTGCATCAGCAGACATTATGGCAAATCGAAAATCCCTATAACATTTGATAAAATTATAATACTAATTAATATTGTTATATTTAGCATTTGCTGAAAAAATCTTCAAAATTTATGAAAAAAAAAAAAAAAAAAACTAATTACAAACATACATTTAAATTTAAAAACTAGAAAAAAAAAGAAAAAACTTCAAAAAAAAGGTTAAAAGTAAAACCCTACAAAATTGAAAAAACCTTACCTTAAATGAAGAATCCTCCTTGTTGCAAGCTCCTCAAGATCTTTGGTGCCAAATAGGTAGATGTAATGGCGTAGATTTAGCACAAGGAAGGAGATTCAAGCTTTGTCAACTGAAAAAATGAGCAAGAGTGAACAAATATGCAATGGGAGGTAAAAATGCAATGAAAGCTAAGTGTGTTGTTATCTTTTCATTAAATGAGTGTGATTCATACTTTTAGGGTTGCAAATGCACTTTAAAATGTTTTTAAATGTTTTTTGAAGTCCACATTTGACTTTGACCGGCGAAATTGGAAGGAGGCAAAAAAAAAACGCTTTTTTTGTCGGGGATACGGCATACCTATACCCAGGGTACGCCGTAGCCCCTGCAGGTATGCCCAGGTACGTCTGAGAAGGGGCTAAGATGTACCATGGGCGTAGGGACACCATATCCCCCGCCGTACCCGTATCGTGGCCGCTCATACCCGTACCAACAAGGGCCTCTGGTCGTATCCGGTAACGTAGGGCCTTTTTCCAATAAAGGCACTTTCTTTTTTCCATAATGAATATACCAACACATTAAGATGTAAAATACACAACAAGAAAGACCCTACTTGCAATTTGGAATTAGGAATTATATTGTATTTATTCATCACTTTTGTACTTGTAACTTTTTTTAGGAGCGTCTATTGGTCTCACCTAAGAGTTTCTCAATCGAATATAAAATGCAATCAATGGTACAGTACTATAATATAAGCAAAAAATGACAATTCCCAGGAATAATAGATAGATAAATATGAGGCCAATTTAAGATTGCCTTAGGAAAGCACTAAACCATATGTATTTTGAGCAAGTAAAAAACAAATTTGTGAAAAAGATTTGCATTTGTATTCTAATTAAGATGTCAAAGAAAATAACAAAACCTTGTATTAGATGCATGATAGTAATAATTCTTACCAAGAAATTCCAGTGCAGAAGCAGGTAAGTTCATGATTACATGATCAATGTGCTCCCAAGGTTTGCCTTTTGAGATCTCAAAGCCAGTGGCTCCCATCTGCTCCTTCTCCTTTCTTTTGTTTCGTTTTGTAGATTCATTTTTTACAATGTCTGTATAACCTCGAGCAGTTGCAACACCATTTTAGTACAATCAGCACTGTATATGTACATTTCAGAATAATTCATCCCATGCCAAAACAGATACACAAAAATGAGACAACTAACAAACTCTCATTATAAAAAATCAAGGTGCAGAACCAAGTCTATATAATTCCAAACAGTATGTGAACTGATATCATGCAATATTCTCCAAAAGAAGATTCATGAGTGCTCCAAAAGATATGATAGCACCTTAACTTTTCTTGTGTTCACAAATCAATAAATTCTTATGGCTCAACTCTTCTAATTTTTCTGCATGTGGTTTATAAACATCAAAGGTCAATTGGGAAACTTGAATTTGAGGAAACATAGTAATGTTCTGGTTTTTCAAATTAAGCAATAAAATGCTCACTAGTAAAGGGTTCATGGCTTTAAAACCCCAAGCTTGTCAACCATATACCTTTAGTATTTCCTTTGGAACAACTACTGGGTTCTTCAATCATATCTTCAGCTAAAGCTCCAATACTCTGAGGACCATTCTCATCATGGAGGCTCCCATTCCCCCTATTCAACTCCACTGCAACGACAATCCAAGCCTGTTAGCTTGCCTATGGAGACACTAAATATTACTACTAAATTTAAGATACAACACAAGCATTCCGTGAAAAATAGAGAAACATCACCGGCTGAACTTTCTTGGCTGGTATTGACACTATCATGTACTTCTACTATGGCACTGTTTTCCAAATGCTTTACAATTACAGTTTTGCAATCTTTAATATGCCCTTCCTTCTCAGGCTCATTATCTGTCTTCGTTGTCAAATAGCGTATAAACTCCCTTGCATCCTTATTAGATACAGATATTTTTTCCTTCACCTTGTTTTGCTCTGCATTGATACACAAATAATTTGCACAGTTTGGATTCAAATCATTTGCATATACACCGCAACCTCTTTGTGCCGCAGGGATAGCAAAGGGCCCAACACCTGCAAACATGTCACAGATGATTTGTCCAGGCTGGAACAGTGTTACCAGCCGCTTGTGTTCATGTTCCAATCTTGAGTTCCAGTATACCAGGCCATAATCCAGCCGGAATGTGGCTCCATATTGCTTAACCTCTGTAATCAAATTTCCTTCTCCTGCCAAAATTTCAAAGGTTGGCACGCGGAACTCATTACTAATGGTGCCGACCTTATTGACAACAGTTTTGATCCTTGGCTGGTTTTTCTACAGTCAGAGAATTACTATGATCATTAGTAAATTGTCATTGGGAATCTAAAATGATACAAGCAAGCGGTTCAATTCACATGTATAGAAGAAATTATTCAAACAAATTACCAACAAAGACCCAAATTTAACCAAATATACTGGAAATGAACAGTGAAACAGCTGAAAAAAATCTTTATTGAGAGTACGAAGTTTCCAAATTTGTTGCATGGAACCCCACTACCACTCCAGATGTCCAGGTTAAATGCATAGTAATATCCTCTGGAGATTTGTATACAGTGTTTTCAGCACTGATGTATTAAATATTTGGAGCCTGGACATTGGCTTAAGATACTACTTGGGTTACTTTATAAGCAAAGGGAATTAGCCTATTAGGATTGCAAATTTCAGCTCCGGAACTGAAGTTTATCAATGAATGTTATAATTTGCGGCAGCTTTTGATCCCAAACAAACAATATTAAGAAATGTCCCATAGGTCCAATGTCATTCATCAAGTTGTCACTCTCTAGGTAACTTTTCATAGCAATAAAAGGAATGTTGTTAATAAGACTAAACAAGGCTAAATCAGTGAAATGTAAAGACAGTGTCAAAGGTAGAAAGAGATAAGGAGCTTTGCAACTAAAGGTTGCTTAAACAGTGCTTCGTGTATGCATTTAAAATGTTGGAACAATGACCAAACTTCAAGCATTTACTATTTCTCCTGGCTTTAAGCCCCTTCATTTTGTCCTTTAATAGGATGTGCTATTTGGCAATCGTACAGTTTTATGGCCACTAGCTAGATGCTGAACCACAGGCCAGCCTCATGAAGTCTCAGTGCTTAGTGATTTGTGTTCTGAAAACAAAAACAAAGAGGAAGACTAAAACAAATAGTGCACGTGGCCAACACGTACATCAAAAATAACTTTTGCAATATCATGTTTGTATGGAAGCAGGTTCTCGCATATATTCAAATGAGCAATATGTCCTGCAACAAAAATTAAAAATGCCTGCTTCAGTATATAGTCTACTCGGCTACTTCAATCAAGAAATGCATTTGGTCATGAAATTTAGGATGTTCTGCATATTAGAATTATTATAGAGATACAGCATTCAAATATAACTTTAAACTTTAAATCATGTGGTGAACTTCACTAGATGAAGAGAAGGAAAGAAATGAAATTAGTTTGAATTTTAATATAAAAATGTAAAGGAAATACTTAGTAACAACCTTTCAGCCATACTGGAATAGAATAACCATTACTAGAGAAAGAAATTAGATTTCATACCTACAGTTTCAAATGAAGAAGGAATTTCCATTCCAGGAGGTAAGATTTCCTTCAAAATGTGGTCTGCATATAACAGAAATGCCCATAAATGGAAATTATTTATACAAAGCATAAAAAGGGAATTGCCTTGCCATGGAATCATATTATTGTCCACGCCTATAGTAAAGACTGTCTCAGGCATTAGAATATATGTTCTATTTAACTTGAGGTATTTTGTAGCCACTTTATTCTACGGAAACTACTAAAAACAAACTACAAAATTTTAATATTCCAAAAATTGAAACCTCTGACTATTCAATTTGTTTCATTAGTGCTGTTCATCTAGTAAGAGAATGCAGATATTAGGGTTGCTGTGTTTGATGATGCCAGACTGCTGTTGAAGCTGTTCAGCTGGGACCAAATGAACATTCGCAATTCAAAAAAATTAAATGAAATTCAGGAAGTATATCAGGGATGTGTGCTGCTAACAATCATTCCGACGAAGAGAAGGGAAATATTGGCAACTCAAAATCCATGCAAGAGAGATGTCGGACAAAAACTATTTTACATAGATGAATCCAGAAGAATTTTATATAATATTACACTGCGATGAAACTAGGCTTAACACAAAAGAGATAGATGTCATTCAAGTGCTGTAACCATTATAATATGATAATTCTCAAGGCCCTTAAACTAATCTGCTCCACCGGCCGATATGTTGTCCTTATGACCTGTCAATAACTTTACATTAATGTGGACAATTTTGTATCCATGTGTTGTCGAAGCACTGCAACTGCTTATGCGTACTCCTAAAAACAGGCCATAATCCATGTTGCATGTGTTCCCACAGGTCCTGTTCAGGTTCAGAAGGAAGGCAGTGAAAGAAATATCCTGTGGTAAACCTCGGGATGTTGAACATTCAGAGTTTGTAGATGCATGCAAATGGGCTTAAGGGCATTTATCTTTGTAAATAAATTCCTGCTAAAACATTCCGTGTAGTCCTCAGGTATATGAATGTGGAATCTCCATTGCACACTGCCGAAGCCACTTTGCAGAGGTGTGGAATCCTTTTGTGTGTTTTTAAGAAAAACCATGACAAAAAGAAAAGAAAGAAAGAAATTATAATAATGTCCACAGATGACCAAAAGTAGGTCAATGGGACTCAAGGATACAGCAGTTAACAATAGAAAGTTCTAGGAAGAGAGGACCCTAGAAGCTAAATAAAGGAATAAAATTACATAAGACAAACCATAATAAATTAGAATATTTAGCATCTAAATTAAGGCAAGAAAAACCAAAATAAATTAGGAATAAACCCTTTCTGAGTTAGGAGGCTAAACACAATGTGTTGAGAATCTGTCATTGAGAGTAATCTTTGTGCATGACATGCCAGATTAGATAGGATATAGGAAACCATGAAAATAAAGTAGCATGCTGATGACAGAGATTCCTTCGGGCAGACAAACTCTGAGGCTGGTGAGTGCATCTGCCTTAGCACTGCAGTGAATGTGAATCAAACGAATGAAACAAACATGACAATGAGGAGATTGCATCATGTAATAATTGCTCCAGTTTAAAATGGATATGATGTGGCTGTTCCACACAATTTAGGAGGTGCATTACAGAAATGCAAATTTCAGCCAAAACAATAATGAATAGAATGATGTTGAATTAGAAGCTTCATGCCAATAAAAACAGCTTCAGAATGTTGCATGTAGCTGTCATCATATTAATTGCATAAAACACTCTTACACTAAAACACTCTTACACTGTCTCATACAACACCCTCATGCCAGTTATTCCAGGATTTCACTTGATTCCTTACCGAAATTGAGTTAGTATCTATGTTGAGGTGGCTGTTGCCAAGATTGACATGGGTGGACACCGAACTTTGGCCAGCAATGACAATATTCAAAGTATGGAAATTAAATTTGAAAAGACTCCCATAGATTCAGGATGCAGTAGGATCCTGGAGATGCAGGGCCAAAGCTTGTTGATGAATTTAGTCCACTACATATTTATAAGGGCCTCAAACGGCTTCACCTAAACTGTAGGAATTTCACTAAATCCAACAGGTCCAACAAACAACGCCCCAAATACTGTTGAGTAAACATTTACAAATATACGATTATAAAAGCTTAGGTTGAAAGCTGGATGTTAACCATATGTGCCATGAGAATAGTAGTGTTCATTGAATTAAGAATAGCCTGCCTAATTTGTTACGAAAGAGGGCTGGAGAGAAAAAGATGAGCAGAGTCCACTGAAGAAATGCAACAGTAAAGCATCCAGATGGACCTCATCATCCTTTTTGCATGGACCATCATATGTGAATGTTCTATATTTGCTGCAAACCATATGAAAGCCTTTCCCTTTTGCCTTTCAGAAGAGCCCCATATGCCTCTCGAAACTCTCACACAAAGCAAATGTTCAGGTTGACTCAATAACATTTCAGTACCTTCTTTGTCCCGAGTTGTGGTGTAACAGTTAAAGTGGATACATTCGTATCAGAGCGACCAAGGTTCAAATGCCACCAGCAATCAGGCTATCCACAGCAGGGAACATATAAATTGGCTGAATGGCATAATGGAGGTACGGGGACTGGAGCCCCTTACATGTACCCTGCTGGAGGAAGCCAACTGTTACTCCACAATTGAAGCTTAGCACCAATCATACCTTTAATCTCTTCCAAAAATTGTGTCAAATATCTTCTCTCCATTGACGAAAACCCAAGATACATGCTTAGGAATTGCATATTAACAAATCCCAATATTAGAGTTAGTTATTGCTTCCTAAAAACTTATTAAAAAAAAGATTTAAGCTTGATTGCTTCCGAAGGCATAAATATGACCAATTCAAGGGTGTCATCAGCGAATTGCAAATGTGTTTGGGCTTCAGTTGGGCTTAGAATGTATAACATGCATGCCTATTTCTAGAGCACTCAATGGGCAAGGGTAGTCTCAAGCTTGATCGTCCAAAGGGCATTTTGGGAGAGCATTGAACAGAAGGTTGACGGTGTTGAGGGCTTGACCACTAGAGGAGCACTCACCCAAATGGTCAAGAAGGTTGAGGATTCCATCATAGGAGAGAACACAACTGAAAGTTCAAGGAGGTTAGGGGCTTGACCACTGGGAAAGAACTTGGCTGAAAGGTCAAGGAAGCTAAGGGCATTTATGCACTCGACAAACAATCACATAAATGTCCTCTCCCATCAGGTCGAGTTCTCTCCCATTGGTTGAAGTCGGGTGAGGGCTTTCTTGGTGGTCAAGTCCTCTAAATGACAATTCGAACGAGGAGAAAATTTAATCCACAGATCAAGGGCATTTATGCACTCGATCACGATTAGGTCAAGGATGCTGAGAGGGATCCCATACATGAGCTTATGATATGTGATGATATGGACCGTGTTTTTTGAATTTATTTGTAAATTGGATTCAGGTGTGCCTGGTGCCCATCTATTTCATGCTAGTTGCTGCAAATAGAGCATGGCATTGCTCCACTCAAGGTGAGTGCCCATTTTCACCTTTATAGGGTGTTGCGATAGGGTTGAGCAGAATAATGACATGTTTTGATGGACACAATTGACATGCACCACGTGGATGCATGGACATTCCAGCTCTCAACAGATGGGCAGAAGATGATGTGGTCAATTTTCGAGTTGTATGCAAGGCAGTGCTACATGCGTTTTTGAGGTTCTTCATTTTTTCCCCTGGATGATTCTCTTCACATGTTTCTCTCATGAGGTTTGGATATATGGCAATTGATGATCCATTGATTATTTGGATTAATAAGAGGATGCAGGATGCAGGAACTGATGATCCTTTGAAAACTAGGATCACTCAGGTTGAGGACGTTGTACAGGTTTTGACATAATATTATATACAGTAAACTATCTATACGCAATGATCAACTTAATTGGGGAACCACTGAATCTCATACATGTTCCAGACTAGATGTACAGGTAACACTCATACATCAAGCATGCACTTTTAGTGTGAAGCTACATTGGACAGAGTAGGCACAAGGACAGAGAGTGTCAAGCTATAGCAGATGGTAGTATCTACAAATATTTTAGGGTGACAAAATGCATTGAACAACAGTAGAAACAAGAGATCAGAATACATCTCTCAAGTATTTTTTGCTCATTTGCTCGTCTAGTTCAGACCAAGAGACTTTATTTCTTGGAGACACCAGGACGCAGATTGGTAGCAGTTTCATAGGGCATAGGACAAAGTTTGTCAAACCCAAAGACAAACTACAACAAAACAGAGAGGGAGGACTTGGGAATGGTCTACTTGGTCCAAAATTTCGACCATTGCTTGTTGGTAAATCATTTCGTTGCCTACATTGACCACCAAGCACTCTTGTATGGTAATTTGGTAAACAAACATGTAATCCATGCATGTGTTATAACCCTTTTCACTTCCAAGTCTTTTCCAGTAATTTGAATTTTCAAGAAAAGTTAGTCCACAAGATCGTAGCAACACCAATGAATGCTTTCACTCCTTTCATATTCTTGCCCTCTATTTCGATTGGATTATCAGTTGCAATGCATACACCAACACCAATTTGGGGAGGATTCTCAATATTTCTTGTTATCTCTATATCAGGATTTGCAGCGGCCACAGAGATGATCAAGGAGCAACATGACAAACAGCAACAGGATGTGGGGAAGCAACCCCAGCCATACAAGTCTAAGATTAATGGGGCCATATACTGTTTGGGAAGAAGAAGCTAGAGAAATTAAAGCAATCAGTTATGACAACGAGAGCAACAAAATCCCCACACACCCCTGAAGACTTGGCACGCCTTCAACAGAGATGACAACAGGTATTGGTGGAAGACACTCCAAACGACCATAAGTTGAAGAAGGTGAAGGTTGATGTGATTTTGCAATGCCTATCTTCCTATGAAAGCTTTTTCTATGACCTCTGCTGCAATTGGTGAAGAATTATATCCAGGGTAGGAGGAGGTCATCAATATCCTTGGGTGCAATGAGTTTTATTTTAAAGGATGGGAAAAAAAAGACCGGCATCCCTGAATTTTTTTATTTTTTTATTTTTTATTTATTTGTATAGGACAGCTGAGCTGTTGGAAATTTCTAGGACAGCCATGCTTCCAGATCTAGAATGGAGTCTCTCTCTTTCTCCTCCTGCAATAAACCTTGGCAAATTCTGGAACTATACCCAAGGGCCAAAGATTGAAACAGTCCTATACACATTGATTAAACTCAACCAGTTAGCCTAAACAACCATGTATGTATGCTTGTGTGTGTGTGTATTAGAATCCTCCCTATAATTTTTGGGTATATTGTTGCTGCTCCTGCTTGATCTGCATGGTTGTCTGAAGTATTCAATAAATTCTTCAAAGCCTAACAGAGTTGCTGATCAAAAGACATGGTGACATAATCAAGCCATACCTCCGATTTTTGTTCCCCGATTCCCTTACCCAAATCCTACAAACAACTCTTCAGCCTCTGTATCTTAAACCTTTTGATAGTACTGGGCGCTCTGGACTGGATCAACTGATTGAGAGTCCCAAACAGAGATAGGGCATCATTGAACTCCATCTTCCCCTGCTGGCAAACTAAGGTTTAATTAATTTTTATTTTTTTATATATTATTAAATATTTAAAGTCATCCCCCCGCTGTCCCCAAAATCTGCAAAAAGCATGGTGACATCATCGGGCCATACCTCCCAATTTTGTTCCCTGATTCCCTTTCCCAAACACTAAATACAACTCTTCAGTGTCTGTATCTTAAATCTTTAGATGATATACCCTTTGTATCTTAAATCTTTAGATAATACAGCCTTTGATCTTATATCTTTGGATAATACTGCGCACTTTGGACTGGATGTCCTCATTGAAAGTCTCGGAGAGAGATGGGATATCATTGAACTCCATCTCTCTCTGTTGGATCACGATGGTTTAATTTATTTTTATTTTCTATGTATTATCAAATATTTAAATAGACATCCCGCAACCATCTTGTTCCCTCGTCCCTGAGACTTAGGTTACTATATATTTTACCCTTTGAACCTGTAGATTTTCATAGGGTATTCGAAGTTCCAATGGATGGTGTTGTAGTCATAGTTACCATATATATTTGCCCTGGTTTTTTTCAAAAAAAAATATTATTTTTATTTTTTTGGGTTTTTTGGACCAAAAAACTCGGAAACCATAAATGTCATATAGTATTAACATTTTATATTATTTTATTAATATTTTTCATTGTATTTATCCATTTTGCATATTTATAAAACTAATGCTCACACACACACACATGTATATATTCTAGATTTGATTTTTCCGAATTTTTTCAAAAATTCCTGATTTCGGATTTTTTTGCGCTTCCAAACGGATCTGGATTTTCGAACTTGGTAACTAATGGTTGTAGTCACCAAAGAACAAGATGTGTGAACTTGCAAGAAAATAAAAAGTCGTCAACAAGTATCGCTCATTGAAGTCAACCTCAGAATAAAAGCAAAAGATCCTAAAGCACACTAACAAAGGTTTGCAGAAAGCATTATCACCAAATGAGGAATGGCAGTGTTTATTAGACTTAATCACTACCCAGTCGGTCAATGAGACCTGCTCCATGGATATGTCGATTTGGTTAGTCGACTATTGGATGGACTTCCACATGGCAAAGTCTATAATCAGGTTACATTCTTGCAAGAAAAAAAGAGTTTTTGACTCTTGAGTAAGGTTTTTTATATGACTTTACACATGAGTAGTCTAATGTTGGACACAACTGACATATGAAAAGCAAACTTTTAGAGGGACTTGGTTCCAAATAACTCTTACGATCGAAAGTTGCTAGGAGTGTTCAAATAGCAAGCAAATCGGATCAAAGATGCCTTTGGAGAGAAAATGACAAATGGAGAAAAAGAAAGCCTATCCCTTGAGACAATGATACCTTCACAGATGACAGGTGTGTAAGCACTTCTGACCCACAAACTAAGGAGGACCGAGACTTGCACAATAATAGCTCCAACGAGGGTGAGCAATGGAAGTACCAAAGACACCATCGACCACTTCTAGATACCCATTGGGGAGTCAGAATCCTCAAGATACATCTCCTCTTATGAGCATTCTTATTCAGATTGTGAAATTCCACATGTTATCCCAATCCATGGTTTGTACCTATTTCAATAACTATAGCTTCAATACCCATTGTTTTTGAGTCTATGATGACCTTTGTAGCTCTATCAAGAGAGATTCCATCCCTCTACTTTTAAATTAATAATTTGAATTGGTTTGACACTTTGGCTGAGAAACTTCCATTGACCATTATAACTGAGCTACCCTTTATCAACCCGCTGGCTCCATTGCCAAACGAACCATCTACTCCCAACCGTCTTGACCTTGGGCAATCTCCCATGGCCAAATGGAGGAAGGGGTACTGGAAGTACAAGTAGATGATGAGGGTGAGGACAATGTAGATAATTCAGAGGATGTAAATAGGTAAAAGTATACAAATGGTTTTGGAAATATATAGGAGACAAATGCAAAGGATGAGGATAATTAAGGTGACCTTGAGTCTCATGACTAAGGGCATTCTCAAGTAGGATGAGATCGAGGAGGAAATGGGGGCATTGACTAAGTGGCCTCTCCCAAGAGGAATAGGGGAAAGCCATATGAGACTTTGACCATATAGACAATTAAGGCATATTTTCAATGAGTCCTATGATGAAATGGATAGTGTAGATGATTTTGAATTGGAAAGACCGAGCAGAAAAATTGATGGAACATATTGCCAACACTTACACACTTTCTCGAGAGGAGAGGGAGGCACACTTCCAAGATGATTATGTTGTTGAGTGGAAAAGAATGTGATTCACACACTTTCTCGAGAGGAGAGGGAGGCACACTTCCAAGATGATTATGTTGTTGAGTGGAAAAGAATGTGATTTCCAAATTGAAGAAAGGACATGTCGAGAGACAAGCATACAAACCAATCCGTTTGACCATTCAGCCCACCCATATGAGCACAAAGCATCAATACAATTTCATCTTGACCAAGCTTGTTGAAGAGAAGACAACCAAGGATATTATTGGCGCAGAGCATTACAAGTAAGAGACGGATATGTGTAGGCAGGAACAAGATGCTTTGCTACCAAAGAAAGCATAATGTGTTGTAGAGAAACGGAGGATAGTGGCAAAGAAAGAATAGGCTGAGAATACTTTATGACGTTAATTATGGCTTTCATAGTGTAAACTCCATGATAGTAGAAGATAGCTTTTAGAGAAAATTGTGTGAAATCTTTTAACCATCAAAGTTTTGAATCACATTATGTGATCCATCATCAAGATGAAGAAAACATATGAGCATGTAAACATATGAGCATGTAGACACTATGAAGAATATATTTGGATTTCACTATGTTGCATTGAAAGATGTTTAAGTTCTAAAAAAAATTAAAATGATAATTAGTCTTCTCATTAAATCTAGCCAACTCGGTCTATTGTTATGTTTAAAAATTCTTAAATTTATATTCATTAATCTGCAGTCCAAAGCCATATCTTAGATCCATTTATCCGAAGAGGAGATTAGAATTTAGACACGAAACATCAGAAATAAAAAATAATGCAACATAGCGAAATCAAGATACATTGTTCATGTGTAGAAATTGAAAAACTAGAGTTCCTTATATGGATAGCTCTAATGAAGTACTAGATACCTGTTGGGTTCATTTTAGGAAAATAATAAATGCATAAATTAGTCGTTACAAATTAGAATAATTATTTTCTAACCACCATTCTGAAAAAATTGAATGCACAATGTAATGTTCCCTTCCGAACAAATTTATCAACTCTGAAATTTTATATGGTTCTTTTTCAAAACTGGATATCAAACAACTGCTAAAACAACCCACATACACACCGATACTAAAAACCCAATTGAAAACTTTACTGAAATCTTTACTATATGAAATTGAAAGCACACAAATACTGATAATGAAGAAATCTAAACAACAATAGAATGTTGTAATAAAATCCTTACATTTATTTTGCATCACAAAACCAAAAGACAAACTCTTATTTAGATAAACCTCCATACAATAATTGAATGCAGTGATGAGGAATAAACAACAAACATAGACACTCCAGTGCAACAATCTTTGAGAGAAATCCCAACGCAGTAGTCCAACTGAAACTAGAAATGATCGCAATCTTTAGCACAAATGTGATTCCCGAATGGAATCACTTTATATGCACAAGAGAGTTTTCGTCTTCCAATCCAACAATAGAAACCAAGAGGGTTTTCATCTCCAAATCTCAAAACTCCAAGGGTATTCATCCTGAGAGAAGAATTTAAACAAGAAATGCTCAAGTTCTGGAATAGGGGTTTGATAACAAAATGATAAAGGATGGTTCAATGAGTATGAGAGAGGAGATTAAATAAAGTGTTGAAGGGAGTAGTGTAACACATACATGACAAAAAGATCCCAAAAAAGGGAGGCAAGAAGAGGTGTACCACATGGAAGCACTCCATTACACAAAAGGTCGACATAGTTAATAGAAAATGTAGCCCAATAAGGAAAGATATTTCCAACATGAGAGGCCAAAAAGTGGTGCAATAGTGAAGTCCACTGGCAAAAAACTTGTAATAGTAAATTCCACTAAGAATGTGCACACACATGCTTTCTTCATCTTGATCCATCATCAAGATGAAGAAAACATATGAGCATGTAGACACTATGAAGAATATATTTGGATTTCACTATGTTGCATTGAAAGATGTTTAAGTTCTAAAAATAATTAGAAAGATAATTGGTCTTCTCATTAAAAATAGCCAACTCGATCTATTGTTATGTTTAAAAATTCCTATATTTATACTCATTAATTTGCAGTCCAATGCCATATCTTAGATCCATTTATCCGAAGAGGAGACTAGAAGTTAGACATGAAACATCAAAAATAAAAAATAATTCAACATAGTGAAATCGAGATAAATTGTTCATGTGTAGGAATTGTAGAACTAGAGTTCATTATATGGATAACTCTAATGAAGTACTAGATACCCGTTGGGCTCACTTTAGGAAAATAATAAATGCAGAACTAGTCATTACAATTACTATATTGTAACCGTCATTCTGAAAACATTGATGTAATGTCCTCTTCTGAAAAAATTTATCACTCTAAAATTTTCTATGGTTCCTTTTCAAAACCAAATATCTAACAAATACAAAAACAACCCACATGCACACCAATACTAAAAATCCAACTGAAAACTTTAATTTATGGAATTGAATGCACACATATACTGATAATGAAGAAATCTAAACAACAATAGAATGTTGTAATAAAATTCTTACATTTATTTTGCATCACAAAGTCAAAAGACAAACTCTTACTTGGATAAACCTCCGTACAATAATTACATGCAGCTATGAGTAACAAACAACATATATAGACACTTCAATGCAGCAATCTTTGATGAGACAAATTCCAACACAACAATCCAATTGAAACTAGAAATGATCACAATCTTTAACACAAATGTGATTTCCGGATGGAATCGCCTCATATACACAAGACGTTTTTCAACTTACAATACAAACTAATAGGATTTTCGTCCTCCAAATCTCAAAAATTCAAGGGTTTTCATCTTAGGAGAAGAATTTGAACAAGAAATGTTCAAGCTCTGGAATAGGGATTTGATAACAAAATGATAAGGGATAATTCAACGAGTATGAAAAAAGAGATTAAATAGAGTATTGAGGGGAGTAGTGACGCACATGCATGACAAAAAGATTCAAAGAAGGAGCGCAAAAAGGAGTGTATCACATGGAAGCATTCCATTACACAAGGGGTCCACATGATTAATGAAAAATGTAGTCAAATAAAAAAAGCACATTTTCAACATGAAGAGCCAAAAAATGGTGCAAAAGTGAAGTCCACTAACAAAAAAAAAATTAATAAATTTTATTAAGAATGTGCGCACATGTATAATAGTGAAGCCCACTAGCAAAAAACTGGCAATAGTTAAATCCACTAAAAATATGCACACACGTATGTGCAATAGTGAATTCCACTAACAAAAGTATACTATAGTAAAGCCCACTAAATGCAACACAAAGGGTCCCAAGTGGGGCATACCACCATGTGCATGAAAATTAATACTAAAAACAATCCACGTGTAAAAAGGTTCAAACAACACCACCCCGAGAAGGGGACATGACAGTCTACCCTTCCCAAAATTGTTTTGTCCTCAAACAATGTCTGAACCATTTTGCAAATATCAAAATCCCAAACCAATCTTTACAATTCTCATCTAAATGTAAGCTCTTGAAGTTGTTTTGCTTGTTGATCTTCAATTCCCTGTAAAACTTTCTCGTTTGTGCCCAAATTTGTATCTGCAACTTCTAATTTTTCTGAAAACTTTTCTTATGGAGAATGATCTTTGCATTCTGTTTTTGTTGCACTACTCTAATTTAATCTTCATATAAATTGTTGTTTGCATTAAGAGTTAATATTTCTTAAATCTTAGTTATTTTTTCAATTGTCCCTATGCATGTCATTCGAGCCTCATGACATTCGTTGATTGTGATCCTATGCATGTGACCTACTGTAGCATAAAGATTAGTGAAACCAAATTCCATCTCCACAATTTTATGTTTCTCCACACTTTTGACTTGTAGATTAATTCCATCTATTTGTATGTCAAACTCTTATTGCTCTTTTTTGATCTCTATAATTTATTGTGACTCTGGTTTTTCTTCTTTTCTGTCAACTCCTTATCCAATTTATTTATAAGCCTCTGACTAAGATCATCATTAAAGAGAATAGTTGATTTTTTCAATTTTTCTGAAATTTTTCTTATCTCTATTGCAAAGTTTTGATTTTATTCATATCTGGATTGAATATTCTGTTGAGTTACATTAAAATGTTTTATAGTTTGAAACCTTGCAGGGTTGCAAGATAAAGCTTTGATACCACTGTAATCTCTCCTTTTGAACAAATTTATCAACTTTGAAATTTTTTATGGTTCCTTTTCAAAACTAGATATCAAACAAATACTAAAATAACTCACATACACACCGATACTAAAACCTAACTGAAAAATTTACTGAAATTTTTATTTTATGAAATTGAATGCACAAATACTAATAATGAAGAAATCTGAACAACAATAAAATGTTGTAATAAAATCTTTACATTTAATTTGCATCACAGCCAAAAAACAAACTCTTACTTGGATAAACCTCCGTACAAAAATTAAATGTACCAATGAGTAACAAACAACAAACATAGACACTTCAATGCAACAATCATTGATGGAAAAAATCCCAACACAACAGTCTAGCTGAAATTAAAAATGATCACAATCTTTGGCACAAATGTGATTCTTGAATGGAATCACCTCATATGGACAATAGAGTTTTCGTCCTCCTATCCAACAATGGAAGCCATGAGGGTTTGTCTTTCAAGTCTCCACACTCCAAAGGTTTTTGTCATAAGAGAAGAATTTGAACAAGAAATACTCAAGCTCTGGAATAGAAGTTTCATAATAAAATGATAAGAGATGATTGAATGAATATGACAAAGGAATTAAAATAGTGTTGAGAGAATGCAACAATCTTTCGTGGGAGAAACCCCAACGCAGCAGTTCAGTTGAAATTAGAAATGATCACAATCTTTAGTACAAATGTGATTCCCAGATGGAATCACCTCATAGACTAGGGTTTTCGTCCTCCAATCCAACAATGGAAGCCATGAGTGTTTTCGTCCTAGGACAAGAATTTGAACAAGAAATATTCAAGCTCTGGAATAGAGGTTTGATAACAAAATGATAAAAGATGATTCAATGAGTATGAGAGAGAAAATTAAATAAAATGTTGAGGGGAGTAGTGAAGCATACACATGACAAAAGAATCCAAAGGGCCTTGAGAGGGGGTGTACCACATAGAAGCATTCCAGTACACAAGGGGTCTACATGATTAGTAAAAAATGTGGTCCAATAAAAAAAGTACATTTTCAACATGAGAGGTCAAAAAGTAGTGCAATAGTGAAATCCACTAGTAAAAAGTTTAAAATAGTGAACTCCATGAAGAATGTGCACACGTGTGTAATACTGAAGTCCACTAACAAAAGGTTTGCAATAGTGAAACCCACTAAGAATGTGCACAAACATGTAATAATGAATTCCACTAGCAAATATGCAAATAATGAAACCTACTAAGTGCAACACAAAGGGTTCCACGTGAAGCATACCACAATGTGCATGAAAATTAATTCTAAAAGTAACTCAAGTGTGAAAGGCTCAATCAATTCCACCTCGAAAAGGGGATATGATAGTCTGTCCTTCCCAAAATTACTTGTCTTCAAGCAATGTCTGAACCGTTCTACAAATATCAAGATCCCAAACCAATCTTTCTAATTCTCGTCCAAATATGAATTCATAAATTGTTTTGCTTGTTGATTTTCAATTCCCTATAAAACTTTTTCAATTGTGTTCAAAATCATATCTACAACTTCTAGCTTTCCTAGAAACATTTCTTCATAAAAAATGATATCTTCATTCCTTTTTTGTTACAATATTGAGTTGATCTTCATATATATATATATTATTTTTTGCATTAAGAGTTAATATTTCTGAAATTTTGGCTATTTTTTCAGTTCCCTCTATGCATGTCAATTCAGTCTCATAACATTGATTGATTGTGATCATATCTGTGTGACATAAATTTATAGCATAAAGATTAGTGAAGCCAAATTCCACCCTCTCCATAATTTTATGCTCCTCCACACTGTTATTTTGTAGAATAATTTTAATATTTATTTGTATGTCGGATTATTATTGCTCTTCATTGATCTCTACAATTTTGTGATTGGTTTTTCTTCTTTTTCTGTCAACTTCTTCTTATTGAATCTATTTATTTATAAGCCTCTGATTGAGTTCATAATTAAAGAGATTGGTTGACTTTCTAAATTTATGTTGCAAATTTTTTTCTCTGTTGTAAAGTTTTGATTTTATCCATACCCAAAAAAATCTTCCACTGAATTACATTAAAACATTTTAAAGTTTAGAACATTATATGCTAACATGATCAAGCTCTAATACAAGTTTATCAACTCTAAAAATTTTCATGGTTCATTTTCAAAATTGGATATCAAACAAACACAAAGATAACTAACATACACATTGATACTAAAAATTTTACTGAAATCTTTATTTTATGCAATTGAATGCATACAAATACCGATACTGAAAAAATTTGAACAATACTGCAATGTTGTAAAAATTTTACATTTATTTTAAATCACAAAGTCAAAAGACACTTTTACTTGGATAAACCTTTGTACAATAATTACATTCAACAATGAATAACAAATAACAAATATAGGCAGTCCAATGCAACAATCTTTGACGAAAGAAACCCCAACGCAACAATCCAGTTGAAATTAAAAATGATCATAAACTTTGACACAAATGTGATTTTTGGATGGAATCTTTCATATGCACAAAAAAGTTTTCATCCTCCAATCCAACAATGAAAACCAAGAGGGTTTTCGTCTTCCAAATCTCCACACTCCAAGGGTTTTTGTGTTCAGATAAAAATTTGAACAAAAAATACTCAGACTCTGGAATAGAGGTTTGATAACAAAATGATAAGAGATGATTCAATAAATATGATAGTAGATTAAATAATGTTGAGGGGAGTAAGAAAACACACATATGACAAAAGGATCCAAGGAAGCGGCCCCAAGAGGAAGTGTACTTCATAGAAGCACTTCATTATACAAAAGGTCCACATGGTTAATGAAAAATGTGATTCAATAAGCAAAACACATTTCCAAGATGAGAGACCAAAAAGTGATACAATAATAAAACCCACTAGCAAAAAATTTACAATAGTAAACTCCATTAAGAATGTGCACACACGTGTAATAATGAAATCCACTAGCAAAAGTCTTACAAAAAAAATTCAATAGTGAACTTTACTAACAATGTGCGTGCACACGTATAATAGCGAGGTCCATAGCAAAAAACTTGTAATAGTTAAACCCACTAAGAATATGCACGTACACATGTAATAATGAATTCCACTAACAAAAGTATGTAATAGTGAAACCACTATGTGCAACACAAAGTCGCAAGTGCGACACCACATATACATGAAAATTAATCTCAAAAGCAACCCAAGAACTGGACATGTCCGTTAAGCGCTGAGATAATCATGTGAAATTAAATAGATTTAATATTACTCATAGCTATGATAAGAACATTATAAATGAATAATAAAACAAAAAAAAAATCTTTCAAAACTAAGTTGTTGAATTACGAAATATAGGTTGTTTGTAGTAATGGTATATTGAATTGTTTTTACCTTTTTAAATGCAAAAATTAAAATTGAAATATTATGATCTTTGGTATAGATTGTTATAGTTCACAATACAGAGGTGTCACAAAATATTGAATCATTTGATAGCAACAACCTACAAGGAGTTCAAAAAACAGTTCATAAGTCAACATTATTATCTTCTAACACAATTGAGCACTTAGCACGAGTAAGATGTTTGCAAGATATATCAACAATCAAAGTACAAGAAAGATAAAGATGAAACCATAAATTTTACTCTCTTTTTTACAGTTGATCATATCTATTTTGATGATACAATTAAGTATAATAAATGATGTGAAACAATTGATGGAAAAATACATATCATTAAGAGAAATTAGACATGAGAGCTAATAGACCTTCCAACTAGAAAAAAGGTCATTGAAATGAAATGAGTTTAGAAAATTGAAACTACTCTCGAAAGTAAAATTGAGAGACACAAGACAAAGTTAATTGTTAAAGAATACAAGCAACGACCTAAACATGACTACAATGAGACATTTAATTATGTAGCAAGGCTAAAAATAGTGAGAACTACCATTGTAATAGTTGCTCAACACAAATAAAAAGTGCATCAAATGGATGTCAAGTCAGCGTTCTTGAATGGTGTTAAAAGAAAATTTATATGGAACAAAATAGTTGCTCAATAGAAATAGAAAGTGCATCGAATGGATGTCAAATCATCTTTTTGAATGGTGTTAGAATAAAAAGTTTGTATGAAACAGCGACTTGATTATGAGATTCTCGAACATAAAAATAAAATGCATAAACTGAAAAAAATATTGTATAGACTCGAGCAAGCACCAAGAACATGGTACAAATCAAATAGATTTATACTTGTTGAACAATGGTTTTAACAAAAATAATAATGAATTCACTCTCTACATAAAGAGCAATAAAGATATTTTCATAATTTTATATGAAGATGATCTAATTTTATTGGAAATGCAAATCAATCCATAAAAAATTTAAATCAATCATGAAGGAGTTTGAAATGATTGATTTAAGTTCAATGAAATATTTTGTTGACATACAAATTAATCAAATGAATAAAGACATTTTTATATACCAAGCCAAATATGCAAAAAAAAAATTGAAAAGATTTAAGATGTCAGAACAACAAACCAGTATCAATACCAACACAAACAAGTTTGAAATTGCATAAGAAAAATTGCAGCAACAATGTAGATGTTATACGATACAAAAACTTCGTAGAAAACTTAATATATTTGATTGTCATTAATTCGGATATCATGTATGCAATCAGCATAATCTCAAAAATTCATAAAAACAAAAAAATATACTTGCAAACAAGCAAAAAGATTTTGAAATAAGTTAACGACACAAAAAAATATAGAATTTTGTATGCAATAATAGATAAATTTCAATTGAGTAGATATATGGATAGTGATTAGACTAATATTTTGATAATAGAAAGAACACATCTAGATGTGTTTCATATTGAGTTGACAACCATTTCATGGGATTTAAATAAGAAATTTAGTATCTCACTTTCTACGATTGAAACAGAATATATAACAAATTCAATATCTCAATCTATATGAATTAAAAAAATCTTATCAAATTTACATAAAAACAACATTAAACACGATATTTTGTAACATATATTTCATTATCTTGTCAAATAATCTTATTTTTTATAGAAAAAGCAAACGTATGAAAATCAAAGATCATTTTATTAAAAAATTAATTTAAAAATGTGAGATAAATTAAAATTTTATATTTCTGAACAATTTACTAACATATTTACTAAACCATTGTCAAAATAAATTTTTAAACATTTACAAATTTGTTTAGGTATAATAGATGATAGTAATCAGAATTAAAGGAAAATGTTAACATTTTTTATCTTATACCATCTACTCCCACCATCCACCTACCTATTTTCATACATATCTGCTACCATTAAATATGTTTTGTACATTTTAGCGGGTGACATCATATTAACGGAATATTAAATGAGTTGATATTAATAAAATATTAAATAAATAGATGTTAGTGGAATATAATTAAAACATAAAATAAGTTAGTAGAATATGAATATAGAGATAAAATAATTTAGATTGCAATAAAATAAATTAATGAAATGAGTGAAAATAAAATAAGTTAATGAAATATGAATGGAGAGATAATAATTTAGTGAAAAATAAAATAAGTTAATAAATTTGTATGGAGTCGTGTAAATAATATTAAAAAACTTGAATTATGGAGATTTTTTCTATATATTTATTTTAATCATCATTTATAACTATAAGCCAATGCAAGCAAGTAAATAAAAAATGAAACAAATTTATTCTCTAATATTTTGTATGTGTCGATTTTTTTATAGTAGTATAAAAGTTTGTTTCATTTGTCTTAGCACATATTTTCAATGTTAAATTTTGAGATCTAATTCTAACAGAATATATCCCACTGCATTTTATTATTATATTGAAATCTCTCTTCATTCTATAAATTAAATTTACACATGTCAAGTATCATGATTGATTCAATTGTTCCCACTTCAAAAATTATAACTTATAATGTGTTTCCATCCAAAATATGAGAAAGATCGGCTACATATTTTTAAGATATGATACATGAAAAAAAATTATATTTAAATCAACACTGGTGACAACAAATTTTTAAACTATAAGAATTATCAATACAAAATCTAATAGGATTAGTATTGTGAAGATAGTGTCACTTGAAAAAATTATAAAAAAATTTATGAACTATCTGCATATTTGTTTGTTTAGTAAATGATTAAACTTATGTTTATTATCAATACTATTATTTTAATAATATTATCAGAGCAATAACTTATTTTTTTTAAATGATGTTACATCTCGTTTCATTTTTTATAAACTATACTGACATTGATAAAATAGATTTAATTGTTAAATTGTTATTTGATTTTATTAAAAATTTAAGTTATATGTTATATAAATGGACAGTGAATTTTAATATGTTTAAAAAAAAATTATATGTATTAAAATATATTACTGTTATGGTATGAAATATTTACATAATTGATTTAATTCAATTATATTGCAATAATATAATTCATATTTATATATTTTAAGTATTGTTAATATTTGATCATATGTCTAAATTAACTATCATTTTTTATTGAGGTGGATGCAGAAAAATATATTTAGAGAAAAAAATAGTATCATTGAAAAATGTTATAAATGTCCACAAAGAGAATCGACAGAGCATTTTACAAATATGTTACACATACATAATTGTTTGATTAGCGTTTGTGTTAAAAATAATTATTAATCCATAATTTTTGAATTGTAAATTATTTTTTTAAATTGTTTATTATACTTTGTAATTGATTTGTATAACGTAGCTAACAATCAACGGTGATTCCTAGTAGCTTAGAATAATTATAGATTATTATTATTACGTTGTGCTTCAAATTGGTTGATTGTTTGCTAACAAATATTTCACATCATGTTTGATTGTATACAAATTATTATAAAATAAATTAAATAAGTTTAAATTTATATTAAAAAATTAATGAAATTAATGCATTACATAATTATGAATTAACTTGGATTTAAATTCTCTTTTATGATTTAAAATAACTTTCTTACAAAAAAATAATTAAAAAACCTTTCATTACATTAATTGGAATAATAGATAAAATAAAAATATTTTTATTTAAATTTTGATAACTCGAATATGAATAATTACGCATGATCAAATAAGACATCATATATTTGAAATGAAAAATTCAATATGTTGATAGTGAACTATTTTAAACCACCCATTTAATTTGTAATCTCACTTTTATACATATCGGATCAAGTGAGATGCATTTTTTAAGAGGCACATGACAAAAGAATAAATGAAAGATAAAAACAAAACTCACTATTTTTGAATGAAAAGAAAAAAATTGAAAAGTTGATTTTTTTTTAATTTTGTCTACTTGTGAAAAAATGAGTGATAGCCAAACACAAAACTATCACTATTCATCAATATTTATTCATTCAAAAGTGTGGCATCATTTTTAAAAGAGCAAGAATGTTACAGCATAGAAGAAAAAGTGCAAGTGGATAAAAAGAAAACTAAATAATACAACAAAAAAGAAGCAAAGACATTCAAATTTAATATTCACCATTTTAGAGACATTTTATATTTTTTGTTATTGTTTTTTACATTAAATATTTATTTTAAAATTAACATGTATTAGATAAAATTTTACAACTCTTAAATTTAAAAATAGAATCATATATGCATATTTCGATATGCATATAGAAACTTGCATAAATCATTTTGTATTTTAATATTGTATTTTTTGTATATATTTTATTCATATTATATATTTATTTTGTACATTATATTATATTTTAAAATATATTAATATCATATTTATGAATTCATATTTAATTTAAGATTATATCTATGAATTCTTATTTAATTTGACATTGTATGATTTAAATACAATAACTCACAAACTATAAAATAATGCATGAATAAATATATAATATAATCAAAATTCACAAAACAACATAATATTAAAATAGAAAATGGTTTATGTAAGTTTTGTAGCTTAAACATAACCTCGTATATATATATAATGGTATGCATTATGACTTTATTATCAAATTTAAGAGTTGTAAAACTTTTTCTAATACATGTTAATTTTAAAATTAATATATAGAATATATATATATATATATATATATATATAATGGTATGCATTATGACTTTATTATCAAATTTAAGAGTTGTAAAATTTTTTCTAATACATGTTAATTTTAAAATTAATATTTAGAACTTTCTTTAACATGTTAATTTTAAAATAAATATTTAATATAAGAAATAAAAACAAAAAATATAAAATGAACCCCTGAGATGATAAAAATAAAATTTAAATGTTTTTGTTTCTCCCTTGTTTTTTTAGCTTCTTTTTTTCATTTGCACTTTCTTCTTTATGTTATAACTTTTTTCTCTTATTTTTTAAAATAACGTCACATTTTTAAATGGATGAACAGTGATAGTTTTGTTTTTGTTTTCCACTCATTCTCTTCACATATATGCAGAGTCAAAAGAGAATCAACTTTTGAAAAAAAATTATTACCATGTGCATCTAAAAATAATGAGAGTTTTATCTCACTTATTTTATTTCGCTGTCTCTAAAAACATGCACCTCACTTGATCTCATATGCACAAAACTGAAATCTTCTACATCATACGAGTGGAGTGCAAAATAGTTCGTAACTAGTATGAATTTTTTTCACAATAATATGATACGTTCTATTTACCCATTTGCAATTATTCATTTTTGATTTATCAAAATTTAAATAAAAATATTTTTATTTTGTTTACCATTCCAATTAATATAATAGAGAAGTGTTTTAATGATTTTTCTTTATGAGAATTATTTTAAATAATTTAAAAAAATTAAATCTGAATTAATTCAAAATTATATAATACATTAATCTTATTAATTTTCTATCACAAACCTAAACATATTTATTTAATCAATTCAATGATTATTTACACAATTAAATATGAAGTGATATACTTGGTAGCAAACAATCAATTAATTTGTAATGACAACCTAACAATAATAAATCGTAATTATTCTAAGTTATTACGAATTATCGCAGATTGTTAATTATATTAAATAAATCAATTGCAATATATGATAAATAACTTATAAAAAAAAACGTATAACTCAAAAAACACATTAACAATTATTTTTAACACAAATACTAACCTAACAATTTTACGTGTGACATGTTTTCAAAATGTTATATCAATTTTCTTTACAGACATCTACAACTCTCTTCAATGAAACTCTCTCTTGTTTTTTTTCGAGAGCAAAGAACTCTTCATCCACTTTAATCAAAAATGATAGTCCGAACATAGAATTAAATATCAATAATATTCAAAATATATAAATATAAAATATTTTGCTATAATATAATTAAATTGAAATCAATTATGTAAATATTACATACCATAGCAACAATATATTATAACACATGTAAAAAAAAAATTTAAATATACTAAAATCTACTATCTATTTAAATATCATACATCTCAAATTTATAACAAAATCAAATAACAATAATTTAATAATTAAACTTATTGTCTCAATGTCAATGTAGTTTATTAAAAGTAAATCAAAATGTAACATCATTCCTATTTTAAAATAAAAATACTAAGAAAAAACATAAGTTCAATAATCTATTAAATAAACAAATATGAAAATACTCTATAAAAAATTTCATAGTTTTTTTCAAGTAACACTATCTTCAGAGTACTACTCCCCTTAGATCTTGCATTAATAGATTATATAATTTACAAGTTTGTTTTGCTAACATATTTGAATTAAATAGATAATATTTTTCATGTATTATATCTTAAAAAGTATGTAGTTGATCATTCTTATGCTTTGAAATGCAATGCATTACAGGGTATAAACTTCAGAGTGGTAACGATAAAATCAATCAGTATACTTAACACTGCAAGTTTAACTTACGAAATCAAAAAGTGTTTCAATAAAAAGTTCAATAGGCTACATTTGTCAGAGTTAGATCTCAAAATATAACCTTGAAAATATATATATTAAGACAAATAAAATAAGACTATATTGCTATATAAAAAAATTAACACACAAAAAGTTGAATAAAATTGTTTCACTTCTTTCTTTACTTGTTTGTATTGTCTTGCAATTACAAATAAAGATTAAAACACATATATAAAAAAAATTTACAACTAAAAATTTTTTTATATCATCCACAACTCCACACAAATCCACTAACTTATTTTATTTCCCACTAAATTGTTTTTTCTCCCCCTTTACCTTCCACTAACTTGTTTTATCTCTTCACTCATATTCAATCAACGTATTTTATTTCCACTAAATTATTGTCTCACGACTCACTTTAATAATTTATTTGATGTATGCAATAATATTCCACTAATATCTACTCAATAATTCATTAACATCAACTCACTTAATATTTCATTAATATGATTTGTCACTCTCTGACATACACAACATATTTTAATATTAATAGGTAGGTGTGAAAATAAGTAAATAGATAGTGAGGTTAGATGATAAGTGATATTATAAATTTCAATGCTCCTCATTAATCTTAATTTACCACCATCTAATATAATTAATTATTCTCTTAAATGTTCAAAAAAAAAAATTAACATTTTAGTAAATACGTCATGAACTACTACTCAAACTTGTAAAATTTAAGTTTTATTTCACATTTTTTAATTAATTCTCTAATAAAACGATATCTAATTTCTATATATTTATTTCTTCCATGAAAAACAAGATTATTTCACAAGACAATGAAAGATATGTTGTCACAAAATATCATTGATGCTCAATGTTGCTCTTCATATAAATCTAATAGGATTCTCTTAATCCATATAGTTTGGCATGTTATTGAATTTATTGCTATATATTATGCTTCAGCCATGAAAAGTGAGACAATGAATTACTTCGTTGAAGCTCATAAAATAGTTCATGATCCAATATGAAACATATATTCAAATGTATTTTTTCTATCATCAAGACTATCAAACCAATCACTATTCGTATATCCAACTAACTGAAAGCCATCCGCTGTTGCAGACAAAATTTTATATCATTTTGTACCATTAATATACCTCAAAAAAAATCCCCTGCTTGTCAATGTCTTTTTTGGTGTCTCCATGAATCTAGAAATCAAGGTGACTGCATACATGATATTCAATCTAGTTGCAGTCAAATTCAATCTAATTGCAATCAAATACATCAAGCTTCCTACCAAGCTCTTGTACCGTGTGGGATCTACATTGTTACTGCAATCTTGTGCAATTTCAAACTTGTTTTCGTTGGTGTTAATATTGGTTCGTTGTCCAACATATTAAATCTCACTAAAATTTATTTTGCATACTTAGCTTGACATATAAAGATGTTTTCATTCATTTGTTTAACTTTTATGCAAAAAAAAATATTTGAATAAACTTAAATCAATGATTTCAAACTCATTTTTCAAGGTTGATTTAAACTCTTTTATAAATTGACTTACATTTTCGATAAAGATTATATCATTTACATACAAAACAACAATAAAAATACTTTCATTGTTCACATTGATGTAGAGAGTGGGCTCATTATTTTTGTTAAAGTTATTGCTCAACAAGTATGAATCTCTTTAACTGTACCACACCTTTAGTGTTTACTTGAACACATACAATATTTTTTTCAACTTATACACCTTGTTTTCATGTCCAAGAATCTCATAACCAAGTGGTCCCACATGAACTTCTTTTAACACATCATTCAAGAAAGCTAATTTAACATCCATTTGATGCATTTTACATTTGTGTTGAACAGCTATTGCAATGATAGTTCTCATTGTTTCTAGCCTTGCTACAGAAACAAATATCTCCTGGTAATCACGTCGAAGCCGTTACTTGTATCATTTAGCAACTAACTTTGTTTTATATCTCTCAATCTTTTCTTCGAGAGTTGTTTTGATTTTGTAAACCCATTTCACTCCAATGATCTTTTTTTCTGTTATAAGGTCTACTAACTCTCATATCTAATTTTTCTCAAAAGCATACATTTTTTCAACCATTGTTTCACACCACTTGTCCTTAATTACATCTTCAAAATAGATAGAATAAACTACTAAAAAGATAAAAAAAAAATCATTGTTTCATCTTCATTTTCCACATACCTTGATTGTCAGTATATGTCTTGCAAATTCCTTGTCCTTGCTAAGTGCTCACTTGAGTTGGAGGGAGATAATGTTGATTCATGAACTGCTCTTTGAGTTCCTTGTAGACTATTGCTACCAGATTACTTAATCATTTACAACACCTTTAAATTGTGTGTTGTAACAATCCATACCAAAGTCCATAATACTTCAAATTTAACTTTTACATTCAAAAAGGTAAAATGCAACTCAACAGGCCACTATCATAAGCATACCTATGTTTTATAGTTCAACAACTTAGTTGAAGACTTTGTACCTTGTTTTGTTATCTGTTTATAGTGTTCTTATCATATATATCCCTAACATGAGATTAATTAATATCACCCAATATTAAACTATGTTTATCGATTCATTAAATTCATATACTTTATGTATGAAACTATGGTTTTCTACTCACATACTTGTGTGAGTAATGCCTCTAAGTAAACACCCATTTTATACTAAGTGCGTAAGAAATAAACCCATACCCTTGTTAGATTATTGAATCAAAGGTTAGTCACTTGCTTTCTAAGTATGTATTAGTCTTATACTTATTTGAATTTAAACAGTATCACTTATCATATATGAAGGTTCACTTATAGTATAAATTACTTCTATGTGACAAACTTATGTATTGAATAATATGAAGTCCACCTAATTTCACGTGATTATTTCAATCCCTAACTATCATGTCCCCTTCTCAGAGTGGAGTTGTTTGAACCCTTACACACTTGGGTTGCTTTCAAGAGTAAGTTTTATGCATATAGTGGTATGCCCCACTTGAGACCCTTTGTGTTGCACATAGTGGGTTTCACTATTGCAAACTTTTGCTAGTGGAATTCACTATTGCACACGTGTGTGCATATTCTTAGTGGGTTTCACTATTGTAAGTTTTTTGTTAATGGACTTCACTATTACACGTGTACATATTTTTAATAGATTTTACTATTGCAAGCTTTTTGCTAGTGGACTTCACTATTACACACATGCACATTTTTAGTGAAATTTATTATTGCAATTTTTTTGCTAATGAATTTCACTATTGCACCAATTTCTGACCCCTCATGTTAGAAATGTGTTTTCCTTATTGGACCACATTTTTCATTAACCATGTGGACCCTTGTGTAATGGAGTGTTTTCATGTGATACACCCCTTCTTGAGCCCCCATTGGATCATTTTGTTATGTGTGTGCTTCTCAACTCTCCTCAACACTATTTAATCTCATCTCTCATACTCATTGAATCGTCCCTTATCATTTTGTTATCAAATAGCGATTCTAGAGTTTGAGCATTTCTTGTTCAAATTCTTCTCTCAAGACAAAAACCCTTGGAGTCCAGAGACTTGGAGGACGAAAACCCTCTTGGTTTCCATTGTTAAATTGAAAGAAAAAACCCTTTTGTCCATATGAGGTGATTTCATCCGAAAATCACATTTGTGCCAAAAATTGTAATCATTTCTAGTTTCAGTTGAACTGTTGCATTAGGGTTTCTCCCATCAAAGATTGTTGCATTAGAACGTCTACGTTTGTTGTTTGTTACTCATCGTTCCCTGTAATTATTGTATGAAAGTTTATCCAAGTAAAAATTTGTCTTTTGACTTTCTAATGCAAAAAAAATATAAAGATTTTATTACAACATTTTATTGTTCAGATTTCTTCATTATCAGTATTTGTGTGCATTCATTTGCATAAATAAAGATTTAACTAAAATTTTCAGTTGGGTTTTCAGTATCAATGTGTATGTGGGTTATTTTAATATTTGTTATCCGGTTTTAAAAAAGATCCATAGAAAATTTCAGAATTGAAAAATTTGTCTGGAAGGAGACATTACAATAGTATCAGACCCTGATCATACTAGCCTAGAGGGTTCCAAGCTATAAAACATTTTAATGCAATTCAGTGAAAGATTCAATTCATATATGAACAAAATCAAAACTTTGTAGTGGAGATAAAAAAATTTGTAGCAGAAATTGAGAAAGTCAACTATTTTCTCTAATGATGAACTCAATCAGAGGCTTATAAATAGATTCAATAAGAAGTTGACAGAAAATGAAGAAAAATTAATCATAAAAAATTGTAAAAAGCAACTAAGAGTAGCAGAAATCTGACATACAAATAGAAGTTGGAATTAATCTACAAGGCAATAGTGTGAACGAAAAAAAATTGAGAAGTATGGCTTCACTAATCTTTATGATACAGATTCAGGTTACACCAATATAATCACAATCAACGAATGTCATGAGGCTGAAATAACATGCATATAGACAATTGAAGAAATAGCCAAGACTTCAGAAACATTAAATCTTAATACAAACAATAATTTATATGAAAATCAAATCAAAGTAATGCAGCAGAAGCAAAATGAAGAGATCATTCTGCATGAAGAAAAGTTTCCAAGAAAGCTAAAAGTTGTAGATAAAAATTTGGGCACAACTAAGAAAGTTTTATAGGAAAATAAAGATCAACAAAAAAACTTCAAGAACTCATTTGGACGAGAAACAGAAAGATTGGTTTGGAACCCTGATATTTACAAAATGGTTCAGGTATTGTTTGAAGACAAGCAATTTTGGAAAAAGTGGACTATCATGTCCCATTCTCAGATTGGTAGAGTTGTTTGAACTCTTTCACACTTGAGTTGGTTTTGGAATTAATTTTCATGCACATGGTGGTATGCCCCACTTGGGACCCTTTGTGTTGCACTTTAGTGGATTTCATTAATGCATACTTTTGCTAGTGAAATTCACTATTGCACACGTGTGTGCACATTCTTAGTGGGTTTCACTATTGCAAATTTTTTCTAGTGGACTTCACTATTACATACATGTGTACACATTCTTAGTGGGTTTTATTATTGCAAGTTTTTTTGCTAATGGACCTCACTATTACACACGTGTATACATTCTTAGTGGAGTTTACTATTACAAATTTTTTGCTGGTGGACTTCACTATTATACAAATATGCTCATTCTTAGTGGAGTTTATTATTGCAAAAATTTTGCTGATGGACTTCACTATTGCACCACTTTTTGAACCCTCATATTAGAAATGTGTTTTTCTTAGTGAACCAAAATTTTCATTAACCATGTGGACCCCTTGTGTAATAGAATGCTTCCATGTGGTACACCCTCTCTTTGGCCTTCCCTCCTTGAATCTTTTTGTCATGTGTATGCTTCACTACTCCCCTCAACAATCTATTTAACCTCCTCTCTCATGCTCATTGAATCATCTATTATCATTTTGTTATCAAATCACCTATTACAGAGTTTTGAGCATTTCTTGTTCAAATTCTTCTCTCGGGACAAAAACCCTTTTATCCATATGAGGTGATTCCACCAGAAAAACAATTTGTGCCAAAGCTTGTGACCATTTCTAGTTTCAATTGGATTGTTGTATTGGGGTTTCTCTCATCAAAGATTGATGCATTGGAGTGTCTATGTTTGTTGTTTGTTACTCATCGCTACATGTAATTATTGTATGGAGGTTTATCCAAGTAAGAGTTTGTCTTTTGGCTTTGTGATCCAAAATAAATGTAAGAATTTTATTACAACATTATAATGTTGTTCAGATTTATTCATTATCAATATTTGTATGCATCATTTCATAAAATAAAAAATTTAGTAAAGTTTTCAGTTGAATTTCAGTATCGGTGCGTATGTGGGTTGTTTTAGTATTTGTTTGATATCCAATTTTGAAGTTTTTCACATCAAGGATTGATGCATTAGAGTGTCTATGTTAGTTGTTTGTTACTCATCACTAAATGTAATTATTGTACGAAGGTTGATGCAAGAGTTTGTCTTTTGGCTTTGTGATGCAAAATAAATGTAAGGATTTTATTTCAACATTCTAATGCTATTCAGATTTCTTCATTATCAGTATTTGTGTGCATTCATTCGATAAGATAAAGATTTCAATAAAGTTTTCAGTATCGGTATGCATGTTGGTTGTTTTAATATTTGTTTGATATCCAGTTTTGAAAAGGAACAATAGAAAATTTCAAAGTTGATAAATTTGTCCGGAAGGAGACATTACACAAAAATCCTAAAGTGGAGTCATTCCTCAATTTGTTAATAATAGACCTCCATAATTGCCTCAAATCCAATCCCTTGTCTCTATTCAATTATGGGAATGTTTTCGAATCTCCACAGCTTCCCTCAAACAACATTTGAAATAATGGTTCTCCACTGCTATGACCTTCACATTTTTAACGTGAATGGAGTGTTTAGTTTAAAGGAGTATTCCACTAAAGATGACTAACATAGAGAGATGAGAGCTTGGGTTTGAGCCACTCTTGCAGGCCCATTATTAACAAATTAACGAATGATGCCTCACTTTAGGATTTGTGCATTTAATTTTTTCAAGGTGTTGGTTACAATTTGACAATTCTAACAGTCAGTTTTGCATTTATTATTTTTCATAAAGTGAGCCCAATATGTATGTTGTACTTCACTAGAGTTATTTATAGAAGGATCTCTACTCTACAATTCCTAAATATGTTTTCATTATCCTAATCATAGATCACATAATGTGATCCGAAACATCGATGGTTTGAATATTTCACATGGTTTTCTCCAAATGCTATCTTCTAAGAGTTATGAAGTTGGGGCACATGTTGAAAGGTTGTTTTACAATGAAACATATGATGTGCTCGTATGAGTTTAACCTCCATGAAATGGAAAACACCCACAAGGAGGTTACTATAAAAATGAAGAAACAAGATGAAGTTGTAGCTTATCTTCACAAAAATATTGAAAAAACAAAATGATGTTGTAGCTCATCTTCATAAACAAATTTCAAAAAAGAAGGCAGTAAAACAATAGATTGAGGTGGCATTGACAATAGATAAATAGAGATCAAAGCACAATTGAGAAGACTGATGGGGTAGCCAAAACATTCAAAGAAACAGATTCAAGGGTGAAAGGTGACTGAAAGAGGAAAGATAGTGAACTCAAGCAGAGGTGAAGTGAGTAAAAGTGATTGAAGACCATGGTGGCTAAGTCTTTATAGTCAACCACATCCCTAGCATGTCCTTCGTTTGTGTATCCTTCCCAACCACTAGATTTTGTCTCTATTGAATATCACCCAAAGCTCCAGATGCCACACAACCTCCAATCAGTTCTAGAATGTTGAAAGGGACGCTGGCAAGTCTAGCGCGTAGATGTAGGCATCATTTTTAATATAAATAAGTTTTGGTATAGTTTGATTTCCTACTGTAATGACTTTTCAAATATATAATGAATAAATGTTTTAATCCATTCATGCATTGTTATGTCTACACAAATTTAGTTCTATTTTTTGGTTAGTTGAGGTTGTTAGGAAATGAATGCTAAGAGAATGAAGAGAAAATGGAAGTATGCAACACACTTAGACTCTTGTGTGATTGTCTTTCTGTTAATCAGAAAGTGTTTACATCAATTGAGAAGGTTTTATAACCACTCATTAGTTAGTCATTAACTAACAACTAACTATAACATCTCCATAAGATGGGGGGGAGGGGAGGGAACGGAAGGCCGGGGGAGGGCAGACCCATGAGCGATGTAGTCCATGCCAAATCAGAAATTCCAGCCATATATATGGGTTGGGCCCCCCATTCTCAATAGTATATCGAAGAAACTATATAGGGTGTTCGCTCCCCACTTTAGTTTAGCCCCCCGTTGGTATATCGTGTATATATCTGTCATTGCCATCTAGATATATACGTTTGATGGCCCATATCTATGTATATTCTATTATAGACGTGACCATATATGAAAATCTATATAGGGGGTCTTGTGTTCGATCGTACCATGAAGAGAGTGACCATAGTAGCGAGAAACCGAGGAGTAATAGTAATAGTAATATATGGAAATATATACCATTGACGATGTACCATGCAGAAAAGGGGGATAGAGTGAGCGTAACACCAAAGGAGATTTTAAATAAGGCAGCGGGGTGTTTCGATTGTAAAAAAAAAATAATTGGAAGAGAAAGACATATAGAGTGGGGGAGGGGCAACCAAATAGATATATAATAGAGGGACCAAGGATGACCGAATGCAGGGCGAATAGTATATCTATATCTTCACATCAATCGAGCGGAAACGCCACAAAATAAAAAATAAAGGACTCTCCACGATCAGATTCTAAACTCCCTTCTGGACTCTTCAACGATCAGAAAGGCTTCTTCCAACAAACAACGACGCTGAACCGTTCCACTTACTCGTCCGATACGGTAGAGTGAAGTGATCTAGGGGTCCTCTTCAACTTGATTAACAATCTGAGCTATTAGACTAGAGGGAGATGTCAATTCTCATGATCGTGTTGTAATGGGAAACCACCTCCCCATTGGTGACTCTCCCACTCTTTCCACTGAGCTCTACCAATCCCCCCTATCTACATATGGCGAGCCAGTCGGCCCTCCCTCTCTTTGAACAACAAGAATCGAATTGTCCCTCGTGCTTGATGGAAAGGGTTATTTAGTTACTCATTAGCATTAGCAAAATGAATGAATGAATGAATGGACGGGTAGATTGCCAACCACACTTTAACAGGGGTCAGTTCATCAAATGGTTGTCAATAGTTGTCCAAGACTCCAACCCACACACCTTTAGGTCAACAAATATCATTATATTGTTGTGTTCAAGAATATGTCCAGGAATTCTCATTGTGTTTCCCTCTGGTGATACTATAGTACATTCTACATATGAGAATATGAAGAAAGTGTGAATTTATATTCTATCTCACTATGTATATTTCACTTTGGTTCAGTTGTGCATGTTTTGTCTCTATTACCATACTACAAAAAAGCTTACTTGCTGATTTGCAGGGCCTCAAGAGAAGGCAACTATTCTTCATTGTAATAATCAAAGGGTGCTTAAGATGTAAAAAATATTGTATTCCATGTACGCACAAAGCATGTCAATATACACTTTCATTTCATTTGACAGGGAGTTGAAAAAGAAGTTAAGTTGCAATACTATGCAACTCAAGAGCATACAACCAACATCCTAATGAAACCTCTTGGACCTAATAAATTCATTAAGTTTAAAGTTGAGTTTGGTGTAGTCACTTACATAACCATTAAGGATAGGTATCAAAATATATCTAATACCATGTCTAACAGTCATACTATACTTAGTTATGAGTTTGTTGACATTTGGGAGGAAGTTGACAGTTACACAATTTAGTTGATGATGAACACGATAAATGTAATGCAGACCTGAGCATAATATGAAATAAGTATTTCATTTCACTGCTAGTTGAAAGAGAAGTTGAATTGCAATATTGTGCAACTCAAGAGCATACAACCGACATCCTGATGAAACCTCTTGGACCTAATAAATTAATCAAGTTTAAAGTTTAGCTTGGTGTAGTCTATTATATAACCACTAAGGGTGGGTATCAAAATATATCTAACAGTCATACTATACTTAATTATGATAGTTATGCGTTTGTTGACATTAAGAGGTAGTTGATAGTTACACAATTTAGTTGATGAACAACACTATAAATGGAATGCAGACCTGAGCATGATATGAAAGAAGTATTGGTCCCTCTTCTCTCTCTATCGTCTAGTGTTGTTTCAATCTACTGATACAAAGGCTGCATCTTTGCAGATTATACTCACCTTAATCTACTTTTGCAGTAACTTCATCTCGATTATATAGTGATAAGAATCTATATTAATTCGATTGCTCCCCTAGCCAGAGGATATGCACTTGTATGAACTCTAGGAGTAAAAACAATATTTTGGGACCATTTCAGATACCTGAATCTAAACACCCCAACTTTTGTGGCTTGGAAAGGCCCCTTTCTGTAGTTGTCATAAAATCTGATTACAATGACTTTAACCTCCAATTAGTAAGATATCCTTTACATAAACTGGTTTGTCTCTCTTAACTCAACTTAGAATGAGCGTGATGGACATTTGCAGTGTATTATATTAGTTGAAACAGAAAAGATTACCTGGAAGCGTGTCTCTTTTGGGGCCTCTGAAAAAATGGAATTGGGAAACCAGGTGGAAAGCCAGATAAAGATCTAATCGAGGGAATCTTTTCCAGGGCCTTTTACATTTATATATAAGATAATATCAAACAACACGGTGAATAAATTTGAAATAACCTGGCAGGCTAAACACCTACAATAAATTATGTTCATCACAACCAATACAGATTTCTTTAGATCGTGCACATATTGAAAACATTATCGGTTCTAAAGCACATCATGTGCCTCGAACTTTGGCCAAAATTGGTCAACTCCCTTTTGCAATATTGGTAAAGCAAAATCTCAAGGGAAATACCAAGCCTGCCGGCTGTCATTATTTGAGAGACAATCCCAATAGAGGTATATAAAGGAAATAAAGGTGTAAACATGCACCAAACAACAAACTGATGCTCAACTTACCAGCCGTCCAGTATGTGTATCCAAGTACTAGTGAATATGGAACCACTCTAATATCGCACACTTTCTCCAAAGCTTCAAGTTTGTCTGCTGGCACTTCAGATAGCCCTGTTTCATAAAAATTAAAAATATTAGTGGTACTAAATATTAAACTACTAACATTGTGCACTAGAAATAAGAAAGTTAGTTCACAAGATATCAACTACTCAGTCTTGGCAATCCAAACAAATGCTACCCCTAACCCCATATGTAGTTTCTTCATTCTAGTACTAGTGAAAACTACTGAAAAAGATGATACAACGGAAAGATTCTTTTCCCAAACACAGCAAATTCGGACCCTCTTGCAGCCAAGAGGGCATGAGAACCAAATAAATCTTCAAAGTGAGAAATGCAATCAAAACCAACAGTCCGAAGTAATAGGACAATAAATGTGACAGTCATTGAAAATAATCTTGTTAAAGTATAATGTCCATTTATGTCCATATTATATAGGTATAAATAAAGTCTATTAGGGTCACAATATAAGATAGTACCATACTATTAATAAGTTCAAGAGAGACAGAATTTCATTGGGTATAAATTTATAATAACCAACTAGTGGCTTCTATCTAACAGTGAATGTTGTATATATATGACAATAAAATTCAATAAAAGTGACTCATTCTTGATTCCATTTTAAGTGAATTAGTTTTCTTGTCTTTCATTTTATTTGTATCCACTTTTCCTTTATTGTCTTAGAGCCCAAGGTGATGACTCTCTAGGGAACACACTATAGGCTAGTCAACCCGGCAAAAACCTATCCTGTCTTGTCTAGGGGTCTAGGTTTTAACCCAGCACTAACCCGTCACCCGTTGAGGCCCAGCACTAACCTAACCAATCAAGGAACCCGGCACCAGTGTAGGGGTTGGGGTTAACGGGGCGCAAACAGTCCAAATTGTATATCTAAGGGAACAAGCAATTTCACAGGGCGCAGCATCTAGGGAATTTGCATAGAGTAGAGTATGCACTGGGAGTGAAAGTTAAAATACTAAGACCCAAAAAAAAAAAAAAAAAATTAAACACAGAAAAATAAATGGTGAAAGTTTTGAAGTTAAATTTTTTTTTTTCAAAAGGCATTTAAATAATATCCTAACAGTATTGTCAGAAGTGGAGAATAATAATATGAAAGAGCATTATCATTAACATGATTGAACTGATAACATCGAATGATGAGAGTTAATATCATATAATACCAAATATGATATGATAGAAGGAATGATATTATTGTTATGATTTTGAAGATCTTTGGAAAAAAGTTGCATGACACGATAGTATTGCAGGCATCATGAAACAAATGGAGAAATAATGCCATAAATATTTTGTGACACCACTGTACCAGAAGTGGGGAACGATCATATACAAATTACAAACAATGAATGACAGGAACAGCTCTAAATAGGGTTTTTCTCTTTCAGACAACACCATGAATCTGTTCTTTTGCGGTCTTCAATGGAAAATACATTGATAATGGGAGAAGTTTGAAAGGGACCAGTTCCAAATCTGCAATGCCTAAAAAATAGAAATAAAAATAGAGATATTTCATCAACAAGTGTAAAAACCTGAGCAATACGATTCATGAGAAAAGTCAAAGGATCAACTAGCATAGTTCAGTTTTTGCCATTTGGTTTAGAATATAATTCCTAACAGTATGACCTAAGTACATCCCACAGAGACAAGACATCTATCCATTTGCAACCAATTATCTTCCTGGTCCTCATTCCAGCATCCGAACACCACAGGATACCCTTTACACCATATTGACCAATTGGATAAACAAAATGATAGACAAGAGTAATCAATAAGATGACACAAAGCCATTGACTTCATTTCAAATTTGATAAATTATTGTACAATGTTTTACAACCACCTGAACATATTCAGATGCAACCACCTCATTGAGTAAATACAGTTAATAGTTTTTGGTGGTAAATACTATAGTTTCAGATACTATGGTTCATAACTTGGGACTTAAGATTAGTAATATATGAATATTGCTAACAATAACTAGTGAATAGCATAATAAGTTTTCGAGATGACAATATAGTTATATACAAATGCTTACTTTAAAAAAAAATGTCACAATGAGGGTGATGAACTCTCCAGAGGAAAGAACCTGTAGCTTTAGTTAGAGTAAAAGGAGTCATGGTTGAAAACAGGGATATGGTAGATAGCCAAAACAAACACTGCAACACATCAAAGCCAAAATCAGAGTAAAAGGAGCCACGATGCATGGCAGAGGAGCTATGATAACAAGCAAAGGAACCACTTTTAAATACAAAGGAGCCACTTTTAAATACAAAGGAGCCATAGATACAAAATAAGGGGTTCGCATTTCTGGAAGCTAATGGATGCCATAATGATGAAATCATGCATAATGTGTGATCCAAAAGGAGTCTCCAAAAACAATTCCAGTGATACCACCAACCTATTTTCATGACCTGCAATAATGATGGTTCATGTGTTATGGTTTGTGGTACTTTTGAACCACCTAAAAAGGTCTGTGGTACTTTTGAACCACCTAAAAAGGTTTGTGGTCTCTCCAAGACCATCTATCCATCTCTCAGCCAAATATCGCACACATGTTTCCAGTCGCACAGGCCAATCTAGGAAGATCAGACATGGCATCATCTAAGTGCGCACCAAACCTTGTGCATTCTTCATCCCTGGCTTTGCTAGGGTCCCAAACACCTACAAACCAAACTACCAAGGTCCAGTCACAATGCACAATACCACTGAGTGCTGACAATGTTGTTGCCTTCAGAACTAAATGGGTAGAAACCCCATATGACTCGAGGGCCAAATTTGACCGTTATATTCTGACATCGTTCAATGTAATGACCATTAAATTAAGAGCCACGTGCAAGAGCAGCCATTTCATCTTCCATAACAGTTCTTTAGCCTTCACAACTTTGCAACATCTTGGATAAATTTATATCTAGTTTGATATCCTAGCATAGAGGTAGCTAGTGGAAGATAGATAGGCATACATATCCTTCGAGAGTATGTCATGTAGAGAACGAACAAATTAATTAAAAAAATTGTAATGTCCCCTTTTTAGCGTGATCCTGTTTTATGATGGTTTAGCCTATCACTGACCCTCATAGGTTAACTCAGATGGTTAGAGGGTCTTTTGTGACAGAAACCCAGTTAGTGGATGGTTTATTTCTTCTTCAGAGTTCAGTAAGTTTCAGGGTTGGCCTTTGCAAGGGTTTAAAGACTCTTTCTCTCATACTTACTATTTATAGTAATTCATTCAGTCAGGGTTACTATTTATAGCAGGGTGCCTGAATGGGATATTTCAGCAGTGTTGATTCCAGTATTCAGTTGGCTTGGAGAAATAAGGTGTTTGGCCTAAGTTATGATGTTTAATTATTATTAAAGGTCACTTTAATAATAATTAATATTTTAACGTTATATTTGCACTTTATGACTTGAGGGGTCGTGGCATAAAAAGGGGGCCATTTCAATTTATTATCTATAAAGTCATATTTTAATATTATTAAAAGTGCAACTAAAATATTATAAGGAAGCTTCTAGATGGGCCGACTTGATGAGGAAAAAAATAAGTATATTAAGAGGGTCACCCAAGCTTCATATCATCCAAGAATTGATATTTGATTTTGAGATTGTTGGTGATGAGAACAGCTAGGGTTTCTACCATTACCTCAGCCATTGGGAACGAAGAGTCTCAATTGGTAATGCGATTTTGAGGTTGTGGAATATCTTCCGAATTATTGCTTCATTGTGGGCTTCATCCAGGAGTCCAATCTGTGCTTAAATTGGAGAATACATTAAGTTTCACAAGGGTTCCAAAGATTAATCATTTGCAGATCTGAAAATTGTTGATGAAATGAATAGTGGCGTGAATAGTGTCGTGCTACAGTACCCGCTCCAGTGCACGTGAACAATGATCGCTATAGTGAATGCTACAGTGCACATGAACAGTGCATGTTATTGCTGCTAAACAATCTTCAACACAGCCACGTGGAAGTTAAGTAAATTGATCATCATTCTCAGGCCGTATTGTTGTCTTCGCTGGGCATGTAAAGTCTAGGGCAGAAACACCTTTCTTTGGCATCTTCACTTCATTACTAAGGGACAGCTAGACTTTATAAAGGCTTCTTTGGGGTTTTTATGGTGGAGACAACATTCCTTGCAGCAGTTCGAATAATACAAGGGATTACAATCCGCTGTCAAGATTTCCAAGTTCATTTCCATTTTAGTTTGCATATAGCTAACTCAGTTAAATCAATGTTGAAGCAGCCTTGTAATTGTTTCATTGAATAATCTTGCATTGTAATCAATCTTGCCTTGGTATGCTAAGCCTTGGCAATCCAATTGTAATCAGGTTTACTGAGTTTAGTATGCAAGACCACTGTTTGTCCAAATACATCATTGTTGCAACAGCGTATGCATATTAGTTCTAGTCATAATAAGTTTGCATGCCAACCATTTGTGATAATGCCTATACATTGCCAGTCAATATAATCAGTCGGAAGGCTGCAATAAAGGAGTTTTGGAGTTGCATTGAATTGTTTGCAAAATATCTTCTTGTTGTAGGTGTTTATTTGCTTTGGTAGGCTGCTTGCCAAGTGTTTGCATTAATGCCCTTGGCTGTAGTTGCACATCAGCTATAGAGTTGCATTATATATATATATATATATATATATATATATATATATACTTGCATTACATCCTCATTTCATTTCAGTCCTTTGCATATGTTCTTTGGAGCCTATTGAATGCATATTACCATCTTCTTTTAAAATACCAAAAGAATCATCAATCAACAAGTTCAGACTTCGCAAGACAAGTGTTTGATGGATTTCCTAAGAGCCCGAAACTGAAAATTAAAGGCCAATTCAGCAGGGGTCTTTACATTGGTATCAAAGCTTTTGTCCTGCCATCCTGTTGGGTAGATTGGACATTGAATCAGCTAGTTAATCATGGTTACTTCAAGTACTCAGAGCAGTGGAACAAGAATATGGAGAAGCTTAAACAAAGTTTGAATAAGTTGGATGAAAACCAGAGGAGGATGAATGAATTGCTTTCACACCCTGCAACCAAAGACAGATTAGCATGGTTTATGCCATCCATTTTTAAGGGGTCTACATCACAAAACGAAAAGGAGAAACAAGAAGTATCTATAGGAGAAATATCTAAGAATCTCTACAATGAATTTTCAACCATTAGTGACTAGCATACAGCTAATCCTATGGAGAGCAAAAATCAGACTTACATAGAAAAAGAAGTTGAGCACAAGACACTTCATGATGACTTAAAGAGTGAAGAAGAGCAAGTGATGGGTGAAGACAAACCAGTTACATTAGAGCAGCTACATGAAGATAAGATTTCTTGTGATGCTTCATTAGGTGAGTCTAGCATTGCTTCATCCTATCATGGCAAAGAATCAGATGGTGCTGCCATGAATGTTATTCATACATATAAAAGTCCATTGAAGGTCCACGATATTAAGGTGAATGTGAAAGTTGATCCTTTGCTTAGTGGAGCAGCCACTAGTGTTTTGAATACACATGATGAAGGAGACATTTTACAATGGCATGATGTCATCACTGATCTATTTGAGGACAGTAGCATTATGTCCCATCATTCTCATGAGATAGGAGCTTGTGATCATGAGAAAGCCAATGATATGATATCACCCATTGATGGCAGCCCTACACCAATTGGTAGACATGAAGATATTAAGCATAAGAGAACTGATTTTGTATATTTTGGCATCCAAGAGGTAAAGAAGTTCGAAAAGATGAACAAAAAATGGTTGCAAAAAGCCAAAGAGGGTAGATAAGTGGCTGCCAATGCAAGACAACATCTTCAAAAAGTGAAAGCAAAGATCAATCTCATCAACTTAGCAAGACAAAAAATGATAGATAACATTAGAAGACTCTTTATTCAAAGAGAGGATGAATCTGAAAATGCACTTTGTTCTAATGATGATGATGAGGTTGATATGTTTGGTCAATTGAAGGACTTGGTAAAGATTCCCAACATGAGGAAACAAGAACAGATTGAGGTTTCTTCATGTGAGGCGGAAGTGGTTCATAGCTTGGAGACTTAGTTGACAATGAAGGAGGATGAGATTATTGCAACATTATCTCATCATGACAAGATGCACAAACGGATTGAGGATCATCTTTGGGTCGTTCAGTTAGAGAGAAGACAAAAGGGGATTGGAGCAGAGTCTTCTCATGATGACTTGCAGGGGCAGCAGTCAGTTATCCATCATGCTATTATGTATCCGACAAGGTTTGCTACTTCTATGTCACATAGATTTCACACGGATACATGGTTACAAGATAATTATGGGGGCAGTAGGTATGATGGCTTGGTTAGTCAGCACGTCCATAGGAATTGGGTAGATGATAGAGGTTGTGCTTTCATTCTTGCTAGGCAGTTGTATGGTGCACTCGTGAGGGAAGAGGCACAGATATCCACTTCTGTTGATGCTGAGAGGGATCAACCCTCCACAGTTGCATTGATTAGTGCAACTGGCTTTATGAGTTGGTGTCAGGAACACTCTTCTTCCAGCGTTGGCAGTTGGAGTATTGTGGGGACACCAACATTTGCAGATGAGTTAGGAGATACTCATCTTTTTTGGCAGTCGTTTGGGTCCATAACCCACAGGTCTCAGTATCAGGGAGCAACCTCTTGGCAGATTAGTGATCCAATTGCAGACAGTATGGTGCAGCAGGTGCCACCAGTTGTCATTGGAAGTGGATTGTTGATTCTGTTTTGGGATCCTAGTGGTGACGTGTTTGATTCGTCACTCTATTTTGGTCCTGATGAGGTGTTCCACCACTCTTGGTGCGATGTCAGTGGTTTATGTAGAATGGTACAGTGGGAGTCAACAAGTGCGCGTTGTGATGTACTTCCAGTTTGGCATTGGGACCCAGGGATTGACATCAGCAGTAATATGTTTATTTCAGTTGCAGAATTGCACAGTTTGCTAAGTTTTGGCAGGTTCTATGGCTGCAGCGGTTTTCAGCAAGACTCTGATGCAGTTCCTTACAGATTCATTTGGGATCCAGGGATTAGTTGTGGGATACTCCCCAGTATGTTGAGGAATCTTTTGTGTGCATCAGGGTTCACTGTTGAGTTTTGCAGCGTGTATATGATGGTGACTACTTGCAGTTGCACTTTTGATCTTTATGTACATGATCTGTTTCAGACGCATAGCTCAGTTGCACATATGCTAGATAGTGTGTATGATAGCTTAGCTTGCACAGTTATGGGAAGCAAACATTGTCAGTATTCAGAGTTGCTTCCACTTAATGCTTATGCTCCTGCGACACCTGGTGTTGGGGTTGATTTGATTCGACAGGATCTATCAGTTGTACTTGTGATGGTGTTACAGGAGTTGATTGGTGACATGAGGGACATTACACAACACTTTCCTTGGGATCCAGGTAGAGTGGTGTTAACTTTGTTGTTGAGATTACTTAGGGACAAGCAATTTCAGGGAGGGCGGACTGTAATGTCCCCTTTTTAGCATGACCCTGTTTTATGATGGTTTAGCCTATCACTGGCCCTCATAGGTTAACTCAGATGGTTAGAGGGTCTTTTGTGACAGAAACCTAGTTAGTGGATGGTTTATTTTTTCTTCAGAGTTCAGTAAGTTTCAGGGTTGGCCTTTGCAAGGGTTTCAAGACTCTTTCTCTCATACTATTTATAGTAATTCATTCAGTCAGGGTTACTATTTATAGCAAGGTGCCTGAATGGGATATTTCAGCAGTGTTGATTCCGGTATTCAGTTGGCTTGGAGAAATAAGATGTTTGGCCTAAGTTATGATGCTTAATTATTATTAAAGGTCACTTTAATAATATTAATATTTTAACGTTATATTTGCACTTTATGACTTGAGGGGTCATGTGGCATAAAAAGGGGGCCATTTTAATTTATTATCTATATAGTCATATTTTAATATTATTAAAAGTGCAACTAAAATATTATAAGAAGGAAGCTTCTAGATGGGCCAACTTGATGAGGAAAAAAATAAGTATATTAAGAGGGTCACCCAAGCTTCATATCATCCAAGAATTGATATTTGATTTTGAGATTGTTGGTGATGAGACCAGCTAGGGTTTCTACCATTACTTCAGCTATTGGGAACGAAGACTCTCAATTGGTAATGCGATTTTGAGGTTGTGGAATATCTTCCGAATTATTGCTTCATTGTGGGCTTCATCCAGGAGTCCAATTTGTGCTTAAATTGGAGAATACATTAAGTTTCACAAGGGTTCCAAAGGTTAATCATTTGCAGATCTGAAAATTGTTGATGACATGAATAGTGGCGTGAATAGTGTCGCGCTACAGTACTCGCTACAGTGCACGTGAACAATGATCGCTATAGTGAATGTTACAGTGCACATGAACAGTGCATGTTATTGCTGCTAAACAATCTTCAACACAGCCACGTGGAAGTTAAGTAAATTGATCATCATTCTCAGGCCGTATTGTTGTCTTCGCTGGGCATGTAAAGTCTAGGGCAGAAACACCTTTCTTTGGCATCTTCACTTCATTACTAAGGGACAGCTAGACTTTATAAAGGCTTCTTTGGGGTTTTTATGGTGGAGACAACATTCCTTGCAGCAGTTTGAATAATACAGGGGATTACAATCCGCTGTCAAGATTTCCAAGTTCATTTCCATTTTAGTTTGCATATAGCTAACTCAGTTAAATCAATGTTGAAGCAGCCTTGTAATTGTTTCATTGAATAATCTTGCATTGTAATCAATCTTGCCTTGGTATGCTAAGCCTTGGCAATCCAATTGTAATCAGGTTTACTGAGTTTAGTATGCAAGACCACTGTTTGTCCAAATACATCATTGTTGCAACAGCTTATGCATATTAGTTCTAGTCATAATAAGTTTGCATGCCAACCATTCGTGATAATGCCTATACATTGCCAGTCAATATAATCAGTCGGAAGGCTGCAATAAAGGAGTTTTGGAGTTGCATTGAATTGTTTGCAAAATACCTTCTTGCTATAGGTGTTTATTTGCTTTGGTAGGTTGCTTGCCAAGTGTTTGCATTAATGCCCTTGGCTGTAGTTGCACATCAGCTCTAGAGTTGCATTATATATATATATATATATATATATATATATATATATATATATATATATATAACTTGCATTACATCCTCATTTCATTTCAGTCCTTCGCATATGTTCTTTGGAGCCTATTGAATGCATATTACCATCTTCTTTTAAAATACCAAAAGAATCATCAATCAACAAGTTCAGACTTCGCAAGACAAGTGTTTGACGGAATTCCTAAGAGCCCGAAACTGAAAATTAAAGGCCAATGGGTCTTTACAAAAATTGTTACAGTTCTCTTATCAATCCTATTCGTCACTATCTAAGTTTTGTTTATCATATTGAATCATTGTCTAATATTGCTTCCACAAATGGCGCATCTAGATTCTAATAGTTTAAAGCATTGTCTCTCGCATATCGCCTAGGATCCAAACCAATGTGTGGTTAGGAGATCGAGAGAGATAATAAATGACTCTTTATTGGTCATTTTTCCATGATCTCTAGCCATTGTCACAAAGAAGTGCACTGTTATTAGGAAGAAATTCTTCATCACCATTGAGGTCATGATGAACAAATCCTCCAAAGATACTCTTTCCAAGTTTCAATTATACTTATACTTACTTGGGAGTTCAGTTTTAATGACCCATCTTTTAGTCTAAAGCCTGTCTCTCAGTCATGTCTTTGAAAATAATATGCTTCATTTTTTGTCTTGAACCACGAATGCTTTGAGATATTTCTAGGATATCCTTACGATGCTATGCCTCTTCAACATTATCATTGATCCTACAATTCTTTATATGTAAAATATTTGAGGCCCTAATATGTGATCTATTGACTAGGCTCTAATTGAGAAGTTCAAAGTTCAAATTATCATGGTTCAGCATATGCTCTGTCGCAAACAGGGGGTTCCTCAATGCATTGTCCAAGTTGAGTTTAATTTCCAGCCGCTTTGCCTCGATGGTATCTTTAAGCTTACTTTCTATATTCAAAAACTCAAATCCATGGATGATTCAAATCACGTTGTAGGAGATACCTATATTTAGCACTTTGTTCTTCACAAAGGGTTGTTTCTTTAGGTTTCACTAGGCAATGACATAGCTCCATTTAGATACTCCTTAGCTGCCCCTCGGAGCACCATATCCTATGTAGTGAGACGATTTATCATCTCTATTCCCTCCAGGAGATGGAGAATAAAGAGCACTTTATTTTTAGGCGTTGTCTACTGTGAGATATGAGGGAGGTTTTGCCACCTCTATAGGGACTTGGGTGGCTCTCTATCCACTACTCTAATCAGAGGTGTCAGGTCCTTATGCTTCAAGATGTTATCACTTTCAAGCTTAGGAACTTACAAGGGACGAATAGAGAGACCAAGTTTAGCACCACCTCCTTTCAGCCAACAACAAATGTTAGCTCTTTTTTTAAAATAGATTGCCACTTTCAAACGTAGGATCCCTCAAGGGACCCCTAGAGTTACCAGGTTTCTCACCTCCTTTCAGCTCATCATAAATGTTTAAGGCATTAAGTGCCCTTTGGACAGCCAATTCACACAAAAAGACAGACAAGTGAGACAGCACTCACCCTCACATACTACTACTATCAACTATGGTACCACATTCCGCTCACACTCATTCTAGGCACCATGCTCTTCTTTGTTTTGGTGTCAAGAGCCTTCTAACCCCCTTTGTCTGTGGGCCGAACCACAGGAAGGAACACATTACTAAGATTTTCAATGAAATGGTTCATCAGACTTTTATCACTCAACAGGTCAATCAACAAGCAGACAATTGATCCAGGGCAAACAAGACAGTTTTTACCATCATTGATGACCTTGTGGGCAGACTTCAACTCTGACCAAGCATTTACACCGTAAAGGAATTACATTTTGATATTTAGAGCATATAGTAGCATAAGTTTGTTTATATCTGGACATCTTTGAAGCTAAATTCTCATGAAATGAAATTTAAAATAAAATCATTTTGTGTGAAACTTAGCTATATTTTACAAATTTTAAAATTCCTGAAGTTTTGCTGCTGAGTGTTATGTTTCTGACCATAAAATGCTGCTATAGATGGGAAAGCTCAGCAATTAAAATCTGAAATTTTGAAATCTGAGCTTAAAAACTGAAATCTGCATCTCCATTACCACTGTTCAAAGTCCATGAGAAAACTGGAAATATTATTGAAGACACTCACATAGAAAACTGGAGATCTGAAACTGAACTAGAAAGAATGCAAACAGGGGTCTGATTTCACATATCAACAACCTGATATCACTGTAACATCAGTTGATTTATCTAAACAGCCAGTTCTATTCGAAACAAAAGCAAAAGATTTAACTATAGCAGAAATAGACTCAACAATTTTACATCTAACTTAGCGCTGCAGCAGCTATTTACAAACTAGGAAAGCAAAGGCAGTAGAAAAAAACCTTGGACAAACCTTTAATAATAAACAAAGTTAACTTAATTGGTAAAACCAAAAACTCAATCAGTTTACCAAAAACTCAATCAGACCCTTTGGCTGTTTTTTTAGAAGATTCTCAAATATAAGAACCGCAGATAGAAATACGTATGAATAAGCAGAGGAGTGGCAGCAAGATGATTATATTAGGTTTCTTCTTTTCAGTTTATACTTTGGCTTGCAGCACATGGTCTTTTCATTGTTTCTGTTGGAGCTTTACAGACTATTGAAGCTTCAATGGAACTTTGGGAAACTTCCCCTCTTTTTATCAGAAACAGGTTTCATTTGCCTGCTGCTCAGTTTGCCCACTGCTGCCCACTGATGTTTAGGATGGACAGATTCTGTATTCTGTCCCGCTTTGCAACAGTAGTATTTTTGCAGATTCATCTTTGAGGAATGTGGATAGTTTTAGCTACAGTATTGTTGACAATTTCGCCCCCACAGGGCAAATTGTCACCCCTACTATTCGGAATTTTGCTATGGTGCCAAGTTTGTCTTGTGAATCAGTTTTGGGGTCCTTAAATGTGCATTTACAGCCACCCAAGTGGCCATCTACAGCCAAGTGAAGTTTAGTCATTTAGAGGTTTCCAAGGAGCTTTCTTGACTACAACCAACGCAATGTACAAATACAAACATGCAAATGATGACGAAAAGGTCTCCTACGGCCATGTAAATTCTGATGGACTCCTACAGCGATCATATAGAGCATACAGTTCGTTCAAAAGGGGGACACATGCAACAATTTTAAGAGGGTTTTTTCAACTCCTAAAAACGTCATCTAAAACAGTTTGAAAGGGTTTTTCTCCTCTTCTAAGCATCACGTACAGCCAAAGGCCAAGACATACAAGCTGTAAGTTCATTTATTTTGTCTAAGCAAAGATTTTTTCGGGGTTGTAAGAGGAAGAGTATTTCTTCGGACTATTTGTTCGAAAGAAAGAGCTCTCAAAAGACAATTGCAAAAGTCCCGAAGGGTACATACCCTTCGGGAAGGTTCACTTAGAAAAGCCGCGGGAGATTCACTTGGCAAAAAAGGATCAAGGCAAAAATCCCGAAGGGCACCTGCCCTTCGGGAAGACTTCGGAAGGTGCCCTTCAAAAAGCCCAAATGCCCTTCAAAAAGCCCGAGGAAATATAAACAAGGAAAAAAGAAAAATTGAAGGATATCCTTCGGACAAAAAGTTCGAAAGACTTCAGACTTTTTGTCCAAAGGATTAATTCAGGAAAAATGCAAACACAAAAGTCCGGTCCTTCGAACTTTTTGTCCGAATGATTAATTCAGGAAAAATGCAAACACAAAAGTCCGAGAGAAATAGAAGCCAAGGGCAGAGATTTTTTTCGCAGGAAATGAGACAAGATAAAAGTCCAAAAGAATTCGAAGGAACAAAACCAAGGAGATGACAACAAAATGAGCCAACAGAAATATGAAAGAATAAAGTTCGGGAAAATTCCATACACAAAAGTCCACAAAAAAAAGATGAGTCAACAGGAGATAATCCGAAGGAAAAACAAAGAGAAAAGCATAAAGTCAACGAAAAAGCCAGAAATAAAGGCCAAGGAGATAGCCAAGAAATCCGAGGAAATATATACTAATATAGACAAAATAAATCTAAATATAGAATCCCGCCAAAAATAGACATGACATGAACAAGGAGACCAAAATAAGAGACGGAATCAACGTGGAAATCCATGCAAGCAAAGGCTATTTTCAGTTGACTGGTCAAAGCTTCAGTTGACTGGTTGTGAAGCCAATCTCATCTACGGGTCAAACTCATGCTTTCAAACATTCAAACAGCTCAAGAGGAAGTCCATAGTTGGAGGTGGGCGTAGCATTTTGCATGATAAGAGTTTGATTTGTCAAAATTAGCCTATCGTCCATAACGTTCCATGCATGATGGCTAAATAAAGAATAGTCTAAGCTTAGCCACCGTCCATTTCAACGCCAACGAGCTGGTTTCTAATTTTAGACACGTTTCAGCTGAACATGCACAAGAAAAATCAAACGTATGATTCCACCGTCCAATTGTAACGCCTAGGAGCTTTCATGCAAAGAGGAAGAAGACAAAATAGACTTTTGTAAAAGCTAAGTTGGACGGATTTAGCTCTTCTTCTATTTTCCAACGCCAATCTCTTGGCTTTTTGTAATTTTCTATATTAATGGCTTTTCAGCGTTAGATAAAGGATCCTTCTTTTGGCAAGCAATCTTCTGCCAAAGTTCGTGCTGTAACCTTTTTTCAGAATCAATAAGAAGAAGACTGTGTTTTTTCAATTCCCAACAGCCGGTATAGTGTATTATTGTTATAGATTTGCCTGAGTGATAGATTTTCTTTCTTCCTTGTCAAATCTGGATTCATACGTAGTTGGTCATTTATGCAAGTCACGTTCTGTGTTTAAATGTCTTTCACTGAGTTTACAGTGGATATTAGTGGCTGTTTAGTGCCTTTAGTCAGGCCTATTTCTACTTTTCCCTCAAGCTTAGATCATTAGACCGAACCTTTTTGTGAACTACTTATGTGTATTGACTAATTGGAGTTGAAGTTCTGCCTTGTCCTTGTCTAAATCAGTGTTCTCAGAAGCTCAATTTGAGTGGATCAAGCAAATTAGGTGTATCACCATTTTAGCTAAGATTTTCTTTCAAGTTATTTCTCCATTTTTCCCCAGGCAGTTTGTAGCATAGAAGTTGCGATCTTCATTGATACATCTTACAAGAACCAGCCTTCTCTGGAGGGTCTTCTCACCATTGAGGCACCCACCCTCGTGAGAAGATCCCATTGTTTCAACTGGAGCGAGGATTAGCCATTTCAGCACGTCTTCAATCAAGGTGCAACCCCAGGTTCACAACAAGTATATCACAGAGAAATCTGAAAGAGATGATGTCTTATGTTGTAGTGGTAAAACAATTTATCATCTTGTTTTTTTCTTTCATTTTAATAGCTTAAGAAAATTTATGGTCCTGTTCCTCTCAGTTTTTGGGCCATGTCCTGTCTTGGTTTTGGTTTATGGTTTTTGTCTATAATGCTGTCTTCGGTTTTAATTGGCTTATATATATCAGGGTACGTTTCTGGGTAGGCAGTCAAGCATCCGTTTTGGGTCAAGTCAGCAGTCTCAGGTTCCTTTGTCATGATGCTTTAGTATAAACTTTGACATCCTTTATGAAAAGCTAGACCAACTTGATATATTAGACATTTTGGCTTCTCAGCTTGTTTTTCGGGAACCTATTTTCTAAGAACATTTTTTGAAATCTCCAATTTTATACATATGTATATTTTGGCTAAGTCCCCCATCGATAGATGCCCTCTTACCTATCAAACAGAACCAAGAATACCTAGCATAAAGTGCTTAAACAAATAAGATCATACAGAACACTCTTTCTCTGCATTTGCATCCCTGTTATTTATATTAGATAGTTAAAAAACCATATACTATCTTAGGTGGGCATCATTTCTTACCTGGATCGTTGATGCTTTCTGATAAAATTAGAAGGCGAGTCTTTCCATTTGAAGGATCTTGTGCAACAGGTTTAACACGCGGTCTATCTAACAAATACCTACACAAATGCCAAGCATTAGAAGATTATAATTGTTATGACCTGATTACATTGGGAGTTAATTATTTGTATGTACATGTTCCTTTGAAACATACCCCTTTGATGTTTACATATTTAAAACCCTAACATATTATATTCATCATCTCATCTGTACATAAATACTTATTTTTACAAACCCACATAATCAAGAAAGGCAATCAAACCAACAAATTGTATAATTTGAATAAAGGATAATACATTTATTACATTGGGAGTTAATTATTTGTATGTACATGTTCCTTTGAAACATACCCCTTCGATGTTTACATATTTAACACCCTAACATAATATATTCATCATATCATCTGTACATAAATATTTATTTTTACAAACCCGCATAATCAAAAAAGGCAAGCAAACCAACAAATTGTATAATTTGAACAAAGGATAATACATTTAATATTCAGTGTTACTTTCAGCTTTCAAGAGGCGATCTACAAGATGCATAATCAAGAATCATGTGCTCAGAGCTTGATGTTTATCTCAGAGT